>VXAX01005453.1:296-42387 GCA_013399835.1 Leptocoma aspasia | reverse complement strand
TTTTTTTTTTTTTAGGGTTTTGGACTATGTGTATCCTCCCTGTGTTGATTTAAAATGTGAAATAAGGAGAGGCAGGCATCAACCGTTGTAGGGTTTTTTTTTTTTAATTTTGCCTTTCTAGAAAGAACTTCAAAAAGGCAAAAGTTATCTCAGTTCTCAATAACAGTATTCAGTTTTGTTTCTACTCTCACCATAGCTAAGAAGATTCTTCCTCTGCATGGTCAACAAACTTGCCTCTTCTGAAATGTTCTTCCTCACACCTCTCTCCCCCCTGAACTCCTTCTTAACAAAACCAAAGATCACTTTCTTCCTTAAAGGAAATTCCCTTTTCCTCCTCTAGCTTTTCCACCTTTTTGATCGCATAGGATGGTACATTTTGGTCTCCATCCTTTCTATTCTCTGTCTGTAGCTTTATTCCCACTTTAGGCATACTTCAAAAGTTTTGCTAGAAGAACAGTGTTAGGGAGAAGTGCAACCCCTCATTTCTCCCCCCTCTTTAATAAGATAGAGGTACTCACTAATAACAGCTGTACCCCAAAACCAGAAAGAAAGTCACTCTGCTGGTGAAACATCCTCTCTTCAGGAGTCTGTACTGCCAAGAAACCCCCAGCTACCACCAACAGTTTAGTGCTGCAATGTATGTACTTACAATGCCAAATCCTTTCTTCTTTAGACAAGGGCTCTCTTTAAAAAAAGCAAGGAACCAATTTTCTCCTTTTTTGCTTCTCTTATTTTTTTTCTGCATGGGTTTATTCTTTCCCTGTGAAACTGCACTTTTAATTTGCAATTTTTTTTTTTTAATTAAGAAGGGTATGGTGCACATGTACAGTGCAGTGTTTTCAATTAGTCCCTTTTAGATTTTGAGATTAGAACCACAAATAATGATCAAGCATTTTAATGTGACTCCATGTAAAAGACTGACTGTTGCAGAAATGTCCACGTACCAATAACATCATCACCAAAGGGGTATAATCTGCCATTACACTCCACTTACAATCCAGTATTAAAAGTGCCATTCCTGCTTCTCCTGAAGGAACACAGTGGAGGACAAGACTAACTCTTAGCAATCTGGTCTTGTGGAAGGTGTCCCTGCCCATGGGAGGAGGATTGGAACTGGCTAATCTTTCAGATCCCTTCCAACCCAAACCATTTTACGGTTCTATAATTAACAAACAGGGGCATGGAGTTCTACCAACAGTTTTGGCCTATCTGGCACTCCGTGATCCCCCAAAATGTTTCTGGGGAGAGTGTATTTCTGAAGAGAACACTGCAACCACCCCAGCACTATTTGAAAATGTACTACACGATGCAGGTAATGCCTGCACTGGGGCATGTGACTGAGGCACGAATGCTGCCCATCTGGGGACATGAAGCAGCAGACAGGTACAGCTCCAGCCTGGGGGAAGCCAACCCAGGAATCCTGTGGGATCTCCTTTGGTCATGTGTAACCCAGCCAGCACCACTGGCTGTGCTGCTTCGTGCATAGGAGTATCGTAGGTGTCATGGTATATCACTAATATACCATGGAAAAGATACCATACTAAAAGATATACCATACTAATATACCTGGAAAAGATATTGTGGCTGATTCAAACCAGGTAGTGACCTGTGGATTTGACATTCTGGCACGTTGTTTAAACCCGGTGCACTTTTCTGTTGTGTTTTGTACTGTCTCCTCAGCCTGCTTTTAGAAGGACTTTTACATGTACTTCTTAAATTATATTTTACATTTATTACCAGCCAGAAGCGTAAAGCTGAGACATTTTAAAATAAAATGTTTGCATTTAAATTAAAGCTGCTGGTGCTTCTGCTGTTGCTGCGTGTGTTTCTTGCCCCTTCCCCGTACTGGGTCCAGTAACCCCCTCGCAGTGGGCCCAGCACTCCCTGGCCTCAACTGCTTCCAGCATCCATCCACCCTGGCCCGCTCCCAGTATTTGCTCTGGATTGGTCCCAGTACCCACCCCCAGCCGGAACTGGTCCCAGTATCCATCCTAAACAGGTCCAGGCACCCACCCTGGTCTGAACTGGTTACAGTATCCTCTCTTGGCCTCAACTGGTCCCAGTATTCCCCCTGAACTGGTCTCAGCATCCTCTCCTGGAACTCCTCCCGGGGTTGCTCCTCAACTGGCCCCCATCCATCCCGGCCTGCCCGCAGAATCTCTCTCTCCCAGCCCGGCCATTCCCTGTTTCCTCCCCCACTCCATGGGGCGCCAGGCCGGGGACGGGGCCTGGCCTGAGGCCGGGGGCGTGGCCTGCTGCCGNGTTTGTTTGTTTTATTTTTTTTTTCCCCGGCCGTGCAGGATGAGCGCCGTGCCTGAGGAAGTTAAGGCAGAAGATGGCAAAGCGGAGCCTGGAAAAAAACTCTTTTTCTGCGAAGTGAGTGGGTGTCTCTGGCGGGTTTTCAGCCCGGGCAGGCAGTGGAAGGGGTGCGGGGATTGGGGACCGCGGTCCCGGCCGTGGGGAGCCGCGCCGGGCGTGGTGGGCAGACCTGGGAGCGAGAGGGGCTGTGATGTGGGGAATGTCGTGGCCGGTCCTTGGAAGAGCTGGATTCGGTGAATTCGGGTTGTTCTTGAGCAGTCACGGGTACGTGAGTGGTTCTTAATTGCAGCCCTGGCAGTCTCTGCTGGGTGTTTCTGGTAGGCGGCCGCAAAGGCTCATTTATCTCTACAAGCTGCAGCTCCGGGTCGGAACGCGTTAAATTTGTCACTCCTGTGGTGTTTTTGTAGCGCTGAATGTTTTCTGGCTCATTCAAGTTCTGCGACAGTACGTAAAGCAAACAGAAAATACTATACAGCATGCATTAGTCATTGCTTTTTTAAAAGCTAAAGATAATATGAAATATTTGTACATCTGTATTGGCTTTTGTTAATTATTGCAATGGTATATGTGTGTCCGTGGATCTTTACGAAATGCATGTGTCTTTCTCCATTGTTTTTCTGATCCCTTTGACGTAGCTGTGCATGAACAATGAATGGAGTTGCAGTTACTCTAGGGTGTAATTTTGCCTCTGTTCCTTTATAGCCACTGCACAATCATCCCTTTTTGCTGGCTTTCCAGCTTGGAGAACTTTAGAAAACTAAGAATTCAGAAAGTGCTGGTAGTAGAGAAAGGGGGAGGCTCGTAAAAACTTCTTACCACCTGATTTATTTCGACATGTGTTTTAAGTATTATTTGAACAGGTTTGCAAACTATTTCTGGACGTTTTAGTGGTAAGCTGTTCTCCTAAAAGTCATGCAAACTACTGTTTGACCCAAAGAAGACCTTGAGAATTACACGATTACACTGTAGGAATGCATGTGTTTCATATTTATAGTTCACTAATGGCAGAATATTCGTAGCATAACTGAAGATGTGCTTTCAATTTTTCTCTTTCAGGTTTGTAAAATTTACTGTATGTGTGCTATCAGTCTTCAGTCACACTATCGTGGTGCAAAGCATAGGAAGGTAAACTTTTTCTATATTAAATGTACATGCAGATTTAATCTTAAATCCGGGACTCTTGCAAGTTCAGTACTTGATTTCACACGCCTTCAAGTGCTTACCTAACTTATTGGTAGATTTGTAACAGTAATTTGCTTGAAATATTCAAAGAAAAAGATGAGGTGGGAGTCTCACAACTCTGCTTTGTGCAGCATGTAACTTGAAACATCAGCCATACCTAAAGGTAAATGTGTGCTAATTGTGAAACTAACATTTGAATGACACGAGAGCCACGAGTGGTTAAAGAATTCAACTTTTTGTTTTCGGATACAGTTGGTAAAAGTACTGTCCTGTCTTCCAAGTCTACATAACTCACCTGTACTTTGAATAAAATGAGCTTACTCTTTACTTTGATATTAACACCAGTTCTGATTTCCTGAAGGAGTTACATAGACTTAACTATCAAATCTGACACTGGTGTTGGTTTGAAGCATCATAATAACAGCTCCCTGGTTTAAGCACAGAAAAGTACCAGCCTGACCAATCCATTAGCCATTTTCTATGACTTCAGTCAGATTGCCTTTTTTCTATCAGTTGCCCATTTGTTTTTAAAATGGCATTGTTAAAGATACTCTGTGCTTGTCTGCCACTAGAAGGTGTTTCAAAAAGGCAAAAAAACCCCTTCATCAGAAGGACAGTCATTAGGAAACAAATGTAAACACATGCTACATATATGAAATGATCCTCATTTCACTGGCCTGCATTTCCTATAGCCATTCAAAGTAAAATGTGTTATTTTGAATAGCTTGGCTATCTGACAGATTTGTAGGAATACTTCAGTCGATCTTCAGTGTACATGGCTATTTTATCTCTTTTTTTCCTTTTTTTCCACCTGGGTAGTTATTGTGGACTTTGAATAGGTACAGAAGATATTTATTTGTTGTTTCTGCATTCCTTTATCTCTAATTTTTTCTAGACCTGTTAGTTCATAAGGCCAGACCCTTGTCAAAAAGGTGCTTATGGCCAAAAGATTATGTGGCTGGGATGACACAGTACAAGGCTGTGTGTGTCTTGTGCATTGAGTGCTGTGTGACCTCTCTGTAGTAGCACTATGATGGGGTTTTGTGGCTTCGTTGCAGAACAGGTATTAATGGGATGGGGAGTTGTAGAAAGTGAATTAGCCAAAATATTTGTAGATGTGTATATAATTCGTGGCTCTGAAAATTGGAGTTGGCTGGTATTGGGTACTTGGAAAAACAGTTGAGCTTTAGTTTTAGCCATTATGGTAAAATGTTTATAAAACAATGTTTATATATGTTTACTGATGCTTTTAATTTAACCCAGCCTGTGAGAGTAGTGGGGGATATCATGCATGAAAGATGGGTTTGTTTGGCCTTTTTGGTTTTTTCCACGGCTGAGGAAAAATCTAGGTTTTTTGGGACAACGGTCCCCAAATAAAATACACCTGCAGTGTATATGCCTGGAATATGGTGGTATGTGATATAATTTATCCTGTTTCTGTAAGTATGCATTAGTTCTATAGCTCAGTTTGCTAGGGAAATCCTAGAGTGGAACACCTTTTTTCCATATATTTTGATCAGCCCTTTGCAGGTATGGCGTCAGCAGAAGAGTGTTGCCTATTTTGTGAACTGTGTTTGGAACACAGATGAAGACTGCTCTGGTTCTATCAAAGATTCAAGTTGCCTTGCCCTCCCTTCAAATCTGGGGTTAGATAGGTAGAAATGCCTGCCATATCCCAAAAGGAGGAAAATCTGTATTCAAGACTCTACAGGCTCATTAGAAACAAGGAATGTTCAAATCTGTGAAGAGAGCTGTTAGTCTGTCTTCACCACTTCAGTGTTCTCATTTCTTCTACCTCTTACTCCTGATTGTTGTGCATCAGAACCTGTGGTTGAAATACCTGATGTGCAGGCAACTTTTCTGTCCTTTTTTGTGGCAGCAAAATCAACCATTGCTGTTTAAACATTTCAGTCACATGTTGATACTTGGAATGCTAACATAGCTAGTTGCAGGAAAATTACCTTGCTGTTGGATTGTTTATATTTGGTCTCAAAAAGCACGCTGTTGTGTTCTGCAGCATATCTTCGTGATCCAGAGAAACTTTCTGGAGCTCCACTTAATTGTGGAGCTTTCCTTTTGAGGGGAAACGCCAAACAGAAGACAAAACCCCAAAACTTGATTTACTTATTATGAGCTTGAAGAATTAAAATAAGTAGAATTTCCTTACATATCCTTGTATATCTAACTGATATATTTCAAGGTTGTATATATTTAAGAAAAACTAAATTATGCTCATGTGATACTTAACTATGCACTTGAAACTGTTACATTAGATAACCTGTGACTTGAATTGTGTGGGTAACTACTTTATACAGTAGCTTGTACAGATGACAATGTGCAGGGAAGGTTTGAACCCTTAAAACCAATAGTTTTTGAGTTTTGGCTTCTCAAAGTTAGACGCTTTGTCAAAAGTTACTCTAACTTTTTATAGTCTTAGCTCAAAAACAGCTGTTGCAATCCCTGAACCAGAACAGAGAATAAGTTTCTTACCTAATGTGTGAGAATCTTAATTCCTGATCTAGTAGCAGGGATCACAAATAAAATGGGCCCTTTAGCTTCAGTTGTGAAACTGCATTTTTAATATCAACAAAAGCAGTAAATGAGGTGCAGTCAAAGGTGATTGTCTGAAAACAGTCAGGAGGAAATTCTCTTTGAGCAGCAGATCACAGTTGCTAATGTTTTCTGTGCTTGTCTGAAAAACTTGGTATTAGCAGCTGTTTGTTGTAAAACTGGAGAATGAGTAACAAAAGCACTTGGAACAGCAGAACTGCGAGGAACTGTGTCAGTATTTTGAAGCTTATGAAATCCTGCCGAGTTCATACAAAACCATCCACTGCCTGTGGCAGTACTGGGACTTAGGTAACTTCCTTATCCTATAGCTGCCACGAAAGTACATCTACTTGGCTTCTCAGACAATTAACTGTTGTATCAGTCTTGCTTCCTATTGAATTGTCACACCCATGTCCAGCATCTCTTCCATGCCACTGAATATGAAAATACAGCACTTAACTCCATGGACTGCTCTGGACAGACAGCTGCTCTAGTGGTAGAATGATCACACTTATTGCTCCATTCTTGGAAATGACAAGTTTGTGCTTACTTGCCAGAAAATTCTCAAAATGAGTCAGGATTGCTTTAGCTATTAAATGGAAATTTAAGTTCCTCTTTTCTTTAGATTCTGCCAAAAAGCAATCATCTGTTCTGGATTCAGCCAGTGAAAGACACTTTTCCTGTTCTTCATTATATGAATGATCTTTCCTGAGATTTGGCTAGCCTTAAGGTTTGACCAAATCCGCTCAAAATGCTGCTTTTAGTTAGTTTTTCCTTCTGGGATGAGATGTTTTTGTTGTTGGAACTACACCTTCTGAAAACTTAGGAGCTGTAATCATACTTTAGGTTTTCCTGGCATCCTTTAGATGTTGTGTTTCAAACCATAATCGTCTCTTAAAACTTCATTAAATAACAGGGCTTTCTTGAAAGTAACCTTGTGTTAACTGTAAGTACGGCTTTGTCAGTACTTCCAGCTTTTGCAGAAAATCATAAAGGCTCTAATTTTTCCTATTTGACAATGGAAACTTTGGCCTGTAATGCAATTCATCTGCAGAGGCTTCTCTGGAAGTGCTGGGTTTTTCCTTCGAATGATGCAGCACATTAATTTATTTTTCTTATTTTATTTTGGGATGACTTGCATCTTCATAATTAAAGCAAGAGAAAGCCCTGAGACGCAGGAATCTCTATTGTAAGTATAATACTTTTTTCTTCCAGCCTCCTAGGATAGATATTGCTTGGGGATTTACTGTTTTGTTGCTTTTCTAATAGTTCAGGTATTTGCATTTGCCGATTTATATGTCTGTAACTGTGTTTCTCTTTATATGCTGAACATTCTTCTGTGATTTCTGTCTAGTGAACTGCTGAGCAAAGAATTGTTTTAGAATATGAAACCTTACTTATGCCTTTTCACATATAAATATTTATATATCTGTCTAGTGGAGGGATGTATAGTCAGTGTTTTAGTTTCTCACCTTCCCAGGCTAAAGTCTGCCACTTGTCTGTCAGCTTGATGCACTCACTGCTGAGCTTCAGGCAGAATGCTAAGAGGCTAAATCAGCAGGCCAACACAGCATTGTTGCTGGTGCAGCTCTACCAGTGCTGAAGCTGCTTGGCTGCATCACAGGAATGTTCTGCCTCTCTTTATTGTAGTGGACTTGGAGGAGCAAAGGTGTATTCAAGGTGAATGCAATTGTTGGGGTGTCTTTTCCCCCGGAAACTGAGAATGTGAATCCAGACTGTCATGTGTCAGTGAAAGTAAGAGGTGTGGTGAAAGGTTGAAAATGTGGTGTATACCTAGCTCACAGTGGAAATGAAAATCTTGTTGTAAAGCTACTTATGTTGACATACAGGAAGCAGAGGCATAAGCAGATGTGGAAATACTGAAAAAAAGCAGTGAGTTTATTAAAAACCAAAATGGTTACAGTCAGTCAGACAAGAAACAAGCCTTTCACTTCTACTTTGCCTTCTTAGCCTGTTCTCCCAAGAAACAAGGCTTACATTCCACCTTTATCATCTGTTTCCCAGTGTCTTTTGAACGTCTCAGCCTTTTTGAACCAAGCTGATCAAAGGTGCCTGAAAATATCTGCACAGGGAGGAGTGACAGTGTCCTGTACTGGGGGAACTGCTGCAGGCTGAGCTCACTGCTTGCTGGAACCTGAAGAATCAACACACAGGAGAGATCTGGGAAAACACTGGTCAGAGGCCCTTTTCTAAGAGACTGGGCTTCATTAACTGCTCTCAGGGTATTGTTCTGATAAGGGAATTAGTGCAAGACATCATTCAAATGTGAGAACAGTTACAAGATTTTGGCTCAGCAGCTGTGACTGCTGTATGGTAATGAAGCTCTCTGACAGAATTTGAAGAGTTGTGAAAACTTACAAGTCTTCCCAAAGTCCAGTGGATTCAAGTGCTACAAAATTGTATTTACACCTCAGCAGCAAGAACAGATTTGTGTGGCTCTGGTCAAGGGCTTTTAGTGGAAGACACTTTCTACAGATTTCTTTAAATTTTGTGTCAGAAATTATCTTAAAAGTTAAAAGTAATACTCGTAAGTGAAGAGGTTCTTTCTTCAAGATCATAAAATCTGGTTTTGAAGGAATAATGTATGGCATGCATGTGGCAGAAAGTGTGACTTGAATAAGAGGACAGAAGTTGTGGCAGCAAGACTGTGAAAAGAGTGGTGCAGTGCAGGAGCCTGTTGCGAAGACCTATGGCTTTAGAAAAGAGTGCTGTATGTACTACAGTCCCAGCATTCCATGGTGAATTAAGAATTATTCCGTGGGTTAAGAATGCATGCATGCTACAAATACAGTATCTTTGGAAATATCATGACTTGGCATCTTTCAACTGGGATGTATCCTGCAGAACAAAAAGTCAAAATGTCTGATTATCAAAGTGAAGAATTTAGAAGCTTCGATAAGCAAGTTACCTGTAACTTCTGGAGGAGCCCCAACATCACAAGGTACCACATGTCAGAAGCATTGCAAGATGTGCTTTTATCCAGAAAGTTCTCTGCCTCAGCAATCATTTGGAAGCGATCAGAAACTTACTTCTAATAAAAAATTATTATAAATGCTCTTGTTGTCTCCTTTATTCTACTCTATCTGTTGCATTTTGCTTCACTGAAGATCAAGACACGGAAGGTCAGTTTGCAAGCCAGTGGTAGGGTTAGTTGTCCAAAGAGGCTGAAATTTGGCCTGATTAAATTTATTTGTATGTTGCAGTTGTGCTGCTTTGGATTTCTTTTACAAGTACAAAAGCTTTTTTTCTTAAGTAACTTTTTAGAGGGGTTGCGAACTGCAATGCAGAATTATATAGTCAATATGTGTGTAGAACTTCTTGAAGTCTCCTATGGACATATTACAATTATTTAAATAATTCTCCTTCAAGATCCAGCAGATCCAGTAAATTCATTGTGCTCTGTCACTGATACAAAGAATAAATTTTGAATTTGTCTAGCCTTTATTTTTTTATTTTAAATAGCTGATTTTTTTTTTACTTTGTAGACCTATGAAGTAAGCATGAACAAAAATTATTAAATTCAGTAGTAAAGTTTTGTGAATAAGCAGGGAAAGTATGGATATTCTTAAATTAGGTGCACTATGTAAAGTATGAATCTAATTTTATTTCAGTATAGAAAATAATGGGATGCTTTTGTTATTGTTGCTGGATCTGCAGTCTTGTTCTAATGCTCATGCTATCAAATGTTCCAGTGAGATTGAAATGTGACAGCGTGTTCACAGAGCTGAAGTTCAAAGAACCAGGAAAAAAAAGTTGTGAAAGCGAAGGATGAGTTTTCTTGGAAATAACTTGTGGTGATACCTGACAAGTATCTGAAATGACCACTGTCTAAAAAGGAAATGGTACTTTAGAGGATGAGGCTTGACAAATTTAGAATGTTTTACACCAACATCTGCATTTTCTTCCTCGCTGCAGAACTAAAAAAAAGTCCTTTTGTAAGTAGGGAGAACACCTCCCTTGTAAACCAAACACCTGCTGTTCGTAAACCAAAATTGAAAAAGACAAAGTGTTTGGATTCTGAGTGTTTCCAAATGGGATATGCCATGTATCCTTTCTGAACCCATCAAAAGTTACTTGATAATCCAGAAGTGGTGAGTGAATGTAACCTGTGTGACTATACAATCATGTTGGCTTTGAAGTCAATTAAGTGAGGAAATGCATCTGATTCCAGATGTTTGCTTTTGGAGGAGTTCCACTTCCTGTAAGAAAGGTGTCTTTCTTCATCACATTACCATGTGAGTTTCCATATGGAAAACTATCCACAAGCTATTTTTGTGGTAATGACAGAATTGGTTGGTTTGGGTTGGGTCTTTTTTTTTCCTCTTCAGCTGTTCAGAGGAAAGCAACATAATGGAAGATGTGGAAATAGAAGATGCTGAAGTTCTGAGACTTTACTAAGAGCGTTAAGTCAAAGCACACCTGAGTGCATAAATTTTAGTCATGTGATTCCTTTGTACAGTGTTATAATTGGACAGATGGAATACTTATATCCGCTCTTTTTTTAAGGCAGTTGCCCATGTGTTCAGGGATAAAGGAGTGGAGGGGAATGAACATTGCTTTTTTTTTTCTTGGGATCTGTTGGCCACAATAGAAAAGTTTCAACAGCTCTTTGCTTTGAGTGAGAGGCACTAAATGATAGGGCAATGCCAATATACACATAGCAGACTTTTACTGAGCAGTAGCAAAATGCAGTGGTTTAGCACTACTAGCTCAGGCAAGAGGCATAATACAGAGTATGAGCCCTTTTAAAGCCCTTTAGGGGCTGCCTAGCTTTATTGGTGAATTGAATATGGCACAGAAGAGTGGATTAATGTGGGGTTTTTTTTGGTACAGCCTGTGGAATTTTTCTTGCATTACACTATGATGCAGAGGTAGCTTCCCCTGCTCTTACAGCAATACAAATGAAAAGTGTAATAAGGCATGCTGAATGTTCTTACCTGCTAGAACTACTAATCTGCATCTATATCCTTCAACTTAAAACCTGTAAATAGCACCATGAGTAAAGAAAGCTTCATTGTGGTTGTTCTGTAAAACATGGAGTCAAGGAGAGGAATCCAGTCTGAAGATAAGCTGCAGTTATTAAACAGCACTGATGGCAAGTTCTTCCTCCAGTGAAGGCATAAGTGTTGTGGATTCTGCCTTGTGTTCACCAATGATAACCTTGCCAGTATCCTGATCAGCATTTCAGCTGAATATTTTAAGAAATTGATATGTTTTAACATGTCCCTCCATGCTCAGTGTCTGTTAAACATGGATAAGAATGTGGTGTATAACTGCTGCTAAGTCTTCAAAGGAAAAGCTTGAAGTGCTAGTCTGTGACTAGAAGAGAAAATGTTTCAGAAGCCGTAATAATAGAAGTATAAGATTGTCCTGGTCCTTGAGCCATATGTTACAAATAACTTATTTGTCCTGGTTTAGGGTAAATTTGGGCAAAAATTCCCTAAAGGGTTTTCCTCTAGAAAGCAAATTCAAGTGGCCCCTCTCCCAGCTGGTTTGGGAAAAAGATTTCCTTGGAGGAAAGTGGAAAAAACTGTTTATTTAACAAGCAAAAGTGTTCACCAGCACAAAAAATGAACAGTGTTAAACAGTAAAACCTCTTGCCGCTCCAAAAGGCATGACAAACTCAGAAAGTCCCAGGCTGTCATCAGTCCCTCGCATGCTGGAAATGCTGCGGCCCAGGCCCAGCCTGGTGGGCCACAGGTGTGTGAGCTCCCGGTCCTCTTCTGGGTGTTTCAGTCCAGAGCAGGTTTAAACAGGTCCAAAGGAAAAGAAAAAATCACAGTCCAAAGAACTTCTCTGCCTCAGCTAGCTAAAACTAACTAAAAAGTGAAGGAGAGCTCTGTCCCACTGCAGACACAGTCTCCCACAGAAGGTATGCGGAGGAGGCAAGAGTACAGTTTTTTCTGAAAACAAACTCCCCTCTTTGCTCTCAGGACCAATCTTAAAGGTGCAAAAACTTATTTTCTGAGCTACACAGATGAATGGGGATAATGAGCATCATAAAATCAACCCAGGACATTGATGAAGCAGTATTTCAACACCCTTACTACTTTTCTCTTGGAGAGTTCCTTGACATGGTGGAATCTGGCGTCTTTGTGCACTTGCCTTTTGTACTCAAAAGGGAATCTGTGGTGCTGAGCTCGGGACATCCTTGCTGCTGCTGACTAGCTGCATTGACAGTGTCTGAAACTGCCCTTTTGTTTTGAAACGTGGCTGTTACATATCTGGCAGTCATTAGGAATGTGTGTGCATTACAAATACTTCTACAGGTGTTTCTTTGTTCTCCACCGCTATATGTCCACCACTCTGTAATTGAATATTGAAAGGAAGGGGTTTTCTGGGAAGTTGTTTTTGTTGGGGTTTTTTGTTTGTTCATGTACAGAGCTAGTATTTGGAAAATAATTCTTACTAAATAAAATAATTAGGAAGAGATTTCCTGAGACTGATTAGGTGATTTCCTAACTTCCTGATTGAAGCAGGACTATAGCCAGGGCTGGATCATCACTTGCTTGCTGAATACTTGAGCATCTTCACAGGCAGAGTCTGCTATCCGTGTTTAATCGGTCCGTTGTTGCTCTTCTGTTCAAAGAGGAATTTTATCCTAATATCCAATCTTTGCACCTGAAGCAACTATTTCTGGCTGCTACTTTTTAATGCTTTGTCACATTTCCCACAGGGCTGGACATTTTGTAGCTGCTGTTCAGGTATCCACTCCTCATAATCTCCAGCAGTCAAAAGAAGTCCAACTCCCAAACCTGTTTTCATTAATTATTTGCTCTGGATTGTTTGTTTTGGTATCCATTTTCCTGGGCCCCCTCTGCTTTCTCTACATCCTCCTTGAACTGAACAAGGATGATAGTAGTCATCCTTACAAGTCCCAGATAATGGGGGATAAGATATTCTGCAGTGAGCTGCCTGTGCAGTATCTCGGTGTTCCCAAGGTCCCACTCAGCTGAAGCATTGGTTATATCCCCTAAATTACTGTTGCCTGTGAATTTTCTGAGGGTGTTTTATGAATGCCAATGTGAGTAACCTGGTTGGGCATGCATTGTTGGGCCCTGGAATTTGCTCTTCAGGGGATTCTGCTGCTTACTGAATACCAGGAGGCTGCTTTGTTGATTGCTTCCATTTGAGCCTGGCAGACCAGCTGATTTTCAGCTCAGTGATCAGTCTGGTATACTTTAGAGAAAATACTGTTTTGGTTTGGTTTTGAGATGCTTAAGAAATATATTATTGATAATATTACAAAGTCATGTGTCTAGTAAGTGTGAATTAAATGTTAGCCTGGAAACCTGCTGTTGCTGAATGGGACAGTCTTCAAGACCAAAACTGCTTCGCTAAACTTCTGTGGGCAACAATGATCTTTACTTAATGCCTTCTTTTTTTTTTTTTTAATATTTCAATCCCCCAGTCTGCTAGCTTTGGTGATAGCAGCAGCTACAACTTAATTTTTAGCTTGACCATATTTGTAAACTCTAACCATGTTAAGGCAGAATGTGCTGTGAACTGCTTCTGGTGGAATTCTCTGTAAATTCACTTTGTTCCTAGAAGTAAACTAAATAAAGCACTTTTTCACATATACCTATTCGTATCATATAGCATTTGGCCATGTTGTCTGCACATGCTGGACCCAGAATCTTAACTTGAGCTTCAGACGCTAATTGAAAAATTCTGACATTAAGTAATTGCTGTACTTGCAGAATGCCTGGGGATCTTCTTGCTACCACATACTTTGAAGGTTTTAACCGAAAAAGATGCATAATTTATTTTAAGGAATCAAGGGAAATGTGCTTTCCCATACCCCTTCTTTGTGTTAATATTGGAGAGTTGCTTGCAAAATGTTTGTAACCTTGATTTGATTTGATTAACAGCTTTGATACCTATCTCTTAACTCCACATCTTATGCAAAAAGAGGAAAAAAAATTGTGTATGCAACATGTTGTGTTTGCCATGACTATAGAAAAGTTTTACTTCAAAATCAGGAATTATGTGTGCAAATAATTAATAATTTAACTTGACTTTTTCTATCAAATGAGTATTAATATATCACCTTCTTTTAATCTTTAGTGCTGTGACTTACAAAATATTGACAATGTCATTAAAGCACAGTGGTTTGTGTGTGTCTATGGATTTGAGGGAGAGAGGGACAGGGGAGAAATTCCATCAGGAGTGTAAATGCACACCTTAACATTCACTTGGAAGCTCTGAGTGATTAGGAATAGGTACAGACTCCTATGTAAAAGAAGATGCAGTTTAATTACTGTATTAATTGTGTCTGGGACTGTGTTTAGGCTCTGATTGTTTAGACCAGAAGTTTTTGTTGGATACGACAGATTGATTGTCGAGCATGATACTGAATAGTTAAAGTAATTAAGTATCCAATATGAAAAGCACTTAAAAATCAAATAAGAATTGAATACTCTGGGTTTCTGTGATATTTGTGTGTTTGGTATTTTGGGTTGATGGAGGAAGGGAGTGGACTGGGAGACTTAGAGCAATGAAGTTAAAAAAGAAAACTATCAAGATGGAATACTGAGCCTACATTAAACTGTAAAATGAAGATAACTGTTCAATTCTGTAAAACGTTTCAATGATCTACTAAGTACTTAATAAAACAAATGAGAAGAAGTAATCTGACTGTCAAATTCTTATCCTAGGTTCTTCAGCTCTAATCCAAGTTCCGATGACGTATCGAGTGCTCAGACCAGGTAGCTGAATATAAATGATGTCTTTTTCAGATGCAACTTTGAAATCAGTGGTGACTAAAGCAGATGTTTTGCTTATGGTATGGGAAGGAGCAATGCAAGCTGCCAGAGATTTGAACCATTGCTTTTCTTTTATGCACTGCTTAACTTATTTAAAAAAAGATCTTAGGAGACTATGATGTTGCCTGTATTTTTACAGAAAAGTTTTCAAACTTGAGACATAGTTTCTGTCTTCGTGATTATCTGGCAATATTGTAGTGAATCTACCTAGTATTTTTTTAGTTGGTGAAGTTTTCAATAAGAAAATTTGTGGCTCAGTGTACTGTGAAAGTATGACAAACCAAAAGCATATAAACCAAGAACAGCATGGGTTGTTTGCTACGAAGATGATATTAAGACAAGAGCATTTAGTTGTATGTTAGGAAACAAGAAGAAAATGGCCATTACCTGGACAAGACCTGTAACATTTTTCTGCATGCATCTTTCTATATTAAGTCTGAAAGATCCTGTGCCTTTGTCTGTCAGCTTGGGAGTAACCAGCTCACACTGAGCTGCTGCACAGGCACACAAATGCATGAGAAGGACATAAGGCATTTAAGTGTTGATAAAAGTCTGTCTATGGAGATATGGTTGTTACCTGTTGACTCCGTCACATGCTACTGCTGTATGTCATCTCAGGTGACAAAAAGCCCTGACAAAAACATAGAAAGATTTTAAGAAGACTATGAACTTTTGGTGGGAATGGGCCACATTGTTGCTGTGGCAGGATGTGTCCCACGGGGTATTTTGTAGCATGGTTAAATTGCAAGAGGTTTTTCATCTAAATGGTGCAATTTAGTGAAATTTTTCTTTGTGTGCAGTTCTGGAGTTTGACTTGATGGCAGCACTTGATGGCATATTTCTAATGGAATGACTATTTAAGAATGAATATGGAATTCCCTCTTCTTGTGAAGTTGTGGTTGGGGTTTTTTTAGCCATAACCTGACGTCCTAGTGGGAAAGAATACAGTAACAGTTCAGTGCTGGTGGTATTTCTACTTGTTTGCTCTGATTTGGAGAAACTAGCAGTATTAATTACTCTTATGTAGTTCAGTGGTCAGTTATATGTAATCAGGTAGATGAGTTCTAGTTCTGCACTTTTTTTGCAGATTAAAAATATGTATTTTAACACTTCATCAAGGTCTTTTATAATGTCCAACATTTGAATACACTTAATGCCTCTTTGAGATTGTTTTGCTGGTATTTAGCTGAACTCTGCTGGTGTTCTAAGCTGAGCAGGAGTGCTTTAGAAGTGTTTTCAGAGCAGAGCAAAAACCAGGCTATTAAAACTCAGTGAGGAGCAAGATAGAGCCCTGATTGAAACACTGCTAGTTCAGACTCAGGAATGTACTAACTGTGTCTGTGCAGCCTTTGGGCTGCCCCGAGCTCAAAAGGTATTTGCTTTATTAGTGAAGATTGTGTTCTTTGTTAGCCTTAAGGCAGTATAATTGCTGAACTTCAGACTCCAAACAAGCAGTCCCAGAATGCTGTATGAGCATTAGGGTTTTAAGGGGAGGAGGAGGTTGGTGGCTTTTCTTTTTTTCATGAGAGCTGACACAGTCTGGGACATGCTATGCATGTGAAATTGGTATCTTTGCTCAGTAAACTGAACTGTGTTAGAAGTCATTAAATCCTTGTGTATAAAATTGTTATGAAAAACAAAGTGTTGGACCTTTTCTGTGGGGGACTGAGGTCTTGCCTATTTTCTTTATGCATTTCAGAGTGCAAATGAATTTTGTCACCATTAAAGTCTCCCATTAGAAACTCCTTTAAGATCATAGACATTATGTGTGAACTATGTAATGTGTAATGTCTCTTTATGTGTGTATTTTTTACTTCAGTGAAGAGATCATTCACAGGCCACATAACCTGTCTGAAGGATTTTATGGATGATCCCAGAAGAGAAGAACCTCTAATTGGTATGGATTTTTGTTTTATAAATTGTATGCCTTTGAATTTGTTACCAGATAGCTTTCTTTTGAAATAAAAGGTGAGATTTTAGTTACTGTTTCATTTTCTGTAAATGTATTTAATAATTTACCAATCTCATACCATTTAAATTTTAGTTTATTGCACTGGGTATTCGAAAGGCCTCCTTTACTTGTTCTGAAGGAGCCATCTAAGTAAAAAAGCTTTTTCCAAATCAGGGAATGGTTGAGGTTGGAAGGGGCCTATGCTGATCTTAACCCCTGCTCAAGTCCCAGAGGAGGTTGTCTGGGACCATGTCTAGATGGCTTTTGAAAATCTCCAGGGTGAAAGACTACGGTCTCTCAGGGAAATCTGTTCCAGTGCTCAGTCAGCCATGCAGTCAGGGTGTGTTTCCTGATGTTCAGACAGTATCTCCTGCTTCAGTTTTGCCATTGCCTCTTCTCCTGGCACCGGGCACCACTGAAAACAGCTCCCTCTTTGCACCCTCACTTCAAGTATTTATACACAGCCCTCTGAGCCTTCTCCTCTTCAGGCTGAACAGTTCCAGCTTTCTCAGCCTTTTCTCATGGGAGAGATGCTCTAGTACCATTGTCATTTTCATGGCCCTTCATGTGCTCATGTCTCTTGTAGTGGGCAGTCCAGAACTTGACACAGGACTCCAGGAATGGCCCTACTGGTGCGAGTGGAGCCTGCTGTCAGCACTCCTCCTTGTGCAGCCCAGGATACTGTCAGCCTTTGCTGGCTTATCTTCAGCTTGGTGTCCACTAGGTCTTTTCCTGCCAGTGTGCTTCCTGGCTAGCCAGCCCCCAGCATGCCCTGCTGCCTGGGCTTGTTCTTCTCTGGATGGAGGACTTGGCACGTCCTCTTGTTGATCTGCGTGAGCTTCCCATCAGCCCAGCTCCAGCCACTCAGGGTCCCTCTGGATGGCAGCACAACCCTCTTGTGTATGGGGCATCCCTCCCAGTTATGTCTCATCATCAGTCTTGCTGAGGTTATGCTCTGCATCGTCATCCAGATCATTAGTGAAGGTTTTGAACAGGATTGGACCCAGTACTACCTTCTGGCCTTCAACTGGACTTCATGCCACTGGTGACTTGTCATCAGCCATGGCTCTTTGTGGATTTCCATTGGTGGGATATACAGATGTTTCTACTTAGTGAGGTATTTTTCCTCACTGTCCTTGGCTATACTAGAACAGTATATAATTAGTGAGATTAATTTTAATGCTTTCTTTCTAACTGTTAAGTTAGGCAACCCTTAGGAGAAAAGCAAGGCTGCCTGTCAGTGGCCTTAGTGTTCCAAGTGTGTCATGATGGCCTAGAGAAAAAGGTTCTCTGATGAAGGCCTAAGTAGCAAATTTCCTAGTATTAGCAGAAAATTTCTGTTTAGTGCATTGTCTTGTAGTTACTCCACCTAATAAATTTCTAGTCTTTTTAATATTAATACTTTACTATAAGCATTTGTAATAGAAAACACTTTGGTTGCAAGAACTCTTTCAGTTCATTTGGTGATAGTTTATTTTCAGAGTTAAGATTTAGCAGTACGATACTGTAGCAGGTCTGAGATGGAGTTGAATTTCTTCATAGCAGCCTGTATGTTTTGGATTTGTGACTGAAGCAGTTTTGATGACACCCCAGTGGTTTTTCCTGTTGCTGAGCAGCGCACCTGCATTAAGACTGTTTTGTTATTCTGTGTCCTCAGCCCTTGAATAAGCTGGGGGTGGGCAAGAGACTGGGAGGTGGCACATCCAGGGGAGTTGACCCAAACTGGCACAAAGGATATTCTGTACCATGTAATGTTATGCTCGGTAATCAGTTGAGGTAAAGAAAGAAAAAAAGGGGGGAAGCAGGGTTTAACTTCCACGGTGGCTGTTCAGAGACTGTGGGCCCGTATTGGTCTGCCTGTGGGGAAGTGAGTGATGGGTTTGTGCATGTTGGTTGGTTCTGGGGTTTTTCTACCCCTCTTTCCTTAACTTACTAAACTGTCTCTAAGTCCATGAGTTTGTTGCTTTTGTTCCTCCTATGTTCTCCCCACCCTGCTGAGGGGTGTGGATGTGACTGAGCAAGCAGCTATGTGGTTCTTGGCTGCTGGCTGGGATCAACCCATCTTGAATACAGAGTACTGGAAATTATAACATAAGGGAACAGCTGCAGGGTTTATCTATTTGTTTTAAACTGCTTTTAAATTTATTATGTTCAAGGTTTTCAGAATAAAACTTTTCATGCTAGGTAAGAAGCCTCAAACTTGAAGGTTTCTGAATACTTTTAAGGGCTTGTCTCAGTAATTTCTAGGAAGAATAAAGAAAATTCCATTTTCATTCTTGTAATTCTTAAAAGTTTATGGAACATTTTCAGATTATGAAAGATTCAGTTTTGTGAAGTGATTAATGTCTTTCCTACATCTGCTTGTACTTGGATACTGTCCAAGTTATGTTTTTAAGTATTTTAAGTGCAGTTTTTAAATCTAGACATTTTTAGGGCATTTCCTAGTCTCATTCTCATTCTTAGTTTCTTGAAAAAATGCATGAAAAGTAGACATGCATGAAATATTTTTGGTGGGCTTGGAAATCTGCCACAGATGGTGTATTTCCTTTCAGAATAAGACATTGGAAAGAGATAAATTTAGCTGATGTGGGTAATAAGTCGAAAGAAGTGTTGAAGGGATCCTGAAGGAGTGTCAAATTCTGAAAATGGAATAATTTCATAGATAAATTTTGAATGTAACAAGCAGCATTGAAAAGAATACATTTGTTTCAGTAGTCTGTAGTAAAATAGAGATATTTGTAACTCTTGCTTTTACAGGTTTAGAATATGTGGTTGAAATCAGATTTGAAGGAAAAAGAGAGCCACGTTATGAGTGCAGGCTGTGTGGGTGTAATTCAGAGGTGGCACCTATGATAGAACATCTTAGTGGACATAAACACAGAAGAGAATACATTGTAAGTAATTTTGATGCATTTTGATCAAAATTTCATTATGATACTCCCCTTTTACTTTTTTTCTAAATAATTAGATCAGTTGAAGTTTAAACCCCCATATGATAAATTGCAGATACTTGTATAGTTGGCTCTCTCTGGGTCAGACCAACATGAAGAGCTCTGTGGGCTATGGAGGCAGTGCAGTCCAGGGCTGCCTGTCTGTTTCAGCTCCAAAGTCTGTTCTTCAGTGTTTAGATTGCTTTCAGGACCAGGTTCCAAAAAGCAATGGGGCTCTTTTTTCGTTCCCCAGCATGTCCATAGCATTGCTGGATTTGGTACAGAAGGTGTTTCCTTTTGGTAGCAAGCTTTGCATGGTATCCACTTTTTGTTTTGAAGACTACTTTAGTAACTCTACAATTTGATTAGATATGTTGCAGAGAAGAAATTAGTTCATAATATTCAAATCAATGTTTACCAGTCTTGGAAGCTTGTCCAGAAAGTGAAATGTGTAAATTTTTAAATATTGTGATAAATTTTGATATTAACCTTTTCAAGCTGTTTTTTTTACAGTCTAAAGAATTTCCAGATAAAATGAGGAGAAAACCAACAGATGCAAAAGAATGCAAAGTCTCGTTTTTCAAACGGATAGCTGGAGAGCTAGAGAAGAGTGAAGGATTAAAAATGTATAAGGTAATTGGAAGTAAATGTTAAGTATCTGTTAATGTGTCTTTTATCAGTGCATTTACGTTTAATAGAGTACATTTTAAAAGTACTGCTGGCAAAGCCTGCTAAATTTTCTGTGTGTTTCTAGGAAGTGTGGTACTGAGTTGAACTAAGTCTTACCTTTAGATTACCTTGAAAGATCCAGGGAAAAGAACAGTAGTATTGAAATTAATCTGAAAAAAGCCAAAACTTTCTATTTTTAAGATTTTTAGATGCTATAAATTGAAAATTGTTCAATCTGAATTCAGTGATTCAGAAATTTTATTACTTTAACTTGAATAATTTTTAAATTTTGCAACTTAAATTTTCTGAAATGTAAGCAAATTTTTTTCTCAAATTGCATTTATATTTACAGGAGTCTTAGTCTGTGTGTGAGGAATTTAATTCAATTTAATTATGCTGGCATAAATAAAAATACTTGTTCCTTTCCTAAAGGCAGTTGTAGTAGAGACTGTTGTTACAAAATTTTAGTCAGAGAGTCTAATATGAAACTTTCTCTGTTTTTAGACTGAAGGTTGCACAAGACCTTCAACTACCTCATGTAAGTCTGTGAATTTCTTGAATATAGTAGATTTGATATAATTGATATTTGGCCTAATTTGACTTACTAGTTGAACTCAAAGGGTTTGGCTGATGTAAAACATTCAGCTTGTAATAACACTAAATGTTTTCAGAGATTTTTCTGTTTTTTGTGATTTTGAAGTGATGAAAGAAGGAAATTGCCAGACTTCCAGTCTTCCTTAGATTTTTTAACTTCCTGGTTCTGGAGGTATTTATGATAACTGTAATAATTTGCTCATCAAGGAAAGTAATAAAGTATGGAAAAGTGGTACTTGGTGGCTTTCTCTGAATAAGCTGATAAAGTCTCCTCCACCTCATTTCCATCATCAAAAGACTTACATGCTGAATCACTGGTGAAAGTGGAAATTACTGTTCTTTAGCAAATCCATTGGAACAAGCGATGGAAACCAAACCCACGAACATAAACCAAATATCTTCCCTCATACAGTATGGCTGAGTTACATCTTTTGTTGCTGTAGGTGTGCTATAGATCCTTAATGATGCCAATCTGGAGGAATACCTCCTTACTACCTTTTAACCCTAGTGTTAATATCAGAAGGAAGGTGGGTTTGATTGAAGTGGGTGAAGGTTGCATAGATCAATAGATCAACAGAATTTATCAGCGTGAATCCTGCTGTAGGAGCCTACCACAGGCAGTGCTTTTTTTTTTTCCCTTCTTTTTATTGATCACTGGTAGCTTCTGTGGCTTGTACTTTTGAGTGCTGGTCTGCAAAACAAGGTGGCAGGAATCTTTTTGATTTCTGTCTCTCTTGCGAAAAGGAAATGTGACCCAGTAACTAGCTGAGTAATTCTCAGTTCAGAGTAAACTGACATCAGTCAAAGCAGCAGACTTTGTAGAAGTGGAAGACACGGTCAAATATCAATCTGGAACATCAAAAAGAGTGATCCCCCCTGGTCCTACAGGATATGAAAATCTGAAAAAATGGACAGGAGGGAAGTTACCTGCAAAAGCGTTGTGCCTTTCAATATGAAGGTTTGCTCTGGTTAGGTCAACTTCAAGTGAATTCCAAAAAAACCCCTCTGGTTATTTAGAAGAAAATCATGGTTACATGGTCTAATGTAAGCAGCAGTAAGTAACTTTAGACTAAATCATGTTGGCAAATTTCAAAACTCTCTTCTGTCAGTGAGACTGAGTTGGGGGATATAATTAAGAAAGGCCACTAGTACACAGGTATGAGTGTGCAGTGACAAAACGGACATTAACAGCTTCATCAGCATGTGATAACCGTGTAAATGGGAGCTGGTTAACATGGCAACACAAGTCTTTCAGCCTTGTCTTGTAGGGCCAAAGATGTCACTTGTCCTAAAAATTATTACATGTCCTGTTGCTTATCCTGGAACACAGTGCTTAAGAAGTGATAAGTTACGTACCATGCAGTAGCTGGTTCTCTGAAGCATAGTTACTGTTTTAGACTGCCCTGTTTTGGTGAGCTTTCCCTCCCTCTCTTCTCATGCTTATACACTGATAGAGATGAGATGATCAGACATTCCAAGCCCCATAACTTCTTGTTGGAAACTTAGCTATTGTATGTACAGTTTTTAGGTTCACTGGTATTTACTCAGGAAAAGCCCACATGCAGACCTTGTAACTTTTTTTCATGGAGGAGGCAGGCCCACCTCCGTTTATTCCATACAACCTTGTGTGGGATTCAGCTGCCTGAACACAGATGCTGTAGGGTATCCTGCAAAGCCTTTAGGGCACAGGTCTCCCACAGACTTTCCATCAAGGATGCCTGCTGGTTTCTAAGATGGCAGTGTGTGCCATCTGCTGCTGAATCCTGCTCTTCACAGAAATCACAGCCACTGCACGGCCAGTAACTGTTCTGTGTGTGTAATGCTTCTGTTGCAGTAATACAGTGCAAACCTTGTGATGTTGCTAATAATTGTTTTTCATTTTCTAGCCCCATTGAAGAAGAAAGCAAGGTGAGAGTACTACCTGCACAGGAGAATCAAAAGAGATTTTTTAAATCTATTTTTCTGTAGCAAACGTCATGACATATGGGAAAATATTTTATATTGTCTTTCCCCTGTACTTACTTCTCTTCTGTAAATTGTACCTTTTTGTGAGGAAGTAGCAGCTATGGCTTTCAAAATACTGCACTCAAAAAGTAATTGCAGTTGAAATTTCAATTGCATTCCATTCTATGTGGGATATTATTGGCTGAGTAAGTTTTGTAAAATGCTGTTTATATAGGAAGAAAAAAGCCTAATTCACCATTATTTTAGTCATCTCTTTTAGCTGATTTGTAAAGAAGTTCATTTGCACTACTGGTGTCTTTGAGAGTCAGTCAGAATAAGGACCTTTACAGCATATTTTAAACACTGTTATTTCTTAGAGAAAGATATCCAGTATTGGTAAGTGATGTAAATTTGGAAACTGAAATATTTTGGTTCTAGATACTATGACTAAACTCAATGTTTTAGTAATTTTTAGAATGCATCTTAATACTGTAATTTCTTTCTTTTAAGGTGGGAAGATAATTATAAGCATGAGGTATGTAGAGGCAGCAGCCCCACACAAGTGTTCACATGCCCACAAATGTCTCGTGTTGTAGCAGTTTCTTAATGCTTGTTTTTCATTTTTCTGGAAAATACTTACTCTTTGGCTTCATTTACTGTTTTATTAATACTGTTGCAGAAGCAGTTGACCTAATGAGTCAGAGTTTTGTGTTCATCACAGCAGAGCGGAAGAGAATAGAGTACATTCACCTTAGTTCTCATAAATCCTGTTCAGAGCCACTGAAAGCCTCAGAGCCAGTGTCTCCAGGCCAGGTCTCCAGCCTGTGCTGCAGTCTCCCCTTCCCTTTTTTGTCTCTTTTCAGATCAGGACTATTCTATACTGAAAGTTTGATTTAAATATTAAGATACATCTAAAGATTTACATCCTTCTTTCTAACTCAA
This sequence comes from Leptocoma aspasia, assembly GCA_013399835.1. Classification (NCBI taxonomy): domain Eukaryota; kingdom Metazoa; phylum Chordata; class Aves; order Passeriformes; family Nectariniidae; genus Leptocoma; species Leptocoma aspasia. The sequence continues at coordinate 18,520 of VXAX01005453.1, read as the reverse complement.
AGGTGAAATTCAAAATGATCACTGAAGTATCTGTCCTGATTAGCTCTGGAGGCAAACACTGAGAACTCTGAGCCTTGTTTTTATCTTAATGGCAGAGTTGGTTGTGTAGGCCTCAGGCTGGTCAGGTACTATGCTAAATTTGGCTGAGCACTTGACTGTTTTAAACATGATTTTGCTCCTGAGTTAGGAAGGGCTGGGAGAGATAGCTCCTATAGATTTGTGGCTTAGATGTGAGATGTGTGCTTCCTGGTATTAGAAGTAATGCAGTTGTGTTTGTGTAGCTGCTACCAAACTGATACTGACAATCTAAGGTTACATGTTTATGGCTCTGACCTAAAATGATATCTTTTCTTTGTGTTGACTTTTGTTGTTGGATTAAAGATGAAAATATCTTGTTCTGTACAAGATAATGCAACAACTGCTGTAAAATTCAGTCTTCTAATTTTTTTTCCCTATTCTACAATTCCACAGAACGATTCTGTTCGGAAACAGAAAGCTCTGGAGCTCTTGGTATGTATGTAATTGTGATGGGAGCTGTGGGGTTTCACCAGTATGATGCAGTGAATATTGTGTGAAGGAGCCTCTGATTACTGATCAAACTCATTTGACTGCAACATTAATTTCTATTTTAGTTGACTCTGCCCTGAAAAGTTAGTATCTTAGCTCAGAGCAATTGGCTGGATTAAGTGTGAGCTCTCGGCCTGTTCTGTGGATGACTGCCCTTTGCTGAGGAGCCACCCTGACAAGCAGTGTTAATTAGCAGCACTAATGGTGCTCAAGTGCTGCTGGCTGCCCCTATCCAGTGGGATTGTTGATAATGCTGAGCAAGAGAAGCCAGTCTGGTCTGGCTGCCAGAGAGAGCACAGCTGCTGGTCTTGGAGTGATTGGGGAAGTTTTATCAGTTCTGTTGCTGTTGACAGTGGCATAGTAAGCCTAGGTTTGTCTTCTGGGTTTATGAAAATACCTGACCATTTGTGTTCAGTGTTTTAGTCTGTGAAAGTCATGTTCTGTACCTAAGGCAATTGGAAAACTTCATTTGAGTTCTAATTGTGTTTATATACCGAAATCAGAAGTAGAATGTTTTGAAATGCGTGCTTCATGTCTTCCACACTGTGGGCACTTGTGACTTCAGAAAGAGAGAGAAAAAGCAAGTCTAAGGGATAATCAGTTAACTACAAAAAAACTTGGTAGTTGGTTGACTTTTATCTACAGGAATCACAGCTATTCCTTACAAAAGACTGCCTATATTCTTTTAACTTATATCACTTATCAATTCAGTTATTTAGTAATCAGTCTGAAGTTTATTTTTATTCAATTTTCTACACAGATAATACAAATTTAGGACTTGTGCCCTTCTCTGTCTGCAACAATATGGACTGACAGTACAGGAGTGGCACAGAAATCCAGGTTTATGTTTTACCTTTTTTCAGGCCATAATTATGTTCCCGATTTTATTTTTTGATATTTTTGTATACATTTATCATATATGCCATATATTAACCAATAGTATAAATTTGGTTATAGCAAAATCGAAGTATAACTTTGATCTGTTTGTGTATTTGACCCTTTGGCATCCTAATGACCAATTCTAACCATGTTTTTCGACAGGAGACTTTTCACATCACCTCAGACTCAGAAGCAACACTTGTTCTTCGCATTACACAGGAACTCACGGAGGCTTTGAAGGCCTTTTGTGAAAAGAAAGCAGCAGTAAGTAACTTAATCTTGTCCAGAGTTCTTTTACCATTGGGAGGGAAGGAGTGGTTAAACTCACTCTGTTAACACCCTGCCAACCTGTAACAGTTCAGGCATGGGTCAAAACTCCCAGTTAAATGTACTTCAATTTTATTTTTTTACAATTTCCAAGTTATAGATATTAATTGCACAGCACATTTCTCTTAGTATTCCATCATCATGTATGTGTTTTGGCTTTTTTGTGTGTGTGTGTTCTGTGCTGGCCACCATTTTGCTTCTGGAAGACAGGTTGTCATCCTTTTTGTAGTGGTCCCTTGCTTGTTAGCTTTTGTTATAAGATCAGTGAGGCTTTAAGTGCCACCCAAATGTGGCACTTTATTCTTTCGTGGGCCTGTGGGTAGGTCTGTCTTTCTCATGACTTGTAGCTTTGCTCTCAGTTGAGAGTTTTAATCTGTTAAGATTAAGGTAGGCAAGATGTTCTTGACTATCTGTTGGTCCTTACAAATCTCCATAGCTTCTTTCCAAAGAGATTGACTACCTGTGGAAAAATCAGTCTGAAGAAGGACCAGAATCTGTGAAAAAAAAATTCATCACTCTGGCAGCTACTGGATCACAAAATTCAGGATGTGTTTTTTTCTGAAAGCTGTTTCAGACTGTTTTCTCAATTGTCTATTCCATGTCAGGTGAACTGCAGTAACTGCCTCTGTGCAAATGCTGCCACCAACACCAGTTAAATATTGTTTCTGTAGCTTAATCTCTCAGCTGGGCCTTCCATTCTGCATTCCCCAGATGGAGGCAGGATATGCATATGCACCAGTTTTATATTTTAGCCAGGTGACGATAAGAGAGATGAGGCAGTAAATTTGAAAAAGGAGACATTGTCTTCACCAGAGACCTCCTCCTGTTCTCCAGACAGGTTCCTCTTCCAAATAACACTTTGGAAAATTGTGGTATAATGTGGTAACAACACAGCCCTCATATGGACTTGGCTATGACCTAAAATTGTACTTTGCTAACTTTCTATGGGAAATTTGTTGCTTTTTAGAGCTTGTAAAGTTCTTAAATTCTTGCATTCACAAACAGACATTCTGATCTTTTGCTTTACCTAGGATAATTACACCAACAGTTCAGGCCCACTGATGTCAGTACCTCAAGATGAATTTCCAGAAAGGAAAAGCATCCCAGAACACTATGGGCCAGATGTAGAATACAAAGGTAATTTAGATTTTTTTTTCCTACTAGTTTGTTTGCTCTGGAGCCTGCATAGATGGTGAAAATTGACTTTTATGGCCAGCCATAGTGCTTCTTAGCTCATGTACTGTGTGTCCTTGCCCTCTGAGTCAGTTCAGGATATAATTTTCTGAAGCTTTATTGACTTAACTGTCTGAAAACATTCCTGTCTCACTGAACAGTGTTACAGCAGTTAAGGTTATGGAAATTCAAGGAGTAACCCTTCCTGATCTATTTACTGGTAGAATTTTTGGATGAAAAGATGCCAAACTCAGGTAAGACATAAAGGCAGGAAATGGGAAGAGAACAGGATACATCATAAAATCTCAAAGTAGTTGTGTTTGCAGTTGGTATTTTAGTATTTTGCTAACTTTTAGTCCCCTTTATTTATTCAGGAATTTCTGACTGGAATCAAGGTTTTTTGTCTCAGTACGAAGAGTGTTCTGAAGATGCTTCTTTTGCTCCTGCTCACTCAAACAATTACCAAGCAGATGATGGATCATCCTCCTATCATCTGGAATCTCATGACTTGGCAAGTATGTCTCTACTCAGGGGCTCTGCTGCTGTTGAGCCTGATGGTCCTGTCAGCGGAGTCAGCGAATGGCTGAGACAGCTCAGAAACTCCGTGCCCTGCGGGAATTTGGTTGCTGGGGCCTCTTCATACCAGAGCAGCCCAGTGAATGAGTACTCAGCAGAATACATATCCAGTGATGTGCAAGGAAGTGAGCTCTGTGATAACAGACTCTCATTTGGCAGCGAAAATACAAAATGGAGGGATCAACAAATGTGTACCAAAGCAATGCATATAAGTGACCAAGAATTACCTTACCCCAATTCTTCTGCCTCATATCCTTCATCTGGAAGATACTCTACAAACTATCTTTCACAAAACTATTGCTCTTACAAGAACAATGAGTCTGTGAATACTTGTACATCTTTTGCAAATTCTGCTGTTTCCGGAAGAGGTGGCTCCAGGTGGCACCAGGACACTAGGTGGAATGAGTGGAACGAGGACTGTAGCTGGAACCAGGAATCTAGCTGGAACCAGGAAACTAGCTGGAAGCAGGAATCCATCTGGAAGCAGGAATCCAGCTGGAAGCAGGAATCTAGCTGGAAGCAAGAATCTAGGTGTCAAGGATTCAGGTATCAGAAATCAGGCTACCAGAGAGACTGGAGTTCACATCAGGACTCGTTTTCTGGCAGTGGTTCATACCAAGATCACCAGCAGTTCAGAAGCTCAGAAGAGATGTTTGATGGAGTTGGTGTTGGTCTTGCTCCCAACACTGTGAACAGACTACTAGGAAAGGATGTACCTACAATGACCAGGATGCTCAAACAGTTGACTCCATATTATCCAGCGCTTCAAAGTAAGATTGTGATTACTTTGCATCATGTGAAATGAGTTACATCAGCGTGGTTGCTTTAACATGAGCAGGAGATTGCAGGTTGCAGAGATAGGATGAGCTGTTCGGGGGAGTCAAGCTCATTTTACTTACATCCGTATCAGCTGAAGAAAGGCATTGTTGCCTCTCTGAGGACACTGTGCCTCTTGGCAACTAGATGGAGCAGTGAGTGGGAGGAGATTTTGAGAGTGCAAAAATTTCCTGAATTGAAAGGTTTGTCCTAGGTCATCTTTCTAACTAGCAGTTTCTATCATGAGTTGTACTGGTAGGTTTGCAATGATGTGAGGGGAATGTATTGGCATAAAGAAAAAAATATTGGAATGCATGTAGAACCAAACCTGGGTGGCATTATAATAGATAATCCAAATGAATCAAAACCCATTAAGATAACAAGAGAAATGTTATCAAAGAGCTGGTTCATTGTCAATTTCTTTTTTCCAGTTACTGTGGAAATAGTCATTAATGTTGAGAATAGTGATACACTATTCAAAATGAGAGTTTTTCCTTTGGAAATATTTTATGAGAGGGATTTAAAGAGAAGTGGGCATATGCTACTGCATAGCTGTCATTGGGCATGAGTTTGGACAAATGCAAACAATGCTTCTGGTACTAGAATTAGTTAATTAATTGGGTAGCTGCTTAACAGTAAAACTTTCATTTTCACATTCTCTATGCTGTATTATGGAAATCTTACGAGATAGAAGTAATTCTAAATGCCTTTATCTGCCCTTTCCAGAAATAAATATTCAGACATTCGTCAATGTGCTAATAGAAGCTAGAGAGAAAGATTAAGGAGCAACAACAGCTGAACTGGAAATAGATGAAGAGATTTGAGAATCTCCATCACTTGGCTTTCAGGAAAGAGACTGCATTTAACTCTGTGGCTCAGGAGAGGTGAACAGAGGTAGGGTTTAAGTTTTTTAACATGTGAAATACAGCTGGAACATGAACTTGCATATAACAGGTGAACATACTATTTTGTTTAGGCTTTTTGTAATGTATTTGTTATATGTTAGTATATTACAGAAAAAAATCCTTTGGTTATTTTTTGAAAATATGTTAAAATTACTCTGTCAGCAAAAAGCTAATAAGCCTTTTAATACTCTTCTCAATTCAGAAGAAAAAGAAAGGTTTACTTTTATGTTACCTACATAGGAAGAATATTCATTGAAAATACAGGTTTACTTTTCTTCACACAAATATAAGGCCAGTTCCATTAATTTGAGGCTTTATAATTAGCATATTTTTAGAAATTGATACACTACATTTCTGTTTAGACAAAGAAAGGAGAATGTCACGGCAAAGGTATTCTCTATCTTAATGCTATATGAGGAAAATGTAATCTATACCAGAGGACTGGTATGTAATGGGGCATATGAGTTTTGTGTTTGCAGAGTAAGAAATGGTGTGAAATGTATGCAGATTTTTAATCATGTTGTTCAAAATGAAATAATTATAAATTATCCTAAAAACTCATTTGGTGGATGGACCCATGCTAAAACAAAAGTCCTTGATTCTTTCTACTGGCAAAAGCATATTAAGAAATAGTAGTACCCATAAGGCAATCAGATAAAATAACAGGAAAAAATAAATAAAAGTTGTACTAACTGAGTAATACTTAGCAGTTCATGAGGTGTATCAGAACCACATGCTCAGGAATGCCTGGCTTTAGATATCTGCTCTATGTAATTAAAACCAGCTTACATGGAGCTGAAGAAAAGAAGTAAAGTGAGACAGTTTACTCCTGAGTGTCTGTTTTCCTTTTCACTGCTGCATTGTGGACTATCATTTTTCTCACCCATGCTGGAACTGTGTCTCTGTGCATTAAATACTTGTGCTGAAGCAGGGTTAGTTTTCATGAGCTGTCATTAAACATTTTGGACCTTGTTATGTAAATTTTAATAAAAACTCAACTCAATTTATTATTGAGCATGTAAACTCAGTTCTCTAAAATTTTCCTTCTGTCATTATTTTGTTTCTGCATCTGAAAAGATCCACTTTCCTTTTTCATTCCTGTTGACTGTGTCCTTTACTACTTATACTTACTGAAGTGTTGGAGTGGTTTATAATGTCACACACCTCGTAGTTGTGCCATACACTTCCACGCACTGAATTACATAGTCAACCTTCTTGCCTAAAAGGGAAAATCGTTTTTTCTACCACAGGTGTCTGTCAGAGTTTTGATTTAAAAGTCTATAGGATTGATTAGTTATTATATCTACATTTAAAAATTACCAGAAGTTATTTACACAAATGTTACTACCATAGTTTTTTCTCACAGAAAGTGTAGTGCAACTAAAATTCTGAAACTGTAAAAATGTTGCTAGAAAATATTACTGCTTCAACTCTGTCAATTCAAGTTAAGACCTTTTCATCTGAGGTTGTTGCAGAGAACTCTTTTCCCCATTTCTCACTCCCTTCTGGATTTTACTGCCATCACTATATACGCCAGTGGCATACAATAGCTGGATGACCTCCACCCAAATTAGATGCTCTTTCCACCTACATGTTCCGTAATTTTCCTTCTGGGCAACAGTTACTGTCCCTCCTTTGTTGTTGTGCAGAGTCCTGCATCGGGGAAGCAGTTCTTGGCATTTGGAAATGGAGTTGGAGTAGTTACCAAATTAAGACAGCATTGATTTACTAAAGCTTTCCTGAACTGTCAAGTGCTGAGTACTTCTTACTCCCATCTCTTGCTCCTATGTAGTATAGAATTGGAGCTGAATGTCTGGACTCCAATCCTTCTTCAAGAAACCATCTCCCAAAGTAGGTCCTGACAGCCTGCAGAGCAGCACCAGATCCCTGGCACCTATCAGCACCAGTGTGGCTACGTCACAGGCTTTGGCACAGAGGCAGTAGTTCTCAGAATGCACCTGAGCCTGTGGAGCAAATTTCCAATTTCCTTAAAAAGCCAGTGACAAAAATCCAGACTGGAACATGTCTTGGACTGGGGATAAATGGTCTACTTTTAGCCAGTTTCTTGGTCTGTGGTGTACTGCTTTCACACCTTTACAAATGTGTTTCCCACTGGGACAAGAGCCACCAATCCAGAGCCACCTTGATGATTCTCTGCATCACTGATGCTCTTTTAGGAAGTGCTGGAACCAGCTGTTCTGCACCAAGGGCAGTGAAATACAAGGCCAGCTGGAAATGGAGTCATCCTTCAGGAGAGACAACTTGGGAAGTTTCTCAGATTCCAGCTTTTTAGTTTGTACCTTGGACTTAGTAATACTCCTCAAAACACTTCCCAGAATTACTGAATTTTATGTGGATGTATGATCCAAAGGGACAGATTCCTTAGCAAAAAGAAACAGGGGAGCTCTTTTGAGCCCCCTTTTGGGGCTCTTCTGTTTTGTTTCTGGAGAGAGCATATATAGTTATTATCTCAGCCTTCCAGGGAGGGAAGTTCAAAGAGTAACTGGTGGAAGTCTTTTTCCCTTGTTTTCTTCAATGTAAGTAGCTTTCACAGCTGTTGGATGAGGTGATTTCTGACACTGGGCAGATTCCTGATCTCCCTTCCCCAAACCAATCCCTTGCCTTCTGGGTGATGCCACCGAGAGTGCTTTGGGAGATCTCCTTGTTTCAGTGGGCTTATGCTATGGGGGCCATTGGTTTTCCCCCACGTACTTGACACCAGAGGAGTGTTCCAGTGTTGCTGAGCTGTCACTAAGGGTCTGAGTATCGCTTGACAAAGAGTAGCAGCTTCTCTCCATGACAGATGTTTGATAGCAATTGCACAGTTGCCACTTTGCTGCCTTCATCAGACACTCTACTCTAGGTGAGACACAGAATCACAGAATTGTCTGAGGTGGAAAGAGTCCACAAGGATCACTACGTCCAGCTCTTCAGTGAATGGATCATACAGAGATTGAACGTGTGACCTTGGTGTTATTTGTATCATGCTCTGACCATCTGAGCCGATCTCAGGGTCACCTGGAAGTAACATTGTAACTCTGACTTTTTTTTTTTTTTTGGTTGTTAGTTTCCTCCAAGTTGCTTCTTCAGAGTTTCTGCAAGAGATGGTGTGTGACAGGAATCAGTCATTACTTGTCTTACTTGAGTTTTTCCACTCTCTCTCATTAGCTGTAAATAGCGAGATGTAGGGTAAGGTTACGAGAATGTCTGACTGCCGATTCAAGGCCACTTCAAATGTGCTTCAGCACAAAAAGGAAGACTTCTGATGTTAAGTGAGACAACTAAGCAAAGGGAGCATAGTCAGAGTTCATTTTTGTGGGAACTTATCAAGGGAGATGCAGTATGACCTTATTCACAGGTGTGAAGAAGATGCATTTGAAGCCATCCCAAGGATACCCTGAAAAAAGGAGGCAGCTAGAAAATAAAATAAAAAAGGCCATCCAAGTGGAGAGATCCCTGAACCATAGAAAATGAGAATACAGAAATAAAATCACCATCCACTTAAAGCTGTACAAAAGTGAAATAGACTAAAAGTTGACCTAGTATTTTTACTTAATTTTAAATTCTGTATTTAAAAATTAATACATTAAACTCTTATAAAAGTAAGGCACATGCAAAACATGTTGTGCAACTTCTGGCTTTCAACTGATATAAGCTAACAAGCATAATTTTAATTTGGCATTTCTAAAGAGTCATTTTTCCCATGCAGGATATGTGTAAGAGGTAATGTTCAACATTTACTGGTTAAAGCTAGATTCTGTGCTTTCTGTACTACAGTAAGCAGAGATGGTCATATCATACAATAATACAAAATAAAAACAAACTCAAGTACAGATTCTGACAGTGATTACCAAGATACAAAATTTAAGAATGTGATGTTACATCCATTATAATACATCAATGATCTTATTCAGTAGAGGATGATTTGGCAGCTCCAGTCTGTGTAATGCCAGTGTGCGATTCCTGATTATCGGTGTCATACCATGCTGAAGACTATGGAAAGATACTGCTCATAGGATAGCTGAATCCAGCCATCCTGATCAGTGTCGTATCGCCGGAACACATCAGTCAGCCTCTGAGGAGGAGACAAAAAGAAATAAACATTTTTGTTCTAGGGGAAGGTTCAGACTGTCACATACTCCCCTTGCCACCTGTGCTTCTACAGCTTTATGAATCCTTTCTGTTCATGCCCTCTGTAGCCATTTTACAGTCTTTATATATAAAGGCAGCTCACTGCAATAATGATGCAATACCTAAGGCTACCTACACACTTCTTTATAGACCAGACAGCTTTGTATAACTGGCGTTAAAGCAGGGCGGAAAAAATGCAACAATTGAGTCATCTGGAAACAGAATCTAATGCACACCTAGTGCATATCTCACCTTCTAGGCAAATATGCTTTGTGTGCCATTGCTCTCTGAGCTGTCTCTGTATAACCCCAGAGATGCCAGGCAGTAAAGACGAAGGACCAGAACAAGTGCCAGCACAGTTTCATTAACATCAGCTGAGTGATACTCCATTTCAAAGCCCTTTTTAGCAGAGTTCAAGTCTACAACTAACCATAATTACCTTATATTACAAATGCATGCAAAGGTGACTGATGTGTCTAAATAACAGAGATGCTACTTTTAGAGGGAACTGCTTTCCCTCCATGTTCTCTCTCTTTCTCTCACTCTCTGTGTTACTGAAAGGCTGGAAGGTTTTTTTGTGTATTTTTACCATTAAGAGTGCTGACTCAGCTCTGAAGTCTGTATTAAACTAACAGACACCTTCAAACATTGATACTATTTTACACTTTTTTGTCCCTCACCCATTGTATCAAATTTACTTGAGATGCAAAGGAATTATTAATGAAGACCAGTACACAAAGATGTTTCTAGCACTTGGCATATACTTAGTTCAAATGGCTTACTATAAATAAAAGTAAGTTCTAGATCCACTCTTAAAGTGAGAACCAGAAAAGCTTAAGAAAAGAGAATTTTTTTTAATTGACATCAAAGTACATCTCCTTTCTTACCTGTAGAACAACACAGCACTGAATAAAATCATCAAAAGCAACTTGTCCTTTTCCTTGTCTGTCAAATTTCCGAATAAGGACATCATAGAATTGATCAGTCAGTCGGTAACCTTGGAAAAAGAGAAATACTTAAAAAGGTTTCAATTACTGCAGTCCTTCTATAAAAAGAACAAGGTTGTTTAGCAGGCATGTGTAACAAAACCAGAGAACAGTAAGGAGTTACAATGACTTTTTTCATAAGTATCTCTGTTAAACTAAAATGCATGCAATAAAACCCATGCTCAATAATAATTATATACAGAGTCACAATAAATATAATTACAGATTAAGGTGACTGTTTGATTGAAGGAATGGTTTAGGGCTGCAGCTCAAGTCTTTACAGGTGAAGTGACTGGAATGAAAGTTCCTTAGCCATCAGAATGCTCTCATAGCTTGGACAACCGGCCTTGTTCTAAAACAGCAAGTTCTGTCAAGTACCCTGTAGGTTCAGACTTTGCCTGAAGCACTGGTAACCCCCTCAGAGCATGTCACAGAGGAGACTGGAACTGGATGTGTCAGGACATGCATGGAATGTTTTCCTTCTTCTCTATTTAAGGAAAAGAGCTTCAAAAAACATGTGCCTCTGGCATGGACATCTTTAAAAGGTACCTTATAGCTAAAAGGAGAGCTGCCCTTCACCTGCCTCATTTTTAGTCACATTTGTCAGAGCAGTACAGCTCTGCAACAGTAACAGTAAGCAGCTCATTCTATGACATAACCCAGTCATAAAAATTGTAATTACTAATGAATTACCAAAACCCGTTAGTGCTTGCTTTAGTTCATTTTTGTCAATCATTCCAGAATTGTCTCTGTCATACGTTCGAAAGACATTCTGCCAGTCTGTGATGTATTTCCAGACTCCTGTGAATTCATTGAAGTTCACACCCCCTTTGTTTTCTCTGTCAAACATGCCTGAAATAAAAAGTAAGAAACACATATAAAACCTTATATGTCATACTACTCCTCAGCAAGATCTGCCAGGACTTTAAGTAGATAGCAAGAGTGCTCTGTGGAAGGTACTGAAGAGTGAAAAGAAACTTCTAAAATGCAAGTGGTAATTTGGAAAGTTCTGCCAAGAAAAAGCAAGCAGTCATCCACTGAAGGAAAAAATGACAAAGCAAGATAAAAATACCGAATAAACCACAGAATGTTTATTTTTCCTAGGTTTTCATTTTCAGTTCGGAAATACTGAGGGCTTGATAGATCATCCAGTAATAAATCAAAATGGGCAGAGGGGGGGACTGTCCTTTCCTAAGGACACATTAAAAAGTCTTACATAATTTTCAAGAGTGCTGGGATATTCATCTGCATTTGACTTACTGATACTGTTATCTTTATAAAATAAGCATGTCACCCAGCGATGGAACTCGCACTGCTGCTGAACACTTACTGAAAACAAAGCAAAAAATTTAGTCCTCGGATTTATGAACTGTGTGATAGAAAAAATTTGATTTATTGTGCTTGAATCTTCATCCTTCTGTTCTACCACCATCACCTTCCGCATTACTGGCAATTAGTTTAGACCTTAACAGAATTCAAGCATTGTAAATCTTCTGTTTGGTATTTTTGGAGTAAAATATAGGCTTAAATTCAAGACAGGAAAAACTACTTCCCAAGACGATTTATATAGTATCTTTTTAGAAAATTTAAGATAACAATCTCCTTATGCATAAATTACATTTATTATCTAATCAATTATGCAGTAACATTTTCTCAGGCTAGTTTGACAAGTGCACATGCAAAGGGCATTCCACTATTAATCAAAAGGGAAAATAATTTAACTTACTACTGCTTGGCACTCTGAGGAAAAAAAAAAAACAGTGTAGCAATTGAGAACATTCTCAATCAGCTGAACAAATCACAAAACAGTATATTAGGACTATGTCACATCACACAACTACACTCACCAATAATTGACCTGACTGTTGCTGGATTAAATGGAGTCCACGTGCCTGAAACAGAAAGGATTACTTAGTTGAGAATTAAGAATTCCTCAATGATTAAAAAAATGCAAAAAAACCAACCAAACAAATCAGTTAAGAACAGTGAATTCAGAGCTATGTGACATGGAGCTGGCATATTAAAAAAAATAAGGCTGCTTGGAAGTAAGAAAGTCTCACCATCCAGAGATGACTTCAGACCAGTGCTTTCCAAATACCACACAAAAACCAGCATTTTAAGGCTGCAACAAAAAAAACCTGACAAATCTTGGAAGACCTTAGGACGACTTTTTCATCCCAGGCTGTCAGGAAGTGTACTGGATAAGAAGCAAGATCTAAACTGAAGTCCCTCTTTTTTCCTGACAGGAGCAGAAGTGTTCTAAATTGTAACTCAATCAAGGCTTCATATCTGTTCCTCAGTAAAAACCCATCTGCTCATTTCCTTTTTACAGGACTACTCCAGGGCATTTAGTTTCTGACAGAAAGAGTTCCCAACATGGCATAACCATACAATAAGTTTAGAGTTGTTTAGTATAAATCTCACCTCCACTGCTAAAACAGTTAAGTGTTAGCTTGAATTAGTATTTTTAGAGTAAGAAATGTTGCTGCTTGAAAGGGCCTGAGCAGTAATCATCTGGAGAGGAGCTCTGCACTTCTCTGAGTATTTAGAGGCTTGTCATTATGAAATAGTTTCCACGTGGTTGAGAGCATTCCCGAGCGCTAGGAAGCATTAAGCTTTAAACAAAGAGGAATCCTGTGCCTCATCTAGAATTTCACCATCGATTCTCCAGAGCCTGTGAAGGAACCAGGAGCTGGCTGCAGTTGCCTGCAGGGACCCAAGGGATCGGCGAGAGCACAAAGGAGTCTGTGAGCCGAGGGCACTGCAGAGGCGCTCCCAGGGATGTGTCAGCTGACCACACATCCCAGCAGAAGGGCCGAGCTGGGATCTGGCACGTTGGCTTTGCTGGGTCACGGGCAGTGGTGTAAACCCTGCACTGTAGGCAGGCCCTGTGACTGTTTGGATGTGAAAAGAAACGTAAGCAGAGAAAGAGAAGAGGAAAAATGGCTCTGAAAATGCTGAAGCAGTATTTTAGACACAGAATATCAGTACCTTAGAGCTGTGTGTCTCCTCAAAAAAATAAGAAATAATGGAATTAATAAGGTGCCAGTATTTAACACTGAACAGAATAAGAGGAAAAAGTGAAAATAGAGTCTGAAAGTTAACTTGTTTCATCTTGAAACATTCAAGTGATTCATATAGCTGCCACAGAGTGAAATCTGAGCAACTCCAGAGGTGAAGAACTGTACTGATTTCAGCCTGTTCCAATAAACAGTGAAGATCATTCCTGTCTCTGCTCTCCTGACTCTAGTATTGACTTCCCACAGCAGCACAGAATAAAACAAGAAGGAAGTGAAGGATTTTATGCAAGCAGTTAGACAAAGTGATGATCAGCCCTTCCCAGGTAAGCACACTGTTATCTGCATGAACTTCACAGGTTGAAAAGGTCAAATTGTCAAAACCACACTGAACTTCAACTGTCAATGAGCACAATGCAGACTTTTTTAATGTTTTAGAAATAAACACGTAACATTCTTTTAGCCCATGTTAAATTGCAGGGTGGCCATGCACAATCATCCACTAGAGGATATATTTTGAAAATAATATAGTGAATTGTTAGTGACTTTGGTGTACAAGATCTAGAATCTCTTGGAATGCAGGAAGCTAACAGTTCTCTAAATATTTTGTTTAACCCTTGGTAGGCATTCTTCATAACTGCAAAGCACTGAAACTATCTACACTGTAAATACGGAAAGAAAAGAGCTCAGATAGTCATCACTGCTTATTACCCTTAAATTCAATCATATGATGAGATATTTAAAAAATATAAAATTTAAAATGGCATGTTCTTATGAGAAGATATTTAAAATGTATAAAATTTACAACAGCAGGTAAAATTTAAAATGACAGTTTCTCACAGTTCTAAACAGCACTGTAATCCAAATGAAAATGGTGACTTAATTTGACTTAGTTTTTGCTAAAGATTTTATTCAAAATTTTAATTATGGATCAGGTCTGGCAGCCACAACACATTGCTTTTAATTTATCACATACATTATTAAACAAATATTCTAGTACATCCAGTTCAGTTACAAGACTGCAGTTTTACTGAATAAAACCTTATAAACTATTTCAAGTCAGGCAATTACAGACAAAAATGGGCCCTTCAGCCTGTGTGTGCTGTAGCTCACATCAGTTTAAGCCCTTTGCAGTCACAAAGCACAGGAGAGATAAAGGAATAAACTTTGAGAGAAGGGGAACTTGGTATTGATTCAGAGGTGGACAAACAGCATGAATATGCCCTTTTTCAGATTTCCAAACAGAAAAAAACCCCACAGGGTACAACCGTACCCACCCTGAGTCATGGGAGGAAAGTAAAAATAGGCTACTGGAAAAAAAGTTTCATTTTTTATTTTGTTTCCATGAGTTATTTGACAATACCCTAGTTTCTTTGAGTATTACAACAAGGAACTGACTATTAGAAAGTTTTAATACTAGATCTAGAGCGTATCTTTCTACTCTGTTAGGAAAACCCCCAAATATACTTTGGTTTCCTGCACCATACTGTATGAAAAATAAATTATGTGCAATGAAAAGGCTGGTTGTAAACAGCTTTGCCCAGGTTATATACTGATTCTAGTTAAAAAACAAAGGTTCAGTAGTGATGAGCAAGGAATATATGAATCACTGGTTATGATTTCTAGGAAGCAGAGGTGGGAAAAAAATAAAGGGATGTGCACGCCCTCATTCCTCAGAATACAGACCAGTAATGGTTACAGTAGATACTCAGTTTAAAACAAACAAGCAAAAATCACAAACAAAAAAGGATTGTTCATTTTTTTTCCCTGTCCAGCCTTTTGCTGTAGATTAAATAGTAATTAGTGAGTGGTAGGAACACTTCCCACCCCCTTCCATACAAAGAATGATGTCATCAGGTAACCACTCTCACAACAACTTCATCAAGAAGTTTACAATGAAATACCTCAATGCTCATTTACAGACTTACCATTGGATAATGCCTGCTGAAGTTCATTGTCAGATATTATTCCACTCCTGTCTTTATCAACTCTGGAAAAACAAAACAAAACAAAAAACCAAAAACAGGTAGTAAGCTTTAAATGACTGAAATTAACAGATTCCACTTACTGAAGACTTCAACATTCTGGTTCTTACTCACCAGATGAGATTATTATTTTCCTGAAAAGTCTCTGGAACATGATAAAAGCTCCAAAGAAAACCGCAAGATTTACTTATGAGTGAAGAGACAAACAGAAACACACAGTGACAATGAAACGGTTTGGGCATGCTCTGCTCAAGGAAGTGTATTTATTTCTGTTTAAGAGAACTGCAGAGCACACATGCTGGTTAAATCCACAAAATGCCTAATGTCACAGTAGTAAGCTATTTGTTTCACAAACTGGAGCAACAGGTTTGTCACCCAGACTCTCACATGTTGGCAATGGAGAGTAAGTCTCTGATGTGATCAAAGTACTGAAAGACTCAATGGTTTGCAGGGCCCTGCAGAGGGGTTCAGAGAGGAAAAGCACAGGCAGCTTCCAGCTTCCATTGAGCCTTCACAGTCCACTGTCTTAATTATTTAAGTTCTATGCCAAAATGAATAAAGTAATTTCTGCCCAAATAAAGAACGATCATGCCTTCTTTAGAAGGGTATCTGAAAGTGGTGGGGACTTTCCTCCATTTCACACAAGGACGTTCCCCTTACACTGACAGTTTTCATTTCCCCTCATTTACTACCACTCCAAACCAGAGTCCCAGGCAGTTGATCCCTGTTCACAGAAGCTGATTTCTTTTCCTTTAGTTCTTGCTGGTTTTTTCTAAACACTTTCAGTTCATTCTATTGCTTCCTTCCCCATCTCCAAGAATTATGTAACCTGCATGCAACACTAAAATTGCAAGCATAAATTGCAAAGATTTCAATTACAAATAGATATTCCCCTTTATAATCTCTGTTTCTCTTCTTAGTATTGTGAACATTTTTACCTTTTATGAGCTGCTACCAAGTGCTAAGCTGATATTTTCATGAAAATGCATCATGACCTACTTATCTCGCTCCTGAGCATCATCAATCAGCACATTCCTTTTATTAAAAAAAAAAAATTATGCAAAATTATAATGGGTTTTCCTCATGGACATCAGGTTCCTGCTCTGGATTCCACCTGACATATGGGGATCACCTGTCATACAGGGATCATGATCTGGCCATGACAGGCTGACACAGCCCAGTCATTCAGGACTGTAAGGTGCCCCTGCAAACTTTCACAGGCCTCAGTTACTGCAGGAATCAGCAAACCTCACCTGACCACTCACCCTCTTTTCACAGAATCATAGCACCACAGAATGGTTTGGGTTGAAAGGGACCTAAAAGATCATCAATTTCCAGCCCCTCAGCTGTGGGCAGGGACACCTTCCATTACACCAGATGGCTCAGAGCTCCATCCAGCCTGGCCTTAAACACTTCCAGGGATGGGGCAGCCACAGCTTCTCTGGGCAACGTGTTCCAGCGCCTCACCACGCCCACAGTATAAAACTTCTTCCCACCATCCAATCTAAACCTACTCTCTTTTCCCCAGCTGCTCCCAAACAGATTACATAAAGATCCCAGGAGAGCTCCATCTGTCAGTGTGGTGCATGACCACACACACCCCCTTCAGTCTGTTTTCCATCCACTGAAGAAGGCTTCCATTCATTCCACGTTTACTGCATTTCTTCAAGGGCCTTTTGATAGTGTTGGGAGTATTTTTGAAAAGCACACAGATTATATGAATTGCTCCATTAGTTATATGAATTCTAGCCATCATATCCGTATCCAGTCCTTTCCAAACATGGTCCAGAATTTATACAGTAGTCTGCCAGAAGGAATATTTTCAACAAAAGCCACACAACTCTCCTGACTAAATACATTATTTAAAATTATTTTTAGTGATTTTCCTGGTGCAGAAGTCAGATTGTTGATCTGTTTCTTTCTGGACCCTTTAAAAAGAGAAATGGCTTCATGCATGCCTCTGAGAAGCTGTTTTACAGCAGGCTGGGTAGGTAAGCTGCTGCATTCCTGAGTCACTCTGTAAATACCAGCCAGTTTTAGAAACCTAGTACAGTTTGTCTACTGCTTAACCTCTTCTTGCTGCTGCTTGTGTCAGAGGATCTGTCTTGACTCATCTCCCATAAAAATGGATCCAATGTAGGCACCTCCCCAGTTTCCTCAACAAGACATAATTGGGAAATCTCCTTTGGCTTCTTTACTGATAGGATCTTGCCCGTGCGTTTGTTTAGCACAAGACTGCTAACTCCCTTGCAGGTCCCTCTGCTCCAGGTGAATTCAAGAGAATACTTCACAGAATCCTTTAGGCTGGAAAAGACCTCTGAGATCATCAAGTCCAACCTATGACCCAACACCACTGTGTCAGTCAGACCATGACACAAAGTGCCACGTCCTGTCTTTCCTTAAACACCTCCCGGGACGGTGACTCCACCACCTCCCCGGGCAGCCCATTCCAGTGTCCAATCACCCACGCTGAGAAGTAATTCTTCCCGACATCCAAACTAAACGTCCCCTGGTGCGGCTGTGTCTTCTCGTTGGTAGCTTTAAAGTCTTCCATTAACATTTATCAGATTCCTTTTCACAAGCCTTCCCTGCACTGCTACACTGCTCCTCCAGACTTCACTGCAGTCTCGGGTTAAAAATTACTTCAGCGCTTTCAAGGTTACCGTCTCGCTCCCACCAATCCCCTTTACCCTCGTTATAAAACACAGCCACATTTATTCCTCCTCAACCCTTTCTTACAGATTCCTCCCAAGGGGGAAACCACCGCGATGTTTACGGCGCTGCCGGCGTCCCGGCAGCCAAGCCCCGCGCTGGATGCGCCGGGCCGGTGACCGGACTCCAGCGGCAGCCGGCCCGCTTCCG
>VXAX01005452.1:106691-127199 GCA_013399835.1 Leptocoma aspasia | reverse complement strand
TATATATATATATATATGTTTTGAACTGATGGCTTGAAAGAAAAGGAGGAGGCTCCCTGGGAAGCACGTCTCTGCTGTGAGCCTTCTTGGGTTGTCCGCACAGGAGACGTTCGGGGATGCAACAAATGGAGGAAACAGCAGCAATTTCTGCTTGTGCCAGATGGGAACCCTTCAGATCTCACCTCGCTGTCTCTCCTCCCCTTTTTCATTAATTTTTTCTTGCAAGGGGGGAACAAGAGAAGGATCTGACAGACTCCTGAGGACGGTAAATATGATATCTCAATTGTATGAAGAGCCCAAACAGTCCCTGGCTGCCACGGACTCTGTGCCCATCAGCGAGTATTTTAATAACGAGAAGACCTGGGTGGCAGTTTGTGGGGGTAATGCAGTTTCTTTCCATGGAATATTTCCATATAATTTGCAAAATGTTGTCCAATGTTTTATTTTATCAGTTTCCCGTTAGAAGGCAGTTTCTGACAGCAAAAAATCTATTTCACTCTCAGCTGTTTAACTTAGTTGTTCTTTTAATTGTACCAAGAGAATGAGACAAAATTAAACAAAGCACTTCTAGCAAATGCCAGGAATATATAGCTATATATAAATATATATAAACAGTATATATTTTTCAGTTACTTATAATCTAAAACAGCACTGCCAATTTAAGCATTTAGTACAAACAAACAACCAGAAAACCTATTTTCAGTGAGATTTTTAAAGGTATTTGTTTGTTTGCCTTTTTTTTTTTGTTGTTTTGGTTTTTTTAAGTTATGCACTTACAAGGTGTTTTATGTGTATTCATTTTATAAAGTGCTTGTGTAATTTATGTGGAAATGAAAAAGAAAATAAAAAATCTCCAGGGTACTGAATAAATCATTTAAAGCCTTGCTGTTCCCTGTCTATTAGTTCCCCAAGAGGAGACAGCATATCACAACTACTGCTGAAGCCTGTGATATGTTTTGGGGTTTTTTTAAAATAAAAATAGAGTTAGCATTTCCATTTGACTTTGCTCAGGTCCACTTGGCTTTGGAAGCTCCAGATGCAATATGCTGTGTTTTAATCCCTGGTCCTATAAACATTTTCAGGCTTCAACCCAGCAGTGCATTTAGCACTTGCTTTAATTGAAGCCTTTCTGGGGGGCTTGCGGGGGGTGGCAGGGACTATGCAGGGGCTTAGCCTTAAACTCATGTGGAATAATTTATTGAATAAGACCTTGGAATGAGGCAGATCTACAGATATTTGTGTCTGAAGCTGAATACGGAAAGGGGAATTTGAATATAAAGAAACGTGCCAGAGTACATTTTAGAGACAATCTTGCAGGGGATTATTCTGGGGACACTGTTTTCTGCTTGTACTCAGCCTTGCTGCAGGACGTTGTCCCCAGTTTGGCAAGCCCTTCTCAGAGGAAAATCAAACTGGTGGGAAAACTCTCCAGTTCTCCCAAGCTCCCTTGGGAGAGACTCCCAGCCCTACGGCTGGCTTCAGCCTGGTGTTTCCTTCCAGCACTGGGAATTACTGAGTAAAGGATGTCGGAGGACACAACTGAAAAGGGCAGGCAGCCACGAGCAGTGGCAGGAACCCCCTGACGTGGCCCTGGGGTCCAGGCTGCCTGTGGGACATCTGCAACAAAATACCCCAAGCCTTTGATACCTGGTGGGTGACAGTGCTCCACGAGGCTGGGTCCTCTGGGTGCAGCGTTGTTGGGGAGTTTGTTAAGGGAGCATATGAATAGCCTGCTTCATCCAAAATCTGCTATCGTAGGACTGGGCTGAGAATTTATGGTGCTGCAGGATTTTCCCATTCTGCAGTCCAATGTGTATGTGAACACAGAGAAACATCTGCAGCAATGGAGAGAAAAGAAGCCAGAAAAAGAAAAAAAGGAGAAAACACGGGAAAATATGAAACTTGGAGAACATGCATTTTTGGAAATATCTTTAAAAGATGTTGATTACTGCCAGAAAAATACTAAAATAAAATAATTTGTATTTTTTCCAATGTAAATTTTAGGGAAGTCTTTTATTTGAATTCATACTGTTTCATACTACAGCCAATTTCAATTCTGATTAAGCCTATTATTTAACATGCACCCAACTTGGTCTACAAAGTTAAACCCTTTCAGGAGGCATTGCTGTGTACAAACATTTAATGGTTTACAGTTTGTTGCAGTGTATATTTTTTCAGGGTTTCTGCATAGGAAAAAAATCAACCACAAAATACTAATAACAATAATAATAAAAATAATAAGGACGATAGGAATCACTGTTGACATTAAAACTGTTTTCTATTTTATTGTTATGACACATCAATATTGTAAAGTTTAATTCTAAGACAACCATTTTATAATATCCACTTTATTCAGTTCAGAATCCAAAATATCCTCCAGTGGAGTTGAACATATGATAATGCACATTCGAGGGAATATGTTTAGATAGACTATTTAGCTATATCTTGTTTTAAAAACTGGTGACTTTCCCTTTTTCTGAAAAATCTTTCCTGTTAAAAAAAAAAAAAAAAAACCAAACCAAAAGTAAAAAAGGAATCTCAATACGAAATGAGAATATGTGTTACATTGGAACCAGACAAACCGTTGCCTGGCCTTTCTTGTCCCTGGAAAAATTGTTTCTGGAGGAGTTTTCTCTTAAAATATTTCTCTTGGATTCATTTTAAAAATTAGTTTAGTGGCAGAAGGTGTTTTTGATATCTGCATATGTGCTACCAGTTATTAATATGATGATTTGTACCTAGGCAATACAAGTTGTCTAAAATATGATGGAATTAAATCAATAAGTAATGACATAAAATAATGACACGTAATGTTATGTTTTGTAGACTGACATCACCTCAGCTGTATCCTGGGGCCATCCATATCACATTGAAGGCTGATTTAATTTTTTGTATTATACTTATTTGGGAGCAGGAATAAAATTGCATTAAGATGCCTTGAGAGTCATTTCCCCCTTCCTTCGCTCTCAAAATAAAGCCAATCCCAAACATGAAATGGGAGTCAGGGAAATATGTTTTTCTACTGTTTGCCTGTATCTAGGAAATACAGAGCAAGGCAGAGTGACTTTGGTCTGGAGGGGAAAAGCCTGTGCCATGCCTGAAGCTGAAGGCACGGGGCATCACAGGGTACTGTGCTGTGGTTGTGCTCATCTCTCACCCACAATGCTGCCAGGGATCCAGAGCTATCATTCATTGGATGTGCTGAGCTTTCGAAGGTGAAATTTGGAGGGGGAAAACTCTGTCTTTGCATGAGCAACTGGACTATTAAACATCTGTGTGGAGCTGGAGGAGACCTGTGGGATTGGCTGTGGTTGTCTGGGTTTGGTCCCAGCTCAGCAAACTATGAGGGCCGGAGGGAACCAGAAGTCTGGCCCCCATTTAGCCAATTAGTTGAGCACGTGAGTCATCCAAACAAGGATCAGTTGGTTTATCTCTGCTGAGGGATAGCCCAGGAAAAGCCTGAAGGGTCTTTGCTGGACTCTTCCACCCTGAGCAGAGCCTGCAGTTGTGCTCAGCACGGGCCAGCCCGTTTGGTCTCTGCAGTACAAGCACACCCCAGTTTCTACACAAGTACCACATGCAGCTTTTTTTGGCCTGCATTACCCCATCTACGGGGCATTTGTTACATATTTTAAGTTATTTCTGCTGCAGCACCAGCATCAGTGAGACTCACGTGTATGTGGCATTTGCTGGAGAAAGACTAAGGCGAGTGTACATGTCCTCTGATATGATTTGTATAATTGATAATGAAAGGAGGCACTGACCCCACAAACACCCATATGCAGGATCATTTTCATTATCTCACTGAGACTGTTGATTGGTGTTTTTGAATGTGCTCCTGATTAACCAACACACTAAAAAAAAAAGCTTAAAACCGGGGCTGCTGCCTCAGCCGGCGGCAGCAGGAGCCCATCCCCGCGGAGGCAGCCCCTCCTCGCCGCCAAGGCCGGCTCACAGACACTCGGGGCTAGATGGGCTAAAAAACCCAAACCAATTTACTGACAAAACTGAAAATGGCTTTGCTGAAAACTGTTTGGGTTACAGTAAAAAGCCATTCCTCTCTGGAGTTCTGGGACAGCTGGAACTTTTTGAATTAACCTTTTTTTTTCCCTTGCCAGAAGCAGACTGGCTGAGTGACACTGATTTCTTTGTGCAGCGGTCAGCTCCAATGGCCACTTATTTAAAAAACGTTTGTGAAATAAACACACAGTTTGGAATTATCAAATTATCCTGGGTGAAAATTTTCTAAATAAGAAGGTCTAAAATGCAGGGGGAAACAGGTAGGGGTTTTTAAACAAATATTAAGGGAAGGAAAAAACCACACAAAGCTATAGATTATCAGAACAAACTTTTGTTGGAGTCACACCAGATCGTTTTTTTTCAAATCTTTTTTTTGTGCAGCTGTGATTTTGATATTCCTTATTCTTATTGTCTCTGTTACAGTAGGAAATTTGTTTGATGGGTCAGCATTTATCCAAGATTAGGACAGAGGTTTTTCCCCCTATTCCTTTCCATTAATCAGAAACTCTTTGTTACTGGTAGTTTTAAATTAATTCTATACATTTATTCAAGTCACACCTAAAACTGTATTCAAAGAATTATGTTAGTTTTTGTTTGACAGCACCAGAATAATCTTGATTTTTCCAAGTGTAGAAAATAATTTCTGGCTTCCTTCTTTTTTTTTTTTTTGTTTTTGTTTTTGGTTTTGTTTTGGTTTTGTTTTTTATTGTTGTTGCAGCTAGCTGTGGTAAGCACGAGGCTGGCCTCAGCAGCTTTCAGCCCTGTAAGTCCAGGTCACACACCAGCCTCCAGCCAAACCTCTGTGTGCTGAAGGTGTGCAATGCCCTGTTGCAGAGAGCTGGAATTCCCTGCCCTGCGCTTCCCTGGGGCTGGAAGTTCAGTACTTACCCTCAGCTCAGCTGTTCTTCGCCTTTCTCCTGTCTAGACAAAAATAAAATGAGCAGAAATGAGGAGCCCATGCTTTGGTTTTCGAGCAGGAAGGAGCAAAGCTTGAGAAAACTCGTTCTCTCGTTGCCTGTAAAGAATGTGAACCCGCTGGTCTGAGCGCTGCGGTTAACTGTCTGTCTTTCCTAGACTGCAACTGTCTCAAAATAACAAAGCAGTGATTAAAAAATATCAATCAATATATACTTTTTTTAACTACAGTTAGGAAGTAGTACTAAGATGGGGATAGATGAAAACATGGAGAAGACCTTTGCTTCTCGGGGTCTTCCCTGTCTCAGCCAGAGGAAATTTTTGGAAAGTCATTATGTTTAGCAATTTTTATCTGCTGTTGTGAGGTTTTAGGCACATGTCAGGGCTCACCAGACTCTTTCTCTCTAGGTTTTCATCTAGAATCTGTCTAGTCTGTGACGCCAGTGCTCAGTGGGGGTTAGATTGAGCCTGACCTACCAGGGGTGTTGGATATAAATCTGCTGAAAGACAGGGCTTAACCCCAGATCTCCCCATGTAAGGTGACAAAGTGTTGTAGGCACACAGTTTGTGGTAATTGGGAGTGGGGCTGTGGCCAAGCCTCATCCCCAATAGGCTACAGCTGTGTCAGACAGGTGTCTAGTATTGAAGGTGATGAGACATGGAATGCTGAGGTGTACTGACCAATCACAAAAGGGCACACAGGTAAAACAAGTGTAGCATCAAGGGTATAAGAAGAGGCACCAGAGAACAGTGCAAGAGGGAATGGGTAAGAATGAGCAAGAAGGAGCAGAAGCTTGCAATACTCCTTGGTGCTGCCAGTGGTTCCACTGTCCCTTTGCTGCCTGTCTGCTATAACAAAGGAGAAGAAAGAGATGGGGTGGGGATGGGGCTTGCTCAGGCTCATGGTGAGGAAGTGATCACAAGTGCTCTGAGTTGTGGCCAGGTCTTGGTGTGCTCTCCCTCTCCCAGCTGATCTGGCTGTTTTCACAGGAGAGCCTGGGCCTGTCCTCTGAGGTCAGGCTGGGGGAGGAGAGGATAAAGGCCAGCAGGTCCTGGGGAGCCATGATGTATCACAAGGGTGCCCGTTTGAGAACTGCAGAGAAAAGGCACCAGGTCTGCAGGCCAGCAGGGTTTGTGGGTGAGCAGTGAGGGGCACCTTGGGGTCCTGGTCCATTGGGAGCTTGGCTTGGGCAGAGGAGGGCTGCTCTCAAGTAGGGGCTATACCCAGCTTGCCTGGCCCTGCACCACTGGTGTGCACTGGAGGGTCTTGCAGGGTCTGGAGATGTCACAGCATGGGACTGCTGCTGAAATGGCAGTCCTACGGCATCCCACAGTGACACAGCTGTGGAGCATGGTGGTAACTGCTGGGCTGTATCCAGAGCACTTTCCTCCTTCCAGGATTAAGCTCCAGGAAGTTTTATATGCATTTACAGTGCTGTTGGGCTGTGCTCCACTGCCTTTGGAAGGACACCTGCAACCACAGAAGGACATGTCCCAGGCACCCTGCCCACTGACCTTGCCACTCGCAGGGGCAAGTGAGGGATCTGTGGCAGAGGCATTTCCCACTCACCCCCATTCACACAGAAATGCCTGAAAAGGTCTGGCTTTCACTTTGGGAGGGAGTGAAAACAAATGTTGTAACCTTATCAGTTGTTATGACAGGCCTGAAACCTGCCTTTGCTGTGGCTCATACCACCACATCCAGAGGCAGGAGGTGGGATGTAGAGCTGAGTATGCTCTCTGCGGAGCAAGGCACCAGACATGTGTTTGTGTACCCACCACTGTTCCCATGCACTCTCCCTCCAGACTTGGTTCTTTGAAGATCTGAGGATCTGAGTAGAGCTATCTCACACACCACAGGCAGAAGCCAGACTTGTATCAGTCAGCTGAGGGAATGCAGATCCCTTGCTTGGACCCCAGTGTGCACACACAGGTGTGTGCCAGTCCCTGGGGAAACACACCACAGCCGTGGCAGGGAAAGCGCAGAGACAGGCAGAGACATACCTGAGGTGTTATCCAGAGGAAAGGATTTCCTAAGGGACCTTGTGGCCACAGACACTGCCAGAAAAGTGAGGAGTGAGGAACTGTGTCCTGTTGTTGAACATCTCCTGCGTCTCAGGAGCCGGTTTCTCTTCAGCCCTTCCCTGCTGACAAGTGGGATTGCAGGAGGTTATTCCCGCCTCACTCCCCTTCCTGGATGAAACCGTTGCTGATGGCTTGGCCCAAACTGGCTCTGGTGGGATAAGAGGAGTGGAGAGTCCCTCACACAAGAGATGGGGTGAGTATTGCTCGGCATTTGTAGAGATGCTGCCTTGCGTGGAACTTACCCCACGGCCCTTTTTTCCTTCCTTGTGTCCTGTCTCTCCCTTCAGTCTCAGAAACCTCCCTTAATCTGCCATTATTTTAAGGCCCTATGGGTGTTTCCTGGATGGGAGCCAGAGACCCTCAAACCTCCCTGCAGCAGGCAGAGAGGGACACTTGGCTGTCTGGTTTCCCCCATAGGATGGGGTTTAGGGCGAGATAACCCTTACCACAAGTGCTCTGAAGCACATAGGGGTCAAAGTTATGGGTATTTCTCCCAAAATGCATGGCACCGCCCTTTCACAGATGACCCTGATGGACGGTGATCCACAGAGCTGACCAGAAGAGCACGACGTGAAACACTGTCCCGGTGACAGCCTCTCAGGCCAGGGGTCAGCACCCATGGGGAGTTAGACAAGCAGGACCGGGTTGCACACCCTGCCCCTCTCCTCGGCCCTGTGCCGTGCGGGGAGGGGGCTGCCGGGGACAGCCCTGCCCGCCCCGGGGCCGCCCGGGAGCGATCGGCGGGCACCGAGCTCCATCTAGGGGTCACGGAGCGCCTGGCGAGCGCTCGGCTCGGCCCCGCCGGCACCGGGCACAGCCCGCGACCCCGCCCAAGGCACAGGCTGGGAGTGACCACGGGCAGCCGAGCCCCAGGCAAAGCAGCAAATGGTCCAGGCTGGGAGCATTGGGTGCTCAGGATGAACGGTAGCCAAGCCCAGCCCCGAGCGCGTCCTTGGAGACACAGCCTGCCCCTGAAGCGGACATAGCGGCAGAAAAATTTAGGTTGGAAAAGACCTCACAGATCATGGAGTCCGGCCGTTAACCTAACAGTGCCAGGTCCACCACTAAACCACGTCCCTAAGCACCACAACTGCACGCTTTCTTCTTGAAAAAAGCCAGCCCTGATAAACTAAAGGGATGGACTCCCCTCTATTTAGTATTCCCCACTGGGATTAGGAAGCGAGACTTTCCATAGGATATCCCATGTGCTGGGTAAGTTGCCGGGTGTTTGGGTGCACTGGGCAGTGCCAGGATGGGGTGTGTGATGTGTGCAGGGCCACTGCGGGGCGTTGCAGCCACACCGAGAACATAAAGCTGAGGCCCTCCACTCTCTGAGCTCCAGCAAGGCATGGAGAAAGGGGTTTGGCTCCGTCCCTCTCCTGGCTACACACCCCTACCTCCTGGCTCGTGGAGTGCAGTAAATACCGAGGACAAGCAGCTGGGATTTTTACGCAGAGGGATGAGCTTTGATCAAAACAGGTGGCTGCAACAGCTCTCTAGGACAGCCAAGAGGCTGCTTGCATTCATCAAAAGAAAAAATATAAACCCATGAAACACTCAAGCAGATAAATAAAGAAGCAATGATTTTTGTCTTTGTGACAACCAAAGTCAATGAAGCTCAAGGAAACCACCTGTATTTTATTACCACATATTAATATGTTTAATGCTATTAAAACAAGAGTCTGGGGTGAGCTGCAGGAAATCAAAGCACTTAATGCTGCAGACACAAACCTTCTCTCCTCCCTCCCCAAAGGTGATTTGAACCAGTTTAAGCAAATGTCTTTGTCTCTTAAAATAATTATGTGATTTAGAGGCACTTTTTCCTGGCTTGCATCAAATGACTTTAATGGGGTCTGCTAGTGTGTGTCTGTGTGTGTCAGTTTAACAAGTTATTGCTTTTTAAAGCTCCATTTATAGCCCAGTATTCAGCAGAAAAGTAATTCTTTATGAGAAGGGATTATTTGTGTTTCACCATCACTTGGCATTTATTCCACAGAGCATTTAGTAGTGAAATGGTGCCCAGAGGGCAGAGGCCAAAATGATCTAAAAAGATGTTGAAATTTGGGATAAACATTCTCTGGGCCGTCTACCAACTCTGAGCTTTCTCTTCTTTGCCCAATAGGTTTTGTCCTCTTTGGTCCAGTCTTGGCCACTCTCGTGGCCCTCCTCAAGGTCAGGCTAACCTCTGTCCTCCCTGCCTGTGTTCTCCTCATGGCCCCAGATGGGATTTCCCTGGGGCAGAGGAGAGCTGACAGCCCGCCCAGCCCGACTGGGATGGGGACCTGACTGGCCAACACTTGAGTGGTGGATGTCCTGGATGGGTCCTCACAGGTGACCCTTCTGTCTTTGTCCAACAGAGACCTGCCAGTGCTGGGGAGAAAAGGGCTGTTTTGGGGGCTAGGTGAGCACACAGGGAGCCAGACTTCATTTCCACCCCCTATCCCAGCCATGGCTGGGCCAGACATTTGGGGTGATGCTGAGTCTGCTTGCTGATTAACAAAATAGAAAAGCTGTGAAGAGTTAGAAACAGCTTGAGTTTGGTAGGAAAGAGGGAAGGTGAATGCACAGCCAACCTGCTGTAGTGCCTCGTTTCCTGCAGTGAGGAGAAAGCATTAACACTGTGGGACAAAGCCCTGTGGAACTCTGCTTGGCACAGTTGTCAGTTCTGGTGGGGTTGCAGGGGAGCAGAACACTGAGCCATGCTCCTTGGGGAAGACACTTGCTGAGTGAGCTGCCTCATTTAGCTCTTGTCCTGGAGGCACTGGGAATCTCCTAAGCAACTGAGCTGTGCCACTGAAGCAGCTAATTTCTGCTCACAGGTGTATTTGGCTGCTTCAGGTAAGGGTAAAATGTAGTCTCACACAAATTATCAGTGTGGTTGGAGGACAAAGGGGGACAGTGGCAGCTCAGCAGCAGCCAGCCTTATTTCCTGGAGAAAAATACCACCAGTACAGACAACGAGAGGTGCAAGAGAGAGGGCTCAGCAGTTAAAGAATCAGGCTGTTCATGGCACAAAACAGGCTAAAGAGATGGTCTTTATCAGCCCCTCTGGCTGATACAAGGGAAGAGATGGGCACTACCAAATGGGGAGCCAGGAGGATGGGTGAGATGGTGCTGCCTGCATGACATGGGATCATGGAGCTGAGCTGGCTCCAACAGCAGCAGGAGGACAACCTCCTCCACAGGATACAGGTGCAAAGGCCAGTGGCTCTCTGGGGCTCTGCTGGCTGCTGCAGCTCATGGGAGACCCCTCATGTGTCTGCAAAAGAAGCCCAGGGAACATTACCCCTGCAGTAGGATCAAGTCACTCCACTAAAGCAGGCAACAACATCGCAAGGAAATGTTCAGGGCTACAATAAAGAAAGTCTGGATTCTTTCTCTGTGTTAGGGCACTGGCTTTGGTATGCAGGTCTTATCTTCCAGAACCACATGGCTTGGAGCCAGGCTTTGCTAGGTCTGCCCAGGTGGGGAAGTCATCCAGAAACAGAGGAAGGAACATGAAATGCTTCTGTGACTCATGTGGGTGAGAGATTAAGATGTTTTGTGGCCACAACAGATCATTCTAACTATTAATCTGACCTACTGGATCTCCCAGGCACAACATGTTTGACCCTTAGTTTGTGCTTCAGACTCCTCCTTCTTGACTCATAGCAGATGTTCTACAGAGGTATCGATATTTGGCTAAAGGAGCCCTGTGATGGACAATCTACCCATAAAAGCCAGCCCTACAAGGCTTCTAGCATGTAGGAAGTTGCAACTTTAACCCCAAATTTTGTGTCAAATCCTAAACTCCTTGATCCTTTTGTGTCTTTTCAAGGTTAAAGCAACAGCTTTCAGTGGAAGTAGGTTTCCTTACCACATATCTTAAATCTTTTCTGGAGGAAGACATCAGATCAATTCTCACATCCTTTGCATCTGCAATAGCTGTAATTACAAACATCTGCAGTATGTCCTGATAGAAAGCCACCAAGAAGGGTTATTGCCTTCTGTTGACATTTCATCTCTTTACAAAACCAGAGGAAACCACTCCAGCTCCTTGTAAATGGTCTCTCCTGCTCCTGGCCTGTTGCTGGCTCATCCAGTGCTCTGACAGGACCATGTCTTTACCCTTAGGTGGTTATGAGGGAGCTCAACACATGGGTTTCCCAGGGGAGAACGAGACTCAGCTGCTTTGCATTAGTCTATTTCTGGGGTTATTCATTGACACTGGACTAGCAAACTGAATTTTTGGGAACCATGGGTAGTCCAGGCCTGCAACAGTACAGTGATGGAAACGTAAGTATAACGGGCCCATTAAGGCACTGTACTGGAATGGGCACCCCGAGACACATCGCTGCAGTCTGGTTGCTGTAGGAAAGTGTGTTAGCAGACTGGGTCCATCCAGTCCTTTTCCCTCCCTTGTAATACCATTCCTCAGGTGGTTGTTCATTTACCTATTTAACAAGAGTAATTCCTCAGTTTTCCCATCTAGGGACACAGAGCTCAGTCACCCTCTGTCACCTGCAGCAGGGGAGTGGGGAGCTGAGGGATGGGCCCTTCCCATGGAAGCTCTGACACCAAGGTGCAAAATTATTAATTTTGCTCGTTTAAGGTGGGTTTTCTGAACCTGTCAGCCTGGCTTAGAGAACCCACCTGCATGGCCAACCTGGCATGGACACAAGCACCTGAACATCTTGAAGCATCACAGCAAATGGGACATGGCATGAAACTTCGCCTCAATTTTTTTCTGGAGTTGGGCATTTGTCCATTTCCACATCCCATTAAGGAGTTTGTTCTGAGGCCATGATGGTATCTGCCTGAATGGGATAAGTGGCTGCACATATCTGAGACCCCTTTGCCCATTTCTTGGCCAGAGGGAGGGAATGCTGTGGGATATACAGGTGGGGAAGCAACACTAGGACTGCAACAATCCCAAATCAGTTAAGCAATACCCAGATTTACAGCAGGAAAAAAAGCCCCTGTCTCCACATTACATGGTGGCCTGCAAGCTGCTTGTCATGAGGATTTTCCAGGACAGTTCTGCTGCAGCTTTCCAGGGAACTGAGTGATGAGAGTGTGGTGGTAACAGCCAAGGTTCTCCTCATGCTCCAACCTGAGGAATGCCCCAGCAGGGAGGGTCTGATCCTGTCCTTGGAGTGCTAGCCTTGTCCCCTGCTCCTTCCTTGCCCTCTTATAACACATCCTTTCAGCAAAGTGGTGAGTTATCTTCATTTTGCAGACAGCAGCACTCAGGGATAAGGTAACTAATTTGGGAAATTATCCTGGCTGTCAATTCCCTGAGTGATTGGTGGGAGAGGCTTTGAAGCCTCACGCATGCTCCCTGCCATTCACTTGGACTCGAATTACCCTTTTATTTTACTTCCTCCTTGTTCTCATTGCCACACCACTCAAACTAAAATTATTCGCCTACAACCACAAACGCAGGGATATATCACCGGGAGTGCTGTAGGGCTGTCGCCATATATAATTCTCTGAGCTCAATATTTATAGAGCTACACACGGCACAAATCATACCCAGAAAGCCCATCGAGCTGGAGAGCTAGGTATAAACTCCAGAAATATCGCAGGCCATCGCTCACAGGAGACTGCCCGGCAGCCCCGCTGGCTGTACATCAAGCTGTAATGCCATCTGAGTCCGCGCTTGGTGCTGGAGTGGATCAGAGGTCACTTCCAAGCTTTTCTTCCATAAATCCTGGGTGCTGGCTCTCAGCAAGGTTAGGGGCTGGGAGAACCCTGTTCTGAGTGCTCCCTCCTTTTGCTTGCTGCTGCTGACACTGAGCTGTCCCAGCAGTCTGCGTGGGTTTTTATCTTTGGGGTCTTGTCCTCTCTTTTGCTCCTCTGCTATAGAAACCAGAGATGAGAGGGAGGAGGGGTGTGCTGGATTTTACAGCTCCACTGTACAAGCTACAGGAGCTGACAGGTCCTCTGAAATGTCCTTTTGCTGGGCTTTGGGGGAGTCTGAGGCCCTCTTCTCACCTGTCAGGGTCACATTCTCCCTCATGCCCCAGTCCTGTGCAGGGCTGTGAATTTTCTCAAATTCCCAGGTTGTTACAGGCACGCAGCAGCCTGCCTGCCCACATAGCCAAGCCACGGTCATCAGTCCTAGGATAGTTCAGGTCCCTCTGTCACTGTGTTCTCTCCTCGTTTCCCCCTTTTCAAATCTTCTCCCTGTCTCGGGTGGAGCCGATGCCTTACTGGGGATGAGAGCGCGGCTCCTGACCAATGCAGTTCAGGGCTTTTGCATTGCATTTGAAGCCAATCCAAAGTGTGAAGAGCAGGTGAAATGAGTGCTCTGCAGATGCAGACTAATCGTTCTTCCCAGCCTGGCAGCTTCCACCCTCTTGTGATGGTGATCCAAAGGGTACCGCAACAGGTGGAGAAGATCCAGATGAGACCTGATGCAATGAGCAGGTGAAGCCTCTCTGAAGCAGGGCAGCAGTGACGTGGTGCTTTCTGGACAAAGAAGTGCTGGGGTTTTGCCTGAGAAATCACCAGCCAGGCAATTAATTTTATTTCTAAGCTGCATATGATGGACTTGAGCTAACCAGTCTCTGTTTCTTCCCTCTCCCCCAGCAGCATGGCAGACAGACTCTGACATTTAAGCAAAATAAAATCCAACCCTAACCATTAAGTAAAACTCCCAGCATGATGGGTTCGTGGCTTGCAGCAACATCTCAGCAGGGGCGTGTTAAAGCTGGTCTTCAGCAAGAGGAAGAATGAAGCTTTTCAAAACCCTGACGAGGCAAAGCTCCTAAAATAACAATTGAATTAAACTTAATTCATTTTCGCTTAATATCCTTATAGTGCCTTTAGCAAATGAGGCTGTTATTATTTTGAGGAGGAAAATGGGAAGGTGCAGTCTGGATGGAACTCACATCTCCTTACTGAAAGAAAGAAAACTTTGATGGAAATAAAAAAAGCCACGGGAAGGAATGCAGAAAGTTCAAATTCTCCATTTTGGATGCAACACCCCCAAACCCATCCAGTCTCATGTTCTTCAAGATATGCCCCAGACTCAAGAGTGTGCAAACCCACTTNTTTTTTTTTTTTGCCAGATGCTGGAGGTCTGCTTGCTTTGCCAGGGTCACATCCAGCATCTCTGGGTGGTTGGCCAGATCCTTCCTTCCCTCCTCTTCTCTTGCAGTTTTTGAGCTTTTCTGCAACATTTGAACCCCAAATGCCCCCTGCTTGCCCTGCCCCCACTAGCCTAGTCTGCAGTGTTTAAAGCACTGTTCTCACTTTTGTTTCCATGATGTGTCAGCGTGAGCCTTTCCCTGGGGAAGGCCGAGCTAACCTCATGACTCTGGCCCTGACTCAGTGGGACAGGCAAGCACAAGCTCAGGGTGGCCCTGTCCCATGGCAGCCCTGGACACTCCCTATTCAGGGCAACCTTTGTCCACATGCCTTATTTCCAGTCATGTCTCCTGTTTGCTTGTGTCCACCCTTATTTCTACTGGGGGTGGGATTTGGTAAGCCACTCACCACCAAGATTGTCTTTCTCTCTTGAGGTTGCAGAACAGCATCCCAGAAAGGACATCCTGCAGCCCTTTCCCTCAGACATCCTAGCAAAGAGAGAATATCTCATGATCCCACACTCCAGAGAGGGATGGTCAACTGAAGCAAGGAGCAGATAAACCCAAGGAGCCATCCCAACCCTGCCTCACAAAATTCCTTGCTCTCAGACCTCGGGCTCTGCTAACCAGAGGGAGAAAAGGCTGCTCTGAAATGGCCATGCAGGCACTGAACTACACTTCCCAGTAGGCCACAGAGAAAGGGCCCTCCTGGTATGGAAAA
The DNA here is from genome assembly GCA_013399835.1 of Leptocoma aspasia. NCBI lineage: Eukaryota > Metazoa > Chordata > Aves > Passeriformes > Nectariniidae > Leptocoma > Leptocoma aspasia. The sequence continues at coordinate 112,385 of VXAX01005452.1, read as the reverse complement.
GCCTCCATTTGACTTGCTCATGCTCCCTAGGGTTGGGGACAGCTGGGGGATTTTAGGATTTCAAGGCTAGACAGCCGTTGTTCATTGCTGCATAAGCAGCAACAACAGCAGGAATTACAGCCTGCTGTAAATTAATTTCCACTCTGAATGCAGCTCTCCTGTGTCACTACTGCCTTTACAGTCTTCTTCCTAGAGCTCCAGAAAATAGCCCAGACAGGCTTTGCAAGGTCGCCTCGCCCTCTGTCTTGCTCGGAGGCAGGCTCTGCTCCAACTAATCCTCTTCTGACAGACCTTTTTGTCTCTCTTACTCACAGAAACCTTTCTCCACCTGCCTTGGTTAGGACAGCAGCTTATTAACCCTAAGAAAAAGGAGAAAAAACTTTCTTATTAAGACACAGCTTTTCAAACTCTGTTCTTTCCATCAATTAGAACTGGATAATTTTAGGCTTATGCTAAGAAAACAGAATGAGAAGGTCTCTGGGACAGTGAGCACCCATCCCTCATGGCTGCATCCCCTCTGCTGCCAACAGATGCTGCTGCTGCTCTCTCTTGCTATCAGGCAAGGACAAGCAGAGCCTGTGTCTGCAGCAGGGACAAGATAACTTCACTGGGACATTTTCCAATATTGTGAAAAGTTAGCACATACCCATAATCTATTTCTCTGCACCTTCCTGCTGCTAGCAAGCCACACCTCTTGACCTTGATAGATTTTCAGAGCTATTCCAAAAAAATCCAGCTTTACTTTCAAAAGCAAGGACTAATGGGAAAACAATTAGCAGTCATGGTGGAGTACTTCATCAAAATCAGATCATCAGAGTTTTGTTTTTTATGAGCATTGCAGATGAAGAATATGAGATGAACTCCACCATCTCTGGGGCTGGTATGAGCTATTTGCCTTCTGTATCACTGGCTAGAAAATTGATTTTTTTTTGTTTTGTTTTTGTTTCACTATTCCTTTGAAGGAAGATTCCTGCCTTGGTTGAGAGCCAAGGCCTGGAAAAAAAATGGAAATCTAGGTAGGCATTTTCCAAAGCTTGTGAATGGACTCCTGTGCCCAGCATGTCTCAGACCCACAGCCATTAGGAAACTGCGTGGAAAGCCCCTGGTCCTGTCCTGGCAGGGTGAGCACGCGAGGGGCACAGAGCTCACTTTGCATGCTGTGCCTGAGCAGGGCTCCTTCTGACCAAGTCCTGGGGGCTCTCAGGGCCAGCCAAAGACACCGAGGAGGCCTCAAAAACAGCCTCTGCCAGGACACTGAGCACCTTTCAGGAAGTATTGCTGAGCTCTTGTGCCTTGCTTTGGGGATGCCAGCTAAGAGAGGAGCCAAGGCTCAGCCTGTGCTCTACACACAGGCTCCAGCCATGTTTGCAGGGAGTGGAATACCTGCCCTGTTTCCCCCCCAAAATTCTCCTGTCCAAACCCTTTCTTTTCAGCCATGTTTCTGGAATATAATTCTCATCCTCCCTGTTGTAAAGAGGAGCATAAAGAAGGTACCAAATTAAGGCTGCAACACAGTAGAAAGAGGGTAGAAGAGCTGAGAAGTTTCCTCCAGAGACCTACCACAACTTCAACTTTCTTACCACCAAACCCATTGCAAGAGGGCTTTGAGGGGGAGATTTGTCACCACTCCAAAACGAGATGCTTCAGAGCCCAGCCTTAAATGTCTCACCCAGGCATCAGTTAAATGAAATAGGCAATCCTGGTGACAGAACAAAGATATCGATTGATTATTATTTCTTCTCACTTTGGGGTGATCTTGTTGTGTCTTTACAGACTGCAGTGCTAATTATTATTTCGATTTCCTGGGAAGCGTTCATGCATAAAATAGGGCAGACTGCCTCTCCTCCTGGCTGTGGTTTCTGCAGCCCTAGGTGTAACCCTAACCCTAGGTAGAGCACTAAAAGCCACATGGTGGTGAGACAGCATCCAAGGAAAACGTTGTGGAGGGAGCCATACTTTTGCTGACTTGTGTCCTCTAGGAAAGAGTTTATCAGGTGAAGTGTTCTTGGAGCTCTGGGCTTTGCAGTTTTCTAAACCCTAACCCTAGGCGTAACCCTAACCCTAGGTAGAACAGTAAAAGCCACAGGGGCAAGAGACTGGATCCAAGGAAAACATTGTGGAGTGATCCATATTTTGGCAGATGGTGGTTCCTCTTGCCATGAGTTTCGCAACTACAGTGTGCTTGGAGCCCTGGGCTTTTTGGTTTCCTGAACACTAACCCTAGGTGTAACCCTAACCCTAGGTAGAGCAGTAAAAGCCACATGGGGGTGAGACAGAATCCAAGGAAAACATTGCAGAGGGATCCCTATTTTGGCAGACTTGGGTTCCCCTTGCCATTAGTTTTGAGGTTGCAGTGTGCTTGCAGCCCTGGGCTTTGTGGTTTTCAAAACCCTAACCCTAGGCAGAGCAGTAAAAGCCACATGGGGGTGAGACTGGATGCAAGGAAAAAGTTGTTGAGGGAGCCATGTTTTGGCCGATTTGTATTCCCCTTGGAAGGATCTTTGCAGCTGCAGTGTGCTTGGAGATCTGGGCTTTGGGGTTTTCTAAACCCTAACCCTAGGTAGAGCAGTAAAAGCCACATGGGAGTGAGACCGGATTCTAGGAAAAAGTTGTAGAGGGATCCATATTTTGGCACACATGGGATCACCTTGCCGTTAGCTTTCAGGCTGTAGTGTGCTTGCAGCTCTGGGTGTTGTGGTTTTCAAAACCCTAACCCTAGGCGTAGCCCTAACCCTAGGTAGAGCACTAAAAGCCATATGGATGTGAGACTGGATCCAAGGAAAAAGGTGTTGAGGCAGCCATGTTTTGGCAGATTTGTGTTCCCCTTGGAAGGATCTTTGCAGCTGCAGTGTGCTTGGAGCCCTGGGCTTTGTGATTTTCTGAACCCTAACCCTAGGCATAATCCTAACCATAGGTAGAGCAGGAAAAGCCACATAAGGGTCAGACTGAATTCACGGAAAAATGTCTTGCGGGATCCATATTTTGGCAGACTTGTGTTCCTGTTCACATGTGTTTTTCAGGTGAAGTGTGTTTGGAGCTCTGGGCTTTGTGGTTTTCTGCACCGTAACCCTAGGCGTAACCCTAACCCTGGACTGGATATGGGACAAATCATGAGCATAGAAGTTGTTTTGCAACTTTGCTCATGGGTGTTGTGGCTCATTCCTCCTACAGGGTAAAAAAAGAGACTAGAGAGAGAAATTAAAATTATTAGTATCAAACAGTTAAGGGCTGTGTTTGAATTAGGTGAATAGTAAATGGGACTAAGAGGGAAAAGCATTAGCAGATCATAAAATAATAGGTTTTTAAGAAATGAGAAATAGAAGCTAATTACATGCTGTGTGACATTGGCTTTACTTTGGTACTTGTGCTGATGGTCTTGGAATTTGCTTGACTGCTCCAGTTCATTTTGGTGTGCAGGAAAGCACTAATGGATGAGGGCAATGCAGGAGTAGCAGTCAGGGATATTTTTGCTTCATCATGGAATCATAACATAATTCACGTTGGAAGTGACCTCAGGAAGTCTCTGACTGAGCTCGCTCTCTCTGAGGAGCAGGGCTCACTGCTGCTAGGGCAGGTTTCTCAGTTCAGTAAACCTTTGAAAGCTGACATGGTTAGTGACTTCGAAGTTGGATCTCTTGTCCAGTATCCTGGGATCCTTCATATGGAAAGTTTCTTTCTTTTATAAGTAATCACAATTTTCTTTGATGCAACTTGTCTATCACTCCTTGTGTCTATTGGCCTTTTGTCTTTCCCAATATACCAAGAAGAGTCTGGCTCCATCTTCTCTAGCACTCTACCAAGCATCCTTGGCGTGGATAAGGGTGTCTGTGCAAAAGATGTGCAAGCACAAGACGCCGGGGGGAGCTGTCAGCATGAGCATAAGGGAACGTGACTTGTGATACTCCCTACTCTCCAGGTGTAAATAAACAAAAACAACAAAACCAAACCAACAAACAACCTGCTGTGAAGCATTATATTTTCCTTCAAATTATTATTAGTTTTCTGAAAATGCTCATGGGAAGTAAAAGGGTTGTAATACTCATTTGTGTGCTCTAGAGGCAGGGCTAATACCTGGAGGGTGATTGCTGCCCATGAAAGTGAGGCAAAAAATAACCTGGGGAGTGTCCACCAGTTCATATATAGAACTTCATGCTGCCAGCTCTGCCAGCCTCAGAACTGGGCACAGAGGATCCCATGAGCAGTGAAGAGGGCACAGTGTCTCAAGCAGCTGGCAGGTTGGGACAGGACGTATACAAGCAAGGGCTCATTCCAGTTGTGAAGTCCTGTCAGTTGACAGGTGGTGACCTAGGGACTCTGCAGCCCTCTCGGTTCTGGGGGTGAAGCAGGAGGCAGGAGAGTTTCTGTCAGTGGTGACCCTGGCTATCCTCTCCAAAATTACTGTGAGCCAGGGGATGGGTTTCACCCTTCAGACTACATTACTGTGGTAACATCCTGCTTCCTCAGGCCCTCATATGGGGGGACAATATGCTTCTTCACACAGTGACGTTAGTGATGTCACAAGCCCTGGAAAGTATGATTTCTCTGTGGGATGTGAAATGGCTGCTTAACTCACAGAAAAAGGAATGCCACGGGGGGGTTTTCCTCACGAAACTCTTCCTCTTTTCACCTTTCAGCTTCTAGAAGGGCTTTCCCCGTTATTAAAACCGCTTGGCAGGAGGCAGCACGCCCTGCTCAGTCCCACACGGAGGGTGCCAGCCGTGTTTCGGGCCAGGCCGGGTGGCGGTGCCGCCTGCAGAGGTCCCCCTCGCCTAAGCTTTGAGCGCCGGGCGGGAAAGCGGCTCTGGCGGGAAACGGATCCCCCTCACAGCCCTCGGCCCGGCTCCCCCCTCCGCCGTCCAGGGCAGAGCGGCGTTGGGATGCCCACGGGTGTGTCGTAAGGATGCGGTAAGGCTGGAGAAGCAGTGGCCTCGAAGTGGGACGCCGGGAAAGCAGGACAATTAACAGCCCGGGCTAATACACCGTAATTGCGGGCAGCCGGATTTGGGAGTCCTTCGACTCGCCCTGCCCTGCCGAGGAGGCACCTGGTGCAGGACAGAGACACTCTGAGCCTTGCCGACAGCAGAGGCCTCCAGGCTTGACATCACTGAGGAGAGAGGCAATGGGACAGGGCAGCCCATCCATCCCTCCTTTCCGATTGCTACCGGACCCAGTTTTTGCTCCAGTCTCTGTGTTGGATTTGGAACTCTCCAGTTTCTGCCCATGTCAGTACTGTGGTGGCTCCATCTTCGGCAGTGCATGGGATTTTGGGAAGCAATGAGTGGCCCCAGCTGCACGAAAAGGTAATAATTACTGCAGACACACCAGAGGAAACAAGAGAGTAGTGTTCCTTCCCGTGCCCAGTGACAACTAAAAGCAGGGGTACTGCAACCATCCGGAAGGGACCCCCACACCTGGCCAAGGCTGTCCCCCTGCAGGGTACATGCTGCATCCCCTGGCCTTGCTGCAAAGCCAGACCAGGAAAGACAGGGGTGTGCAGGGTGGTCTGGGTCCCCACCACAGCTTTTCTGGTTATGGTCACAGGCCTCCCCTCACCCTCAGTGCATAGGCTGTGGTGCCCTAACCCTAACCCTGCCCTGACCAGGTGCTCGAGCACTTGGGTTTGAGGTTGAGGTTTGGGAATGGGGACGGTGCTGCTCATTCATCTAATCCACTGCTTTTAAAATAATAATAGTA
>VXAX01005452.1:59150-91650 GCA_013399835.1 Leptocoma aspasia | reverse complement strand
GCTTCGCTTTGCTTGGGTTTTATGAAGTGATTTAAACATATTTTAACCAATTAGAGACTTTCCTCCTCTCCCTTGTGTCCCCTCGCATTGTTTTCCAGCGTGTCGTTTTATGTCAGGATCCAGGTTTTATTGAGAGCTCAGCCGGGGTGCTGGTGTTATAATTACAGAAATAAGATTAAAAAAAAAAAAAANAAAAGAGGGGGAAAAAACGAAAGAAAAATAGCCTCGTTCCTGAGTGCGAGTTTGGGCGGGCTGGCGGGCGTATGGGATGCTCTGAGGTGCAGCCGGTTACCGGCTGCAGCCTTTCCCGGTGAGCGGAGTGCGGACAAGGGAGCAACTTATGCCCCCATCTCGAGCACAGCCCGTTTCGCTCAGGGCATGGGCAAAAGTGCTTCAGACACAGCGAAATCCTGCAAACCGTTTTGCATCCCCCGTTGTCCCCCCAGCCTGCGTCTCCCGGAGCTCTCTTTCTACGCGGGAGGACAGGGCTCTAAAAGCACCCTTCTTTTTTTCCTTTTGGCTCCCTAATAGAGGCAGAGACCGGGTGAGGACACACAGCAGCCTCAGTACAGACTCCCGACACAGAGGGACCCTTCCTCGTTTGCCTCGGCCGCTGCCTGGCGCAGGAGATAGCCGGGTTCATGCTTTGCATTAATAGCTCAGCCCGGTGGCTCCAGGCCTGTCGCCTGTCCTCATGCCCAGCGTCCCTCCCCAGACAGCACCTCACTGAGAAAAAGGGTGGTTGAGAGGAAAGGAGGCAGATCCTGGCCCCCTTTCCCGAGTCCCCCGGCTCTCGGTGGTTGTCCCGGCGGGCTCCGACCGAGCCCTCTCCGCTGTGCTCTCGGCTGCCCGGTGCTGCCTTTGGCGGATTTGGGTTCGTTTGTCCTGTGCTCACTTTTACTTTGCAACCGCCGCATCTCCCTCCTCGCAAACGACTCCCTCTCTGCGCACCGGGGGTGGGCTCGGCTGCCCCCAACCCGGCTTAGGGGGAGAGCTCTTCATCTCCCCTCGTCATTCTTCGGAATTTAATCCTTTTAATTCTCTTTTTTGGCAGCCCGTTTGGCACCCAGCCCCGAATTAGGGACCCTCAGTTCCCCCCCGGGGTGCCCAACTGCTTCTCACTGTCCTCGGAGGGCCCCGGAAAGCAAGGGAGCCGCGGGGACAGCCGGGGGCCTGGTCCAGCCTCCGCCACGGAACTTCGCATCCCGCCGGGCTCTTCTGCCCGTCCCGCCGGGAGGCAGCTGCTGGTCGTGTGTCCCAGCTTTGAGGTCGTTTGGGGAAGAACACCCTCACCCAGTGCGCTCCAACACCCCCCGTCCCCCTCGTTTCTGCCTGCTACAGCCCCTCTGAGTAGAACCTGGAACTGACCTACTCCTGGTGCAGGCAGAAGTTTGAGTCGCGTCCCCGGCCGAGAGGCGGGGGAAAGCAGGGCTGGGGAGCACGGCGGCCCTTGGATGTCCCCGGGGATGGGTGAGGGCTTCCCCCGAAACCTTTGGGGAAGTGTCGGTCTGGGTCCCTGCCTTCCATCGTGGAAGAAAAGTGAGTAAAGCTGTGGCGTTTCCTCCTCACAGAGGAGAAAACTGCCGTTGAAACCAAAACTACACGTGAGTGGGGACACACGAAAAAAAAAAAAAAATCTCTGGCTACGAGTAGCATCTTTGGAAGCCTCTCTTCTTGCCGTCTCCAGAACCGTATTTCGGGGTGTCGGCGTAGCTGCCCTCCCCGGAGCAGTCCCGGGCCCGGCGGGCAGCAGCAGGACGCTCCCGGGGCTGCCCGGCTCTGGCTGTGTGCGGTCCGCTCCTGTCCAGGAAAATGTCACAGGAATATAATTAAAGCAGGCGGCATATATCATTCAAGTGTTGATCACCAAAGTAACTGCGTACAAATGACACCTCCTTTCCCGGCATAGCTGAGCCGTGCATGGCTCCCAGCTATGTCTGCCTAGTTTAAGTGGTCTAAACACGTTACCACTCCCTGTTAGCAGCGTGGAGAGGAGCAAAACTCCGTGCCCTCGAGCTGGTAGCTAGTCTTGGCACAGCATCTCTCCAAGGCCGGGAGGGCGAGGCGGGAACCTAAGAAATAACTGTTTTAGTCTTCAAGCACCCCTGCAAGTTTGGGGCTGCGAGTGCCGAGGGGCGGAGACGCCCCTGTGGGACCTACGGTGAAGGACGAAGGACGGAGAGCCACGGCGGGGTCTGTGGTCCCTGTCCCAGTCCGCTCTTGAAAAACGGCCGGTAAAAGGTACCTACAGGTATCCCCTGATCCCGCCGCGCTGGGCACTGCACGGCGTTGTTCTCTTTGGAAAACAACCGTCCCGAGTTGGGCATCCGTCCGCTCCCAGCTGTATTGGGGAGGGGACGCCGGGGTACCGGGGATCGCTGTGGGGTTGGGGAGAAGCTCTCCAGCAGAACCCATTTCTGGAGCTCGTTGTACAGCGATCGGCCGATCCTTCCTTCTCTCGCAACCACCTCCCTGCAGGGGAAGAAACTTCTCTGCACCAAAAATAAATGTGTCCCGAGTGCTCGCATCCGGCCTGGGAGCAGGAGTCAGGGGCAGCGCTCCCGGCCCGGCCCGGCTGGAACACACCGGCCCCGCGAAGCCCAGAACTTTCCCCGGCAGAGAAAGGTGTAGAAGTCGCCGTTCCCTCGGAGGTCTTCGGCCGCGGGGCCAGGACCTGAACGAGGCCGACCAGGGAGGAAACCCGCGGGCCCAGAAACCCGACCAGAAGCGGGATGCGAGGAGCAGCCCCCCTCGGGCAGATGGGCGGTGAGATGCCCAGCTCCCCGACTTTACCTGGGGATTTTCGTTTGTAAACCAACTCTCGGGGCGACTCAGCGGCGCCGAGATCAGCGGAGCTCCAAGGTCCGTGCACTTTCTGCCCACCCCTGGGGCCGGTTTGTTTCCCCCCCGCGAAGTCCCCTCATAGTGGAGCTGGCACGGCTCCCGCTGTGGGGCCGGGAGAGGGGGGGATCCTCAATTTGGGCAAGTCCCTGGCCCGGTGTAAGCAGGCATGCTCTCGGGCTGGTGTAAAGGAAATAGGGGAGCCCGTCTCCCCCACAAGCCGTTTTAGAGCACAAATGGAAAGGAATGACTGGGGTGGATCAACACCTCCAGCCACCTCTTCACCCTGCGTGTGGTCCCAGGGACCATTTCCCTGCGCAGGGGAGAAACGCGGGGGTGCCCCCATCCCTAATGTCCGGAAACAGTACGTTGTCGCTCCTCTTAGCGCAGCCAGGGACCCTCTCGTCCCACCACTCCTGGTGGATTTTAGGGATTCCCTGGGGTTTTTTTGGGGCTAGAGAACCAGTCTGCTCTGATGGCTCCCCAGCCAGACCCCCCGGGTTTCCCCTGGGAACAGAGTCTCCAGTAGCCGTTCCAGGAGTCCCTGTGAGAGAAGGGCCAACAAGAGCGTCTGAACGTATTTAATCTTTTACATCCCAGTATTTTATTTTCTAGTCCAAGAAATCCAGTAGGACTCAAGCTCCCTGGGAAAAACAGTCGGGACGTGCCTGTCCCAGCTCCAGGCAAGGTGAGAGCTTGATTTTTATCAATTCATAGTTTTAAAACCCTTTAAATACTCCGATAAATGCCATCCACACAACGCCTCTGAAGGACAGGGAGGTGGGACAGAGACGGCCGGGGGCATTTCAGGCCTCCTGGCCGTGTCAGGGTCTGTGGATGGCAGAGATTTAGCAGCTCTCGGACCCTCCCTGCCCGTCCCAGTTCCGAGAGAGGCAAGGTCGGGCCGTAGGGCAAGCGGAGAAGACCCTTCAGAAGGGATCAGCGCACCCCCGGCCTGTTCACAGCCTGTCTGTCCCCTGGGCCATTTTCGTTTTGAGACGGGAAGCAGCCACCGCCTTCTCTCCAGTCCCCCTCCGTTCCAGGGAAGAGGATGGAAGAGGGGAAGGGGTGGCCACGGAGCTGGCCCTGGGACGGCGGGGCTGGGTGCTGGGGAGGCGGGGGCAGACGGCGCCCGGCCCGTGCAGCTGCGCCCGGAGGCGGCTGGAAATACCGCACAGCGCTGGGTTCCCCTGTCACCTCTGAGCCCCGCGGGGCTGATCTGGGGGTGCCGAGACCCGAGGTGATGCCCATCTCACGCCGGCCCCGGGTATCCCTCGCTTCCCTCGGGAGAGAAGCCGCGGGGGGTCTGCCGCAAGACTTCTCCCTGCCCCGCAACTGCGCTCCGGACTCGGGGTTCACAAAACTTCGGTGGGTTGGTCGGCGGGGGGGGACAAACGACACAGCCACCCAGGACTGTGACAGGCGAGCCGCGCTGGCTCCTCCGAGACCTGTAATATCTCTGCCGCTCTCGGCACGCGTGAATAATTCACCAGGCTGCCAAATGCAAGTAACGTTTGTGCCAGCTATGAAAGAGCTGGGGAGGCGAAGGCTCATTTTTGGGGGGCAGGAGGAGGTGTGGGGAATCAATTGAAACTTAATAAAGGGAGTGGGGGGGGACAATGGTGGAAATAAGGCAGGCAACTTCTTCTAATAACAACTTGGTGTTAATAATTCAGGAGCAGTCATTGGATTATAGCGCAATATCCGAAGTACACGTTGCCGGCACTGTGCGGGTGGATAATGTAATCGGAGCTCATTTTGCCTTCCAATAAATTACAGCAGCAAAAGTTTCCTGTTAAAGCAGTTATTTGTTTTTCTTTTTTGAAGGTGATTCCCTTTCCAACAACTGCAGTATGACAATTAATTAAAAACTAATATTTCCATCCATTGCAAGAGCAGCACCAAGATGCAAAGCCACATTTAACTGTCATCTCTTCCAAATTTCAGTGCTGTGAGGCTGCTCCTCCTTCTCACTTCTTTCTGTCAGTCTCCCTGTTTTTTCATCCCTCCTTTTTTTTCATCCTACTCCATCTGGCCTTGCAGGAGCCCTCCAGGCTCAGAGAAGTGCTGCTGGAAAGAAAACTCTCCCTGAAATACATCTCTTCATGTTAGACTTGCCATGATTGTTCCTCTTGTCCCTCTCAGGTCCTGTTATGAAGGGGTAGGAGCTAGAGGTAGGGTCAAACAATAGTTCACTTGTCGTTCAACTCACACATGAGGTGAGTTTGCAAGGCCTCAGATGACTCGTCTTCTTTTTATTCCAAACTGCAGCAGCATTTAGCAGCAGACACATCCCCCAGACCCAGCCAAGGTATTGCAACTTTCCTCTTCTCTTTTCCCCTGTTCCTCTCACCAAAGACTGGGCTATACCCTTGCCTTCTTGTGGCCTCCATCTCCAGCTTGGGTTCAAAAGATGATTCTCAAACCTCTCCCAGCCTCTGCTGCTGGACACAGGGATCCACTGCACTGCTCTCCTGTGCCAAGCTGCTCTCTGCATCCTCAGACCTGCCTCATAAAGGAACCTTTCCCCAACAGTTTGTCCATGACCAGCAGACATCTCTGATGAGAGGCTTTACATGTATGTTTGTTTTATTCTGCTTTCTGTTTCAGGAACCTTAGACACCTTCCTCAGATGGTCATGTTTCAGGCAGGGCTCTTTCTCTGGGTACTTTTAGCATCCTGTAATGGTGACTGGCATTTCCCATCCTGCATAATAGCTGCTGTCAGCTTACAGCATTTCTGTACCGATCGCTGTCAGATCAGGATGTCTCCCTGTCTCTAGTACTGCATGGAGGTATGATGGGGAAAGAGAGAAAAGAGCTTCCTGGAGGAGGCTGGAGTGAAAAAAATCTCTCCTGTTAGGCACTTTCCTGATTCCCACTCTTCAGATTCTGACTCTGAACTCTGAGGTTTAATATCACTACAAAAATCTCTCTTATCATTCCATCTCTGATCTTCCTGGGGTCCTGTCCACTTCCCTTCTCTGTTTTGTTCAGTTTGTGACATCTCTTGACACCAAATTCCCATGTCCTCTGGCCTGACATCCAGGACTCTTTTTCAGCTGATGTACAATCATTTGTGACTTGTGGAACTTTACAGCCTGGACTTTTTCTCCTGGGCACTGAGTAAAGCCTGTGTAGTGAACAGCCTCAAGATTTATTCAATTTTTCTGCTTGACATCTCCTTGGGATCCGCTTAGCTCTGTTGTTTTTTACAGGTGTGCAAAGCAGGTCTTCACTAATGCCAAATATGCAGCAACAGTGGGTCTGGATTCTGCTTGCACGTGGAAAAACCAGTCAGGTTCTCTGCACTTGCCGGCATTGGTGTTACAACTTAACAAGGACCTGCCAGTGCTCCTCAGTAAGAGCTAAGAGGGTGAGCAAGGGAGGTATTAAGGCTGCACACAGCAGAAATAACCTGGTATGGGATGTGCAAAGGAGCTGGCTGGCTGTTGTGGGCATCTCTCAACCTTGAGAGAGACTGGAAGTGGTAGGGCCTGAGGGGTCCCTGGCCAGGGAGCTGTCACTAGAGGTAGAGCACCGAGGGCAGCCGTGGAGGGGCTAGCTCGGTCTGTCCAAGAGCACAGGTTAACTCCCCAGAAGCAGCCCCTCTCCCTCACTTTAAATCTTGGGATTTTCTGCTTGGAAAGCTGTGTACCTGCTCCTGCCACCTTTTGCAGTCTCAGTGAAGCAACGGGCGTTGAAAGTCTCCTGTGCCCTGTGAACCTACTGCCAAACTCCAGATGGACCTTTATTTACAGCAAAAGGAATGTTTGTGAACCTTGGAGTACATGGACTCCAAGGACTGGAGAGAAAAATGATTTAATTTCCCAATGCTAAATAAACACTTGTTGACTGGTAATGCAATGTAAAAATTATAGAAGATATGATATTTTTTTACTGAGATGTGTACAGATCTCTAAATGGCGACCTCATTACTTACAAGGAGTGTAGGCAGTGGGTAAGGAGGTGTGAAGTCCAGCAGTGGATCCCCTGTGCCCCCCATGGCTATGGGGCAGTTGCAATGTGGGTGCACCAGGGCCTCTCTTCTCTTTGGTCTTTGTCCTTTGCCCTGTACATGAGTGCAGTCTGCAATCTCACCAGCTCAGCCTAGTGGAGCTGGGCACGCGGTGCTGCAAGACATGACCTTTTGCTCTGAAGATGGCAGCAGCCTTGTGCTGGCAGCAGAACAACATACCCAGTACAAATAGAATCATTCTGATAATAAATCACCATCCATAATAAGAAGACATCGTTAATAATAAGTCATCCAGGGGCCTCTTGAGACCAGAGTACAACTTACTGTAAAAATAGATAGGAAACATGGTGTGATCATTACAAGCAAGATAACAAATAAAACAGAAAATGACTTTTATAGGCATTTAGCTCTTCTTTTCTTCCCCCAGCTTCCAGTCAGTTCTGTTTTCAGTCAGGATGACTATGATTTAAATTTGGTCACAAACACAGACTGGATTTTTGCAGATGCAGAGCCCTGGGTTTACTGCACCTGTGAGCTGGCCAGATCACTATCTGCAAAGGAGCTGCCTGGCAAAAATCCCTCATTTTTTCCCCTTCTGCTCACAGTGTGATCCTTTAGTTATCCTGATTTCTCCAAAGGTGATGGATACAGGCTCCCTGGCTATGATATACAGAAGCCAACTGAGGTCTTGCCCATAGATGTCAGCTCTTTCTGTATCCCCTCAGTTGGCAGGATTTGTTGCCCAGCTCCCATGGCTTTGTTTTGGCTCAGCTGATGGGGTAACTTCAGAACCCAGAGGATAATGAGGGGCAAACACATGGCAAAATGTGAGCTTTAAAATGAATGAATGTTTGCATCGAGAACTCACCAGACCCAGGAATATTTTCACATATAAACTGCCTGGCAGCAAAAGACTCGTGAAAATTGCTTCATGCACAGAAGCGAAGGGAACCTCACACATTTGTTTAAGGACAAATTTCCAATTCGCCCTTGCACTGTTCTGTCAGCTCTAATCTGCTTGGGATATCAGTGCTGTTTCCTTGCAGCAGAGGGGAAAGAGGCTAGGGCTGTTCAAATCTTTCTTGGTTTTTCCCCTTGTTTGCATTTGCCAGGCAAACAATAGCAGATGTTATATAGTCAGTTCAGTTTGCTACTAGTCCCATTATGCTCTATTTATGTTTCACTTTATTGGCTTTTTTTTTTATTTTCCTATTATTGTTTCACTCTGGGGGAGGCAGAGGATATAATATATTCATCTTTATTATACAAAATCTGTGTGAAGCATTTAATAAAATGCTGTTTCCACACAGCTAGGAATATTACTGTTAGCTGTTTTTAAGTTAATGCTCCTATTAAAAAATGTTTGATGGCTGCAGTGACTGGAACTTGTGTGGACAAAAAGCACACACACCACTAAATAAGGCACTCATAGCAATTCAGAGATTTCCCGATGCCTTGTGGAAAACTTCTGTTTAGCCAGATTTCTGCTTATTTAGCATATTTCCAGAATTGTACTTCCCTAGTTTTATTATTAGTTGTATTTGAATGGAAAATAAGTTTTATCTTTTCTCCTCAAAACTTTCCCCTGAGATTGGAGGGGTCAAATCTGGTCCCCATCCCCAGGTCTCTTCCCCAAGCAGGAGTTTTGTCAGAGTTAGGGCAAAGGCAAGTGGGGAAGGACACTGGTAGGAAGACAGTCATGGTTGCTCTCTGAACCTGGACCTGCTTGTGTCATGCTCAAGGTGCTTTCCTGTCCCAAAGCTGCTGATTCACACCCAAAAATGTCTGCATGAGGTAGGCCAGGCCTGTTCTGCTTTACAAGTTGGTGGTCGGGGCTCATGGGGCTATGCTTGCTCATGGGCGCGGAGCAGGGCAGTTTTTGAGACCTCCATGTCAGGGCACTTGGCTGTGCCAGGAATGGGGGTGGTTCTCCACGGACCAGGAGCACAGGAGATGGTGCTGTTTCTGGGGGTACTCAGGGAATCATGCAAAATAGCAGTGAAAGGTCAATGTTACTGCATCAAGTGAGAAGAGATGAACAATGGAAAAGAATCTATTCCTGAGAAGCAGGAGAAAGATCTTTCAGAAAAATGTTTCCCTAATTGATAACTTTCCAGGAAACTTTCCAGGAAAGACTTTCCGAGACAAGACTGCTTCAGAGAGTTTGGTTTTAGACCCAGAGCTCAGTCAAACACACAGCTTAAGACCATGCTTATCCCCGTCACAGGCAGGGGTCTGACATGGAGATGTGGGTCTGTGGATCCTCTCAGAATCAGATGATTTATCCCTTGGAAGAGCAACGAGGCAGTTCATGAGTGACGTGAGTGTTACATGTTTGCAGGAGTGTTAATGGCAGTCGGCCCGGCACTGATCCCTACAGCCACTGGATGTGAGAGGCTGAGGAAGGCCATACAGGGTTTAATGAAATTCTGCCTATCCTCATATCCTGACTCCATTGCTGCTGCTGCTGCTGGTCATCCTGAGAGAGCAAAAGACCCAACTTTATTATGTATAATTCTGTGTATTATTATCATAAAAAATTTAGTAAGTGTATGTCATGCTTCCCAGGGATACTTTCCCAGCCCTCAGCTGATTGTGACTCAGAGTCCTGAGCCAGAAGACCTTCATGTCTTATAGCCCCAGATAGATTGTTCTTGCATGAATGCATCTAACCACTTGTTCTACCCATTTAATCTTTTGGCATCCATGATATCCCAGGGAAATGTGTTTCATGACTGATATACCAGCTGTGCAGATAAGATCTTCCTTTTGTTTGTTATGAATCTGCCACCTGATAACTCCACATCCACTTGGATGTTCAGGAAGAGGTGGCACACACTTAATCCCTGCTCACCCACTCCTCACCTGTCTGGCAGCAGAGAAGTTCTTTGCTAGAGCCTGTCAGCCTGCATGGAGATGGCATGGGAGAGGTGAATCTCCTGTCATTCAGGACTGAGTACCCAGTGGAGAAGACCAAGGAAAGTCAAGATGCACCTCAGAGGGAGGATGACATTCACGGTGTGGTGGGCAGTGGGGCACACCTGTGGTGTTCCTAGTTCAGCAAACACCTGAGGAAGGTGTTGGACCACCATGGTGAGTTGGAGGAAGTTTCTTGGCTGATACATGGGGTTGATAGCTGTCGATGTGTAGAGTTGGCTACTGGGGCCACAGTGGTGGAACAAAAACAGTGGGGAGGGAGGTAATCCCAGTCAGCCAAAATCTCCAGAGCTTCCTGAGTAGTCAGGAAAAAGCAGGAGTTTGGGGCTCACACATCACCCTTTGGAATGAACCTAAGCTGGGCATCACTGCACTGAACAGAGATCATCCACTGGCAGCAGCCAAGACAGCACTGTTTGGACAAAAGACTGTCCCTCAGCCTGACCCCACCATGGCCTGCAATGCTCTGGGTTTGTTCCTTTGCCCACCCAGGTTTTGGTGCCTTTGTGTACCCCACATTCTCAGGGCTGGGAGGGCTTTGCAACTGTAAAATTAAATCCAAGGGACTTTTCGGCCCTGCTATGAAATTATCATGCTTTGGGAGGTTGCAGCAGAAGTGTAAGGACAAGTGTACTCAGCCTTCACAAGGTTTTTCTCTAGACATGGCACTGTTGGGGAGGGAGAGGAGCTGGGGGAGGACATGCCTGCTGTCAGAGCAGTCATTTCATGACATTGCACTCTCCAGACAAGAGCACCTGAGAGACAGAAAGAGTTTGGTAAGCTTGAGAAAGTGGAAGTGTTTTACAAAAGCACCATAAACATCTGCTGAGAGGTACCTGGGAACGTGACTGTGAGAACAAATGAGGAGGTGAAGGGGGGAAGGAAAACAGGTCTTTAAAACAGGTGAAAGCCACCAGCCCTGTGGGTGTGATGTGAAAGCCTCAATGGCACTGTGGGGGACACAAACCCTGCCAGGCTGAGGAGGAAGCCCCTGGGGAGACTTCCTGAGGCTTTTGCAATGTGGTAGGAGTAAGGAAAGAGCCAGATTTGCTTGAAATACTTCATTTTAATTGCAGAAGGCTGCCTGCTGTCTCCCGCTGCCTTGCTGGGATGTGTTTCTGTCTCAATCATACCTGTGTGACTTCTGGACTGGTGAATGGTCCTGCCAATGGGCAAGGACCAAAATGTCCTTGCTGTAGGCATCTCCCCCTGTTCAGACAGACCTCTAGGGCTTAAACCCTGACCATTGCCCTCCTGGAGAGACTCTTCGGGTCACCCAGTCTCACTGCTTCACTGGATTTTATCCAGTTTTTAGCATTTCACTCAAAATGTCACCTGGGGACAGTTCAACTTGCACATGTGGGTTTTCTCATCTGAGATTTGTGGTGACAGAGACGCCCTTGAAGGCAAGTGAATGTTAAGAACAAACCACTCAGGGCAAGGGACATGGATAAGCCACTCTTTATTTTCATGATTTTGAACCTGCTTCCCAGTTTTTTTTTTGGCTGCTTGGTGTTGACAGCACAGAAACAGAGCATGGGTTTCCTGCCAGGATCCAGAGTTCTAGTGATTTTCCCAAATCCCTCCGTCTCCAGAAGCCATTAAAACAAAATAACTTTATTTCCTGCGACCTCCCATTGCAGTTCCTGATCTGCAGTGCTGTAACACGCAGGTCCCAAGGCTGGATCCCAAGGGGCACCTTCCAAACCCCATCTGTCTGCTGAGCACCTTGCAGATGAACTGTGGGTTCAGCTGTGTTTCAAGTGTTCCTTGTTGATGAAGAGTGAAGTATGAAGGTAGCAAATCTGCATGCTCCAGAGGCAAAAATGTGGTGCAGATGTTTTACCCCACAATGTAGGTCTGGAAGACCTAGAAGAACCCATGTGCTTACCCAGCCCTTCATCCTATAACAGTAATTAGTCACACTGGGATTTGTGTGAAATACACCACTTTTCCCAGCAAGTGATCTCCATTGCTTTAGGTGAGAACCCTGAGACACAGAGAGGTGATGATGCTGGTTTTCCTTTTGTGCTCTTTCCCAGCTCCTGGTTATCTTGAAGGCTGTTATGCCCAAAACTTCTCCTCACTGTAATCTCCCAGTTCAGTTTCCCATAACCAGCACTGGATAATCTTTTCCCATCACCTAACCGCTCATACCCCAGACCTTAAACTGCACTGCTGAAATAGTCCAACTGAGACAGCTCTACACTACTGTATTCCTTTCCATCAGTTCAAAACCTGCCCAGAAATGAGTGACAAATATCCCTTATGAGACCTGAGGTAGGAGCTGCCTCAGTCCTATCACTGCTGGTCTCCTGGTGTGGGTTGACCGCGTTCCCACTGCGGGGCTCGTCCTTCTCCTGGACCCCAAGCTGTGCTGCCCTGGGGTCCCTCACGGAGCAGCACCAGGCGGGATTTGCAGACTTACCTGTCCAATCCTCACTAGTAACTCAGTTCAGAGGAGAGATGTTGCCCTGGCTGTGGGGCCTTGAAGAGCAGGAGTTATGGCAGTGGGGGACACTCCCCATCCCATGCAGAAACAACTCTGGGGTGTGGAGACAGATGAGAGTATTGGGCAGAGTGTCAGGGGCAGGCAGAGCATTGCAGGCAGCCCCTTCCCATGGCATCACTGCATGGGGCAGATCCCTACCCATCCCATAAAACTTCTCTCCCCTCCCCGGGAAGGTTCTTTCCTTTTCCCTCCTTGTTGGAGTGTTGGGCTGATGTGCATTTGCTGAGCTCTGGCTGCTTGCTGTCTCTGCTGCCATTTGCTCTGGGAACAGCCCACGGCACCGGCACCGTGCTCTGCTGTCTGTCTCGATGTCTCTTTAATCCTGTTTCCCTGGTTTCGCATGGCAGCGGCCCATGTTTGCTTGTGCAAAGCCTTCCCCTGGATTGCTGGCAGCCGTGCTTCCAAACCCAGCTTGCCGTTTTCCCCAGAGTGGTGGGATTGATTGGCTCCAGCCGGAATGGGCATGGCTCTCCGCTGCTTGGACCGAAATGCAACCATCTGTTACACCTCTAGTTAAAAGTACATAAAGTTGAGCATTTGCGTGTAGACAATTCCACCCCTGATACGCTTTCCACCACACATCCCTCTCACACTTTGGCAGGATCTTGCACCGCAGTGGGCCCAGTACAGGCAAAACCAGCACTTTAGCTCTGCTGGAGCCAAGCAGCGTGGAGATGGTGGGAGCGTAAATCAGCCTTTCCTTCTTCTGCTGTAGCAGGCCACCGTCAATTTTGCAGTGGGTTGTGCCCCAGGTTTACCCCTGGCCGTGGCTGGTCCTGCTACCTGCTCTGCACTGGGAAGCCCTGCCAGGCTGGCAGCCAGGCTGCCTTGTGCCTGCTGCACCACCAATGCGGGTGGAAATGGCAGTGCATGGCTGAGCCTCAGTCAGGTGTTCCATCGAGGAAAGGCACTGAGGATAAACACCAGACATGTGGGAAGATGGGATCGGCATACGAGATAGCCCAGAGAGTGGGAGGTGAGCATGGCAGATGCATTGTCTGTATAGCCCTGCACCTGCAAAGACCTGGACAGCCCACCTGCCTGCTCCCTGCCCCGTGCTGCCAGCCTGGCCTGGTGCTGCCCATTCCCTGTCTACACGGGCCTGTGCAGCTTTGCCAGAAGGGGAAAGGAGGGAGTGGGCTGGGAACACTGCTGAGCTACTGCCTCCTCCCTGAAAATGCTGGGCACAAGAAGACACTGCTATGGCTGTAAGGAGATTTTCATGGGCAGAAGAATTCTGGCTTCTCCAGTGTTGCTTCCCAGTTCCCTCCCTTCCACATCTTTGACACTTCCCTTCCCTGAAAACTACAGAGAGATACTGCTGGGGCATAAAGCTGTTTGCCATGCTGCACTCCATCAGCAGCCACTTTACATCTGCCCAACCTGCCTCCAATTCCTTGCTGTGGCTTTCCATGCCCACCAGCAAGTCCATGCTCAGAGATCCACAAAAGCACCTAACAGACTCCTGCAAAGGCCTGGGCTCAGTATCCAACCTATGTTGGATGTGGGTGGGCAGGGAGAGCTTTAGCAGCTGTAGGATGGAGGAAAGCCTAAATATGTGCAGCACCGCCACAGTTGTTGCCATTGCTGAGGTACCAGATAGCCCAGCCCAAATCATCCCCTGTTCCTGCTTCTCTCCAAGGAAGCTGTGGCTGCATTAATAAGGCAGAGAAGCAGAAGACAAATAGAGGCACTGGAGTGGGAAATGGTCCTGCCAAGGCCAGAGAGCAGATCAGAGTCAAGGAAAGGAATTAGTTTGCTCCAGCCCATTTATAACACTGTATCACTGCACCATTTGCTTGACTGTTTATTTTCACAAAAACACATGGCTGAATTGCTGGGATGGGGCAGCTCCTTTTGGGGAGACTCAGGACAGAGAGAAAGCAAATCTCCCAGCCTGCTGAGGCTCACAAGTGGGGAATAGTCAGTGACAAGGACCCTCGAAGTGCAGGAGCATCCCCCATCAGTGTCAGCAACTCTCTCTGGAAATGCTGGTCTCTTGATGTTTTCACCAGAGCCATAGTTCAGATGACGTGAGATGAGTGTCATCTTTGCAACATTCACATGAGTGATGTCCCAAGGAGCCAATGGATATTGGGTAGCCAAATCTTCTTCCGGGTCTCTCCTGAATTACAGGGATTACATGTCCCTCCTGGATTATACCAGAGGGACTAGTGGTGATATATCAGCCATCCCTGACTTGCTCATCTTTGTGGGGCAGTGAAGGTGATGGGAGAAGGGAAAGACTAAGTGCACACCCCAGAAGCCAGAGTGGCTCTGAAAGCTGAGAGGAGACCTGGGGGCTGGGGGAAAAGAAGAGACATCTGAGCTCAACACAGGGACAGCAGATGGATTGGAAGGAGCATAACCTCGTGGCAATGCATGCTCTGGTCCCTGCAGCTGGCATTAAGGGTCAATTATTTTCAGTGTAACAACTCATTTCTAACTGAAAAGAGAGTGACCTGATGACACTGATAGAGCCTGCTGACGTCCATCTCCCTGCTGTGGGAGAAGACAGCAGCTCAAGTCTTGAGCTTTGCTTGATGTGTGATCACAGGCCACTGTGCCTGATTCCCTTCCAGACCTCCTGGTGGGCCGAATCCAGCACTCCCAGACCTGCAAAGGAAGTGCTCCTGCACACTGAGTTTGGAGGGGGCAGCAGCGTAGTGTTGATGAGCCCACATTTGATATTCACCCCTTTTAAGAGCTCTAGGAAGTGTCATCTCTCTTTCAACCCATCCATGTCGGCTGGGCATGGATCCTCTGTCCTGATCCAGGTCAGAGCCACTTCAGCAGGAGAGGCCTGGGGCAGGACCCTGCATGGTGGGGGGATGGATGCCAGTCTGGCCTCCAGCCCCAGTCTCTCACCTGTAAGTGTATGCACACTTGGACTCTGCTTCTTGTGGGAGAAGAACTCCTTAAGGCTAAAGGGCTTTCCCAGTGCAAGGTGCAGCCCAGCAAGGCAGCAGGGTGCACATCAGCCCTGCTTAGAGGATGCAAGGCAAGGCTGGGGTGCTGTCTTTGCTGTGAAGTGTGAGTCACCCATCTGCAGAAGGTGACTGCTGTGCATGATGCTCCAGCATGAGCCACCCTTTCATGCCAGCACTGCTTAATTTAACCCCTACAGTGACAGAGTCTCGATTTTACAGATGCAGACAGCACCAAAGTAACTTCCAGGAAAAGCACCTCCCTTCTGCAAGCTTAACAACCTTCCTGGTGGGAAGATCATCCCGCAAGGGCTATGGTGGAGGACAGCCCTGGCACCCTGACTTTGCCTGTACCACGGTCTGGGGCATATGACAATCAAGGCACAGTCAGTGCCAGGGCCAGTCGTTGCCTTGCTCTGTTTCCCTATGCTGTTCCCAGCAGTGGCTGAGCTCAGGAGCTCTGTGCTCCTTGGGAAGGGGTCCAGCCCACTGACATGAGTAAAACCCCCCCAGCTTGTGCCATCCACGTCTGGGAGTTAAGTGATACCCTGTACTGTGCCAGGTCCTTGACCCGGGAGGAATTGTTTGTGCTGTCAGAGTGCTCTGGGCTGCACTGGCCACCCGACTCTGGGGGCAGTCTGTTGTGAAGAGAATCCACAGCACAGCCTGGGGCAGTTTGTCATGTCTCCTTTGATCATCCCTCTGATCACCCCTCTCTGGTGCAGCCACATGACACCAGTGAGGTTCATACGATTCACCTGCCCCACAGTGTGAGGAGGTGGGCACTAATGGGGGAGGATGCTGAAGTAGAGCACCCCCCAAGCTGTCTCCTGCCAAGGTGCAACATGGTCCCAGCTTGGTCCCACAGACTGAGACCCGTGGTCACCAGCACATCCCACCATGCCAGAGCAGGTAAACACAGCAGTGGATTGGATGACACCCTAAATCACAGCAGAGCTGTTCTGGAGTCTACTCCACCCAGGATTGTAGGAAGAGTATACATGGAGGGAGAAAGGAGATAATAAGGAACAGAGAAAAAGACCCCAAAAAGGCACAGGGTGAAAATAACTAACACAGATAGCAAAGGAAAGGGAGTCACTCAGACCTTCAGAGGCTGGTGTAAAAGGATCTGAAAGGGAGCGGAGACAGATCCTGTCAGTCCAAAGCCCAGACAAAGGAGATGATGACAACCAGCTATTTTAGCTGATGGCCTGAAGCCATCCTGCTTGGGGTGGTGCACTCAAGTCTCCTAAATTAAGTAAAATTCAGCCTGGGATTGAGAGTTGGGTCGGAAAGCCAAGGTGGTGGGATGAAGGGCTGGTCCCAGACCAGCACCATGAAGGAGCCAGGTGCTATGAGACATTTGGCTATAGGGCACTGCCACCTCCAAGGGTACCACATTTCCAACATGGTGTTTGATGCAGCTTTGTTGCTGGGGACTTCTCTGTCTGTTTTTGCAATGAAGGGAATGTGAGCTTCAGTGTTTTGTCCCAGTGAGGAGATCCCAGCAGGCACCTGCAGTGGATGCTCCAGGAGCTGGGGTCCCTCAGCTCACTCATGTATGAATGAGGCTTATGTAGGACTGCTGCTTTCTGAAGGGACACCTCTCTCCTTCTATAAAACAGAAAATCAGTCAGGTCCATGGTTTTGCTGAGATGCAGAACTTACACCTGCTCACAAGGTGCCTTGGGAACAAGTATGGAGAAAAGATGCTTTTCATCATATTTAAATTTCCTTTCTTTTTATATTTTTGGTGGTGTAGCAAGGGTTGTGTGGGAGCGAGGCACACTGGGGGAGCTGCTGGAGTGCCCTGCTCTGTGGCACAGCAGTGAGCTGTTGGGAAAAACAACCAGCAAATACCCGAGTATCTCTCCTAAAGCCTCTCACTGCCGTCTTCAAGGGACCATGGGAAGATGGTGCTTCTGTGAAAAGGATTCAGGACTCAATCCACAAAACACCTGCTTTACTTAAAGCACAAGCATAAATTCCTTTAAAGCCAGAGAGATTTAAACATATTTGGAGAGAAGCCTGGCTGCCAGCATGCTTGCTGAATCAGAATGAAGTCTGTTATATAAGCATAAAAACTGTTTTGCAAATGTGGCTGCTTTGAATTCATCACCCAAATTCACATGGAGGCACCTTTCTGTATGCTCCAGTAGCCAGAGCAGAGCTGCTGGGTCATGGGAAGCTGCCATTTATAGAAGCCAGACCCTAAGCTGTGCCAGGCAGGCGTGGAGCAAACCCAAGAATGTCACACATTATTTGAATTGAGACATCATTGACAGGGAGCAAAAAAACCCCAACAACCCAAAGCTCCTAAATCCACCAAGCCTTAACATGGCAGGAGGAAACAGCCAAGTGAATTACACCCAGGATGAACTTGGCCCTGCTGCTCCTTCAGCAGTGATTTCTGAGGCAATGTGGAGTCTGGCATTTTTATCTCCTCTGGTATTTTTATCCTATTTCATTCATTCTATTTATTTCTGATCCTGTTAACTTTATCTTATTGATTTAAATGCATTTTCATACTCCCTTATGGTCCCCTTTTGCATCACTTTCAGCTTTTAGGCAAACAGGATGGGCTTCTTCTGTCCTGGAAAAGAAAAAGTTACCTTGGGAGCACACTTCTCCCAGACTCCCCTCCTTGTTCTGGGAGACTGGGGTTTATTTAGTTATTTATCTAAGTTCAACAAATAGCTTCATTTTCACGCAAAATGGGATGTACTGCTGAACACATATGGAAAAGGTCGAAGGGTTTTAACCATGCAAAGGGCAAAATCTGAGCCTGTTGAAGTGATGTGGTGCAGTTCAGAATGTCTCTGTGAATGGAGCCACCCCTAAAGGCTGCAAATATATTGGGAGGTGGAGATTTACACACCTGCCAGCCAGCAGATATATTCAAGCCTTCCACTGCAGAGAGGTCCCAGTGTTACTGCTGCCTTCTGCTTTGTGTTGGCTGCTGGTACAGATTTGGAAACCACATCTCTTGGAGATGCTTGATTTTACTGTTGCTTGTTTGTAAGGACACCTTTGGTATTCAGATGTATTTGCAGCTGAATGCCGAACATCTTCAAGGCCCAGAAAGAAGCTCTGGTGTGGATTTGGGCATATAAACATACTTGCTTTGCTGATGGTCAAAGACAAAGGGTGGCAGAGGGGCATGGGCATCTGAAACAGAGGTTTTATGCATTAGATTCCTCAGCAGCAGTTTTTGCCCTAGCCCAGTCAAAGGCCTATCTCCAGTGGAACCATAGATATTTGGTACTGTGGGAGAGGGAGATTGGAGAAAACAGGGAATTTGGCATTTACAAGAGTCATTATTTTCAACAATACCTTCTTCATATTTGCTGCCTTGACTCTGAGTAAACTGGAGACCTTTAACAAGCATGTCCCAGTGGATCTAGACCTGAAAGCAGTGGGTGTCTCCATGGCTTGGACTCATCAGCTTTTATCACCCTCTGGATTTTCCTTTCGAATAAAATTTGTAGGAGCCCAGACTCCCACTGCTTCCAGATTGTGCCTCTGGTTGCACTCTTTTGAGATAAGGACCTGTTTTCTGGCACGTACATTTTGTCTGGAAAGAGGAATAAAAGACCTCACCGTAAATAAATACAAACCTCCAAATGGCATGCACAGTGCCTTGTTCAAAGAGCTCGGCCTGTTTGAAATCAGCAGCCCCATAAAATCCGAATGGGTTCAGAAACACTTGGAGACACGGGATCTCTCTACATGAAGGGCCTGGCTCAGTGGCTGCCCCTCACTGGGGTATCAGTGAGTTCCTTGAGCCAGTGAGGCTCCACCATTCCCCACCTCGCAGCCCGGGGCTGCATCTCGGGACACGTAAATCAGAGCCTTTGCCCTTCGCCGTGGCTCTCGGCAGCGAGGTCAGGGGTCACGAGCTCACCTCTCAAAATAATCCTGGACGATCAGGAAGTGTTTCTCGTTTGATGAATTAGGTGTATAAAATCCGTGAAGGGCTCACAAATGGACAGACCTTTTCCTTTCTTCATGGGGATAGTATTTCATGATTTGGGGAGGAAAGAGTGCAGAGGGAGGGGGGGAAATAATTAGTAATTTGTGATTAACTCTTTTCATGGGTATTTTGTTTCTTTGTTCTCTGATGCTGCCTGGAGCCATTTTAAAAATGACTTAACAACAGCAACCAAACTAATCGCTCTTTGTAACTAATGGCTATGTCAGAACTTGGAAATCAAACCAAAGAATCTTGGAGAAGTTGCAAGGGAGATGCTGAGCACAGGAGAAGAGGTGGAGAGGAATTCCCTCTCCGGTATCAGATGGATGCTTAGAAAGGGTCCCAAGATAACAGCGATAAAGGGAAAGACAGGAACCCTCCCTAGAAAGCTGGTGGCTGTTCTCACAGATCCAAGTTGATCAGGCTGCCTGTGATGCACCCTTTCCTCTCCACATGGGTGAAAGTTTTTTTTCAGTTGCACTTGGAGACAAAGTCCTCCAAAATCTCCACTTCAGCTCTGTCTGATGCATTATTTAAGATCATAGAATCATAGAATTATATAGCTTGGAAAAGACCCTTGAGATCATTGAGCCCAACCACTAACCCAGCGCTGCCAAGTCCACCACTAAACCATGTCCGTAAGTGCCATACCTACATCTTTTAAATACCCCTGGTGATGGTGATTCAACAACTGCCCTGGGCAGCCTGTTCCAGTGCTTGACAACCCTTTCTGTGAAGACATTTTTCCCAATCTAAACCTTCCCTGGCACAGCCTGAGTCTTTTTCCTCTTGTCTTGCCATTTGCTACATGGCAGAAGAAACTGACACCCATGAATAACCTGATCCTATGAGTTTTGGCTTTGGGTTGGCACAGAGGTTCCCAACAAGAATGTGAGGGTTTTGGTAGAGTTCTGGTGCTGTCACTGACTCACCAAGGTGAGTCCATTTCATGAATGATTTGGAGACCTCTTTCCATGTAGACCCAGTGCATAAACTAAAGACAGAGCAACACTCCCTGCTTCTGGCTTTCTTGAGTTCAGTTTTTGCTGCAAAGTGAGGTGCATTCCTGGCTGTTAGAAGCTGGGCATCAAGAAGTGCAGGTGGTGGGAAGCAGAGAGGAATAGGATGCAGGGTGAGATCTCCTTCCAGTCTTGAAGGCCACCAACAAGCAACATGTGTAAATCAGGTTATCAGAAGTGACTGGGGCCCAAAGCCTTGTGGTCTCTAATTGGGCCACACATAAAAGAGAGTTTCAGATTGAAGGCCTTTTGGAGCTATGATTTAGAAAGGCAAATCCATTATGATATCTGATTATGACACTGACATTAAAAGCACTGCAAACCTCTAATCGATGAAGGTTAATTTATTTAGACCATAAACCAGGAATTAATTTGAAAGGGACTGTGGTGGAGCAGCAGCTGAGGCTCCAGCCATCCCTTGTGTGATGCTGGTGGGGAGACAGGGACATGTCGGCCAAACTGAAGGCTGAGACCACAGTTCTACTGCCACTGTAGAGCTCTGCCTGTCCTCTGTGTCAGCCCTGTGCAGACCAAGGAGATCTTATTACAGAAAGATGAGAAGCTGAGTCTCAGATGGGTGTTATCTATCTTTGATTTGCCCTGCAGTGGAGACTCTCTCTCCTTGGGCATATCAGGATGCCAAATCATGGTGAGAGTAGGGGCCTGTTTTCTTAAATGTTGCTTTCTGAGCACACAGTGGTGTGGCTCAGTTCTCCAGCAGGTACTGATGTACATTGTGCCCACACCAGAGACCCCTTGGGTAGATGTGGCCAAAGAGCATCAGGTCTGGAGGGGTCTGGACACAAAGGGTCATGGCAAGTAGCTCTGGTCCAGAGGAGTGATTTACAGCTCCTGGCTCCTACCTAGGGGAGTGCTGAAGTGGAAGAGATTTCCTTAGCCCGTCACTTTTATTTTCCTTGGTTATTGTTTAAAATGCAGAGATTATGGGGTCAAACTTTCCCAGCCAATATTTTTCCTAATGAAAAATGTAGTAGGGTACGAGTCAGTGATCGAATCTATATGGTGAGTGTTCCACACTACAGTGATTTCCACAGACAGAACTTCAATAAATCTTGTTTTCAGAGAAATTATATGAGGCTGATGCTCTATTTTTGCCAGTTTAAGATCACTTTACCCCTCTGCTGTGCTCTGTCCAAGTGGAACTTTTCTCCTACAGCAACGTAAAGATCCCTGCAATGCAAGCAGGGCAGGGCTAAGAAGGTGGCCACCAAAATCCATTTGGGGCCACCCCACATGGCAATGTGGTTGTGGGGTCCCTTTTCCAAAGGGGAACAAAGATGATCCTTAGACTGAACAGTAGCACTGTCTTTCAATATTCCAACCTGAGTTCTGGCAACCCCTGGGGATGCTGCCTTTCCCTTGTGAAGAGAATCACAGGCATTGGGTAGTGCTGCTCCTGCTACAGTCTAAGGGGTAAAAAAACCCCTTAAACTGCATGGGACATCTATCACTGAGCTGTATTTGGTGAGAGACATGTCTATGCCCTTCCACCATGCACAGTCCTGCCTCTTGTCAGTATTACTTAATGCTGGAGCTGCCATGGCCTCAGTCAGTGCCTGGCTGTGCTGTGTGTGATGTGATGGCAGCCCTGTCACCCAGCACGTGCATGCCTGCAAACACCCCCAAAGTACTAATAGCATTAGTATTGGTTGGATGGATGGGAGAATCCTTCAATATCCTCTCTCCACTCAAGCCTAGGAGTTTTTTCCTGATTTCCATCCCAGTTTGGTGTTGCTCATCAGGGAGGCAGATGCACGGGGGCAGCTTGATCCCCATATTGACTGCCCTGCTGTCAAATGCCTCCACTTGCTCAGTGGATTTGGCAACAGCCCGTGTACAACCATATTTCACAGCCTGCCCATAGGATCAATATGACATTTCCATTCATCATTAAATATGTCTTCTTTACTTTGTGCTGCATAAATCAACCTTTCAAACGTGGCTCCTGGAGTAAGGAGTTGATCTCAGAGACCACTGACCAAAACAGGGGCTTTTCTAGGTGGCTTCAGAGTTATCATGTGCTGCTGGTATAAATGGTACAAACTTTGTGAAGAAGTACAGAAATTAGGTGCCCCTTGCAGGTGTTGGGGGAGTTTTAAGCTTTGTGCTGCCCCTGCATGCTCCGCCAGTTGCTCAATGCAGGAGGAACACACTGCAATAGCATCTGCTTGCCCCAGGGATTGGGAAGGTACCAAGACCATTTGGTCTCAGGTTGTGCTGGGTTTTTCACCTTTTAGACTGATCCCAAACCAGCTTGGTGTGAGCAAGGTCAGGTGCACAGGCACTGAGCTCAAGCTTGCCCTCAAGATGCTGTTGATCCATACACTGGATGGCAGGTAGTTCTCTCTGCTGGGGTGAGTTTCCCTGTCATCTGGGGATGGACCAGGAACTGTGGGAGCCATTACCTCCACAGATAAGCACAATTCCTGCTTCAACCCACCTCCAGAGAGGTCTGGAGCAGGCTGGAAACAGCCCCTTTCTCACCTTCTGCATTTGATGTGACCCTGGAGAAGCTGGTCTTTGCTCATGTGCTTCTCCTCTAGACATGGGTGTCCAGCATCCACACCTGCTTGTGCAGCTCCGGCTCTCACAGTCGGGGAGAGCGTGGGACTAGGATTGCTCTGCTGAAATGGTGGGGAAAGACAAAAAGCACCCCATCCTTGGTAACACACAGGCACAAGGATGGTGGATGCAGAGGATCCATAGAATATCTGGCCAGAAAAGTATGTTCAGACCTCTCCACAGCCGTCATAGCCCTTGGTGGCAGTGGAGACAAAGGGAAGGATGAAAGGTGCACATGGAGCTGCCTCTGCAGCATGTTCTGATCTCCCCCGTGAAGAGTGGAGCCCTCCCCATGTGCTGGCTTTTTGTCAGCCGGCTCCCTTGTCCCCGCTGCACACACACACACATTTTAGCACTGTCTGCAAAGGAGTTTGGGAATCGATATTGCAATTGTGTTGTAAGTGAATTAGTTATAGATCAGCTTGGGGTAGGATTAGCTTATAGATCAGCAGGCTGGCAGGTGCAGGGAAGGAGTGCAGGCAGACATGCACACACACATCCCCCAGAGTGCTCCACTCCTGCCCAGCAAGGAGAGGAGGGTGAGTCAGGGCTCTGCAGGCCTGGGACTGCTGCCCTACAAAGTGCTGCCATACTCCAGCATTGTAGGCAGGTGAATGCTTGCTCCTGGGTTTTGCAGTTATTGGGACAGTGGGGCAGGGCTTCAAAGGTGATGTTATGACCCAGTCTACAATCTGCAGATGTGGAACGAGAACTTGTCAGCTGGCTCCGTACAGTCCTGGCCCCTTGGCTTGCATCCTTCCTGCAAATGCCCACACCTCTGGCAGGAAGCTGCTGGGGGCCTTTATCACAGCATTTTGGCAAGAAGTGCATAAAAATACCACAAAGACAAACCAGTCCTCACAGATTTCCTTTTATGTTTTCTCAGAGATTGAAACAAATTGCTCTTTTCTAGTTGCCATCTGCACACCTGGAGTCTTGACTCTTTCTTTTAGTGACCTCACATGAAAGCTGTATCCCCACACAGAGATGGGGAAACTGAGGCACCAATCATAAGCTGCTTGCTACAGCCAATGTGGCTGATTCAGTGTATCCACACAGACACAGCCCAGTCCATACATGACCAGTCCTGGACCCCACTTTCTTCTGGTGCGCTGCCAACTTCCCAAAGTCCCACTCAGACCCTTGTCATGACTCCAGGATAGTCTGGAGCTTCTAAAATTAGCCCAGTGCCTGGGTCCATGCTCAGGGGTTTTCCCTTTAAATAATCCCCCTGCCTCCCCTCCCGCTTTTGCTTTGACTAAGCATGCTGCAAAAACAACTTGCTTCTAAAATAAGCATCTCCTCTAACTCCCAGTTTAAACCTGAGTAGCCGAGCATGACATGGCGGGGTTGGGCTGGCAGCTGTGCCGTCTCTCAGGCTACCTTTAAGTGCAATGGCACCTGGACCAGCTGGGCCAAGCACACGTGTGGGTTAGGGCAGTGCGGGCTTCAAAGGGGATCTGTTGGGAGTATAGTGGGATTATGGGGTATGAGAGAGAGTGTCCCCACAGTAGTAGCTGCTGCTGAACAGTCCATCTTCTCTGAAGAGCACATTTGACATCAGGACGTGTTCATTTGGTGAGATGAAATACAGGCAGACCTCTGAGGAATGCTAGGCCTCTGGGCAAGGGATAGTGAAATGACTTTTCCCTGGCACCTTGTGCTGACTTTCCTAAGTAACTCTGTCTCCATCCTTCTTCTCCTTATGTCAATCCATTTTTCAGCTGTGGGGCCAAGTTGCTACAGCTCAGTTTACACCCACAGGATTTGAGCTGGGGCCAGATCCCAAGCTCAATTTCAGTCATAAATCTGGAGTAGTTCCACTGAAGTCAGGGGAGTTAATTCCAGATTTACACCCGATGGCACTGAGGTGGGACCTGGAGTGTCTCTGGCTTTGGGAGCAAAAGGGGTAAAGTCTATAGAGGATTTGCCCTGGCAGGTTGCAGTGCTCGACCCCTGGCAGTGCCTGAGTATCCAATGGTTGGAGTTACTAGAGCAAGCCTTCTCTTTATTATTTGATATAATCTACTGCTATCCCACCGGGTTTCCCTCACTCTGCACTCTGGGAAACTGAGTGGAACTAACCCAAATAGGAGGATTACAGGCTCCAAATGGGAACGGTTGCACCAAGCCGCCAAGCGGAGCTCCTTGCACTGAGCAAAGAGGGCAGCTGACAGCCTCAATGACATGCCAGCACTTAAAACGCTGGATGATGGATGAATGTCGTCCTGCTGGGAAGGGAAAGGGGNAAGGGGGGGGAGGGAATCCAGCCCGGAGGAGCCAGGGAAGAAGAGCTGGCACCAGAGTTGACGTCCGCGTTGATCCTCATCCGTGGGCTGTGATTCATGGGGAGGAGAGAGCACTGAGCTCCTGTCCGCGGGCCCCACCGCTTTCTGCACGCTGGATTGAAATTTTACTGCTGCTGGCAGCTCTCTTGCCCACAGCACAGGCACATGCATGGATGCATACGTTTCTATATGCACACATAGGACATACAGGAAGAATGTTTAACAGATGTGTGTGCAAATGTGTGTATATTTACATGAACATCTCCTCTTGACACGCATACGCAAACATGTGAGATTTCCTCCAAGACGCTTCATTAAAGGCCGTCGTTGTCTCCACCTTTCACTGTATATTATAGTTCATCCACAAATCACATCTATTAAATGACTAAAGCTTTTCTGCTAGGGTTTGGTTTTTTTTTTTGTATTCCCCAGATGTCAGGGGATGTCAGTGATACGGCTGCATTACTCAGAATATTGTGGTCCTGTCTCCAGAGTGCCCAAGCAGGGGATTTCTCTCTCTGTCTCCTGTTGTATTCCTGACAGCAAAGTAATTTGCTTATATAGATTCTGGCAACAAGAACGACGCAAAGCTTGGCTGCTTGACAGTGTTGCATTTTTAACTCGAGGTTGAACAGCTTCAGTCTGAAGACCTCTGGGATTCCTCTTCCAGGGTTGCTGACTCCTGGGATTTGCTTCAGCGTTGGGTGACTCTGTGGATGGGACCATGGGGGTGCCTTCCCCAGCACAAGGGCTGATGAAAGGGATCCTACTGTTGGCTGTGCCCTGGGCTGAGGGCAGAACAGGACCTTTCCTCTGGGCAGGGTCCATGATGCTTTTCTGCTCAGAACCTCATACTGCAGGCATACCACCCCACATGCGGCCCCAGAGCTGTTCCCAGAGGCACAAGTCCTGGAATGGCCAAAAGTCCATAGCTATTCTGCAAAGACATGAGGACTAGCCAGGGGGAGAGGGATCCTGTGCCTCAACACGCCTGTGAGAAGAGCACGTGTTCTCCAGGCGCATGAGGACATCGATGCTCCAGCAGCTGGTGCTCAGCCAGGCAGGTGACATGCTGGAACGTGAAGCAAAATCCATCTCAGTGTGTGCAAGTTGTGGTTCTGCAAGGCCAAGGGGGTAGAAGAGGGGGCTAATCCGGCAAGTGTGAGCCCCAGGAGTGGCGGTGTTTCGGCAGGCGGCGCTCCTGTCCCCGCGCAGCGCTGACCCCAGCACCCCCGGGATCAATCCTGTCACCCACCTCCAACAGCAGCTGCTTAACCGCGCACAGCAACCCGGCACAGCAGTTTCGGCAAGAGAGCGAAGAAGCCCGTATCCAATTGAAACCGCAGGGGGGATTTAGGGAGGCAGAAGGTAATTTCCCGAGCTGGAATATGGCCAGCATACAAGGACTAATATCCTGGCTCTTGGGGAAACAGTCATGGGATCTTTGCTTGCTGAGAGTCATCCTGATCTCTGTTTTAAGTCAGATCTGGAAAAAGGGAAAATGAGACAAAAGGAAAAACCCTTCCAAGATGCTAGGGCTTTGGGGCACTGCTTAAAGCTGCCCTCACCACAGGGAAGATTTTCCCGGAGGCAAAGCTGCCAGGCATCCCCAACACAGAAGCCTGGCAGCTGATACATGCCCACTTGCCCTGGGGCTCCGCCATGCTCCCAGATGTGGCCAAAGAGCACCCTGGCTCCCAGGGCGAGGGAGGGAAGTAGGGTGCTAATGTCCATCTGTAGCATTACACAAAGTGTTGCTGTAACCTGGTCATGTCCTTGTGTCAGTGTTTCCCTCTGCTGGGAGATACCAGGGAGGCTCAGAAAGGTCTCATGTAAAAGCAAATTTGGGGATACAGAGGGCTGTATGCTAGTACCAAGCAGCCCACACTGCAGCTGTGGAAAGACTTATTGGTTGTGTCCAAAATTTATGCCAGCAAAAAGATAACCTGCTGCAGAAACACCACACAGGGTAGAAACTGCTGCAGAGAGGATTGGGTGGGAATAGAGGAAGCTAGTGGCCAGAGCACTGCCAGTGTGTACACTGGTAAATGCTGTTCCCAAGAAAGACAGCTCCCTTGCTCTTGGTATCTGCCATTGGGAGGGGATTCCACCCACTGCTTGGTGCCACAGAACAGGCAGGAAGGAAAAGCACCCCTGACATGCTGGGGCAGGTGAGGGCAGGCTGATTTGCAGGCTGGCTGAGCTCACATCCCCAGCTTTTATGCTGCTGGTTTGCTTAAGTGCCTTGCTCAGGCAGAGCAAGACAACCCCAGCCTGTGCTTGTGTGAAGCCATCTCAGCGAGTGGTGCTGAAGTGCTGGTCTAATGGAAGTGAGGGCTGGGTTAGCACTGCTGGGCAGCCCAATAGCTTCCTGCCTGCAGAAAGGAGAGAAGAGGCCTGCTTTAAAATTTAAAACACTTGGAAACAGCACTGGAAGCACTTCTTGGTTAAGAATTATTGCTATTCCTAGTGTGGCTAGAAAACCTTGAATGTAAGCTATAGGATAGTGTGTCTTTAATCAGTGTCTACAGCAGGTTAATAGCTAGTGCTCTCCTCACCTTTACAAGTGATCCTTTCAGGTCATTTTTTTTCTTATGGCTGGGCTCCCTGTGATCTGCCTGCTGGCTGGCAACGACTTTTTGCATCATCCCCTTGTCTGTTGCTGCAACAGGGCAGGGGATAACAAGCAGCAGCCCATCTCGCTGCCCCATACATCATGGCCAAGATCTGTATTCTGACAGTTGCATTTTGTCTCCTACTTTCTGAGCAACGTTTCCTCAGAAAGCCAGGAAACAAAAGTATCCTCAGGTTTGATTGGAGACCCGGGGCAGGCAGACACATCCTCCAGACCACCTCAGGAGATCTGGTTGCTGGGAGTTCTTTTCTTCCTAAATTCTATCAAGGGAGAGCAAGAAAGCTGCCAGTGCTCTGCTTTGCTGTGTGGTCTCGCTGCTTCACCTGTCCTCCACTTGTGCTCCTGCCTGCTGGCAGCCAGAATGAAACCAGCCAAGACCTAACATTAACAAGCCCTGACCATTGCATTGTACATAATAAGAGTCTGATCTCTGGGGGCTGGGGTGACACCCCTCATAGGTGGAACATGGATGGAAAAACAGAGTCACCGTTCACATGAAGCCAGTGGTAAGCCACAGCATGGGTTTGGAGGAAGGAGGGAGATTTTCATGAGAAGCAAACCAAATATCCTGCTGGGACCTGTGTATCACTGATGCAGTGCCACATTGCTGTGCAGTAATTTCCTGTAGAGCCACTGCCTGCCCATGGAGCTCAGAAAAAGATAATTTTGGCCATTATTAATAAAGCTCTTGGTGGCAGCCCTTGCCCAGCTGTGCCTTCCCTGATGGACCAGTTCTGTGTTTCCCAGCTGGCAGAGAAACCATCTCCTAGTCTTCCCACTGTCCCTCCAAGGAAGCTGTGTTTCAGGAGCAGGGGAGGATGCAGCTCCGTCATGCTCAGTGGGAAAAGTTGCACGCACGTGTTTCAGAGCAGGACTGTATCGGCTGCTTGCAATTCTCTGAGGGTCCCGTGTGTTTGCAAAGGCAGCTCTGTCAATCAATAAAAAGCAATCACAGTAATGAAGTATCAAGTAGGAAGAAAAGATTTCAAGCTCTACATTGTTGAGGGATTGGGGGTTTTCTTTAAATGAGGCAAGAGAGGCTGGGAAAGCAGAGCCCATCAGGGATGACAAATCTGTTTCTTTTGCATGGGGGAAGTGGCAGGACCGCAGCCCCTCTGACCAGATCCAATAACAAGGGGAAAGCTGAGAGAGGACCCCCTTTCTGCAGACACAAAGGACAAGCCAGTGGCGGCGACTTTCTCTCTGAAAAGTCACGTTTGCCAGGGGAGGCTGTGAAATCCAAGACGTTCCCAAGAGCTTGTTCCCTTCCCGTCCCCCCAGTCTGGGGAAGGGAATCATTCTGATTTTGTTTTTATTATCGTTATTTCCTCCTGGGTGAGTGCTGGGAAAGTGGTGAATTTTGCAGCTGCCCAAGAGTCAGTGGAAAGGGGGATGTGAGGGATGCATGCCAGAGCAAGGGTCCTTTCTCACCTTTTCCCTGCCTTCCCACAGGACAAGGCATAACTGAAACAAAAGCATCTCTTGTTGTCTTTGCCCTCCAACTCAGTCATCCCACACAACCTGTTTCCCCCTCAGTAGGACCTGTGGGGTAGCTTGTGGCATGCAAAGGCAGCAGTGCCTCAGTCATGCAGGAGTGTGCTGGCTGCATTGGCAAAGGGATGAGGGAAGGTATTTACCTCACCAGCTGTTTAGAAAGCAAGTCATGAGCTGCCTTATACTGGAGGAGAAGTTGCTGGGGACTCTGATTAGCAAGGCTGGTTAGAGATGGGGACCTCCCTCCTGCCAGTGCTTGCCAAACTGGCCCATCTTGCCAAAGCAAGGATGGTCCTAACAGGGCTTTTTTAGTGCCTTTTTTAGAGATAGGTCATTCAAGTAATCTTCTGTAATTAAACCTTACACAAACTCTAGCAGTCTTTACCTGCAGCCATGCAGTCTCCAATAGGGCAAAACTCTTTCCTGCCATAGCAACATCAATTAAAAAAAAATCAATGAGATCTCTACCTGGCAACCAAAATCTCCACTGATCCATGGAGATAAGGGCTGGATGTGATTGTACATGGTCTGGGAATGCCTGAGACAGGGTCTGGGATTGCTGTGAAGGGGTGTAGGTCAGTCACACTCTGTTCCATGTCTCTGATGCTAGCTTGTGAGGAATTTTAAGCAGTGCTTTATAGATAGGAATTCATTATTGCCACAACCCAGACAGGTGAGTAAGGTAGAGACAGGGACACATCCACTGCCCTTTTGCAGAGGAGAGATGCTCAATGTCCTTACACCTGAACTTTCCTGCAGGGCAGCTGTAGTCCCTATACCAGCTTCATCTCTGACCTCTCCTCCCTCCTCCACTTCGTGCTCACTCTCTTTGCTTTGATTGTACTGATTGCCAGAGAAACACCCATCACAAAACACCCAGATTCTGATGGTCTTTGAAGCTACTGATAGCATGAACCATTGCAGTGGCAGGAGGGAATGGAAGAGCCATGGGCTGTGGGGGCCTCACCAGTGTCTCCCCCGTGGATAACAGTCTTGCAGTATAACATGTGCTGTTGCTCCAAGACTGGCACATAGAGAACAAAATCCCTTAATTTATTTGATGTTCTAGCAGAACTGCTTCTTCAACCAGGTGGCAGCACCTTGGGCTTCAGTGCTGCAGGCCCTGGGTATAAGGCAAGCTGCTCCAGCTGGGGACTGGCTGCAACTCTTTCCCTGGCCATGACATCCCAGCTCAGCCCAGGGAGCTGTTGCACCTGCCTGCCTTGAGCCTTAGCTCTCTATCAGCAGAGACCTTGTCTCAGAGACAGGCTCAGCTGCTCCTCCCATCCTCTGTGGGCTTTGTCTTTGCTGGGGAGATGGAGATGTGGAGGGAAAGGTGCCCTCTTGGCAGGATGGGCATAGCTGTACAGGTGCTGTCTGGAAGGCACCTGCTTGCCTTTCCAGCGGAGGGAGGAAGACAGAAAATACCACTCAATTCCAACTTTCTTCATGGAAGCAACACTTGCCATTGTTGTCCACCTTTGTTAAATCAAAGAGACAGTGCTTGTCCCAGAGATCACTGAACTTTTAGTAAGGGTCTGACCAAGAACAACGCTGGTTTTGTTGGGTACTCCTTCCAGTCCAGCAAACAGCCTCCAGCTCGGGCCATAGGAGATGGGAGGAAGAAAAGAGGACAGATTTACTCAGTGAAATTAATGGAGTGACACTGGGTGTTAATGGACTATTTACCAACATCCCCTCCTCTGTCTTTCACTTAGCCTGAGAAACTGCCCTGCCCTCAGCTATGTGTGTCACACTTTCCCCCCAGTTTGTTTCAGACTCACAAGGAAGGGCCTCTCTCTAAGGGGAACCCCAGAGCCAGACCCCCACAGAAGACCTGACTCAGCTTACCTAAGTGTCTCAAGCCCACGTGTTCTCATTCCCACCTTGTCTATACATGCTGGCAGGAAAGATGAAGTTGAACAAACCATTTACACGCCAAGTGGATTAGCCAAATTGTGTTAAGCTCCCGCAGGGATGTCCTTGTTCACAGCCTTCATTTGATTTCTCTTTCAAAAGCCCACCAAGCTGAATGTGATTATGGCCTCTTAATCCTGCCTGCATGTGTCCACGTGGGGTTAATGCAGCGTAATATATGCCCTTTACAAGTGCACGCTGGTGACCATTGCTGCATGGCTAAACCCTCAAGCCCAGATGTTCAGCAGATGTAAACCCAAAGCCCAGACTATGACTGCTGCTCTTTGGCCAAAAAGCTGCTCTCACAGCTAAAATATGGAAGGGAAACTCCATCTTCCCAAAGCTGAGCAGCAAATCTCAGAAGCGAGAACCACTGTTGCCACTCAGATTCAGACTGGTTCAATTCCTGCAGAGCCCAACACCCTTGGCAGATCCAGCCTGTGATCACAACTTGCTTTTTCCTGGAGGTTAGGAAGTGGTACCAGAGTCCCAGCCCCATCAGGAGTGCTGCCCATCCAGTCTGATCCCCACTTGTCAGCATCTGCAAGCCCCTGCCCGGGGGTGGCTCTGCTGACAGGCAGATTTCTTTGTGAAAGAGTATCACTTTCCTAAGGCAGAAGCTACAACTAAAATGTCATTGCAGCCAAACAGCAACAGTGGAAATCCATAGAGCTGCTCAGCTAGGTATTGCAAAGCTGTCTGGCTCTGTCCCTGCCCAGCCAGGCATGGGAGACTGTAAAACACATGCAAAGATATTAGAGTTGTTGCCTTTTACAAATAAGGAACCAAACTGATGTTGCCTTCAAGGAAGGAGGTCCACAAAGGGCAGAGGGAGTCATTCCCCAAATCCACCCTGTGAATCACACTTAAAAACAAATCCAGGACTTGGCGCAGCGGGATTTGCCCTGTCCAGAGCACCTCTTCCTTTTTTCACAGAAGAAACCACCCCAAGCCACACACATTTACAAGGAAGTTTGCCACAGCAAGATGTGCAAGGTGCTCCATTTAGGGAGAGAAACCTGCCATGGTTCAGCCCTATTATCAGCAAAAAAAAAACAAAAAACAAACCCAAAAACAAACAAAAAAACCCCACCAAACCTCAAAGACCTTCCTGTCCAGAGACAAGGGGGATAGAACCACAGGGGGTAATTTCCATAACTCTTTCAGCCACCACTCAGCACACAAACTCTCTTTTCTCAAAGTCAGACTGCCTGCTAGGGGAGCAAATCCATTCCCCTGGTATCTCAGGACTGTATCACATAATCCCCTTAATAAAGCAATCAACTCCCAGATTAAAAACAGTTAGATTTCTACCCTGCTGAAAGGGTTTTTTTCCAAAACATCACTAGGAGGAAACCTCCTTAAAATTTGCTGGTTTTGCTGGACTGACCAAAAA
>VXAX01005452.1:16152-52098 GCA_013399835.1 Leptocoma aspasia | reverse complement strand
TGCCTTGCCCCATTCTGTACCCACCCCCCCCCACACGACAGGCTATATCCCTCATCTGTCCTGTACAGAAGCTTTATGTCAGCAAGAATCTTCTATATATCTGCAAAATCCATGCAAACTCTCTTCTGGGCTGTCCTTGGTTGCTGGTCTGATACAAAAAAAATCTTCTTCAAAGCTTGGAAAAACACCACCTTCCTTTGCATTTTGTTTCTCAGCACTGAGCTTTTCTTTGAGGGGGAAAATTTTCCTGGCTCAGCTTTATGCCCATCTCAGACTCATCTCAAAGCACCTGGTACTTTACAGCATCTCCCTTTTGTTTCCTTGTGATGTCCTAGACCAAGCACGTGTGCTGAATTCCCCAGCATCTGGCCTTCGCCCATATCTATCTGTTGGAAGCTGAATGCATCTCTGATTTGGGAAATCAATCACACTTAATTGAAGGGTGATTGTTTTCACATACGAGCCTGCCACATCACTTTCATCTTTATCACATTCCCTTTCTCTCTGGGTTTTGTGTGACAAGATACTGCAGAGCAGGAGGGAAGAGGTTGCTGACCTTGGACCTGGATATAATTGAAAAAAGGAGGGCAGCATCTTCCTTTCTTTCCTCAGTGGATCAGTTTGCATTTCCTTCAGCTGTGGGACAGAGCATGTGCATATGCACCCAAACCATATTTAGTGCAGCCTCACACTCTGCTGTGCTGGTGTGAGGCTGGTACCCAGCATGGCCCAACATTGGCTGTGCCATGAGGTCCCCTCAGTGAACCACAGCAGGGAAGGGGGAATGACACAGCATTGGTCTGATGTGGCAGAGTGTTTTGGCTGCCTGGTGTTTCAGGGTGACTCTGAGCATCCTGAAGAGTAGTCCCAGGGAGATCAGCATGCCTTTTTAACAAAATTTTGGGCAAGCCTATTTTCTGTTCTGTCTTTTGTTTTGCGTGGCCACACTAGAGGCTGTCTCGAACCAGGATTCAGTCTTCTTTTACTGGAACATTATGCTACACAGCAGGGCTCTGATTTCCTTCAAGAGCTTCCATAACACAGATGGTACATGGGCAATCCCTCCCAGTGGGCTTTTGCAAGGACTTGTGCAGTCCAGTCCCATGTGGCCACCTGTATTTTCACCCCACTGGGATGTACCAGTCCCAACTGCTGATAAGCTCTCAGCTCACAGAGATGTCTTCCTGTCTGTACCAGCAAGCTGAATTGTAAGCTGCTCCCCAGACTCCAGTTTGAAGGTCTCTATAGTATTGACTTTCTCGCACTTGGAAGTGCCTCATTTATCTTATGCTCTGCATTTGTCTTTCCTGCCAGTGTAGTAGTAAGCAACTGAATCTTGCTGCCAGCTTTTCTCCCTTAATGATATTCCACATATGCAGACAAGGATCTGAATCAGAGCTCTGGAGTCAGTCCCCACTTCCTCACTTTGGAGAAATGTATCTTAACTCAGTAGCCTTCCTTTGCAGTTTGTCTTGGGGCTTGGCAGTGAAACAGCTCCAATACTTACCACTGAAGGCTGTGGTCCAGGGCATGTGTCCAGGTTTTAGACTCATTTGAAGGCTGATTGTGTCAACAAGAAGGCTCCTGCTGGCTCTGATGGCTCTTGGACTGGACAGCCCCAACTATCTCCAACTTTGGCTCTTTTCCACTGGGGACAGATGTGTCCCTTCCAGATGTGGGGAGACCCTTTCCCAGCAAAGACCCAAAAAAAGCCTTTACCAGACAAAGGGTCTTTCCTAGATAGCATGGAAAGAATTTTAAGTTCCTCTGGGTGGATGGTGCCTGTTTTTTCTTATCTACCTTCACCACAGGCCTCTCTTTCTGACAGGTGCAATTCTGACTTGCAGCCCAGGCAGACAGGACTGAAAAGGGTGGAAGGACTGGAGTTTGTGTGATGGAGCTGTGGGTTTCATTGATTTCTAAATAAAGCTTTCATCAAGACACAGAGCCCCACTTCCCTCCCAATTTTATAAAGCTCTTGTCAATCTCTGACACAGCTGCCAGGGCAAAAAAACAAAGCTGTTGGCATAATTGTGAAGGTGTGTACACAGGCAGAACAGTGGGTGGGGAATTGGATGTCTTCCCTTGTGGAGAGGAACCAGAGGCCAAGCCCAGTACCCAGCAATGTACCCACTCCTGCCTTTCCCTCAGGGCCAAGTCACCC
The DNA here is from genome assembly GCA_013399835.1 of Leptocoma aspasia. Lineage (NCBI taxonomy): Eukaryota > Metazoa > Chordata > Aves > Passeriformes > Nectariniidae > Leptocoma > Leptocoma aspasia. Next base: position 49,934 of record VXAX01005452.1, on the reverse strand, counting down.
CACCATGCTGGGCATGCTCTGCTTCCTCTGGGCCTGCTCCTGCCCAGAGGGGATTTGTGTTTGCAATTAACTTTGTGGTGACTGTGTGGGTTACAAATAACATTTTACGAAGTCACAGTGGAGGTGGGCAAGGAAGAGTGTGATGTTCACCAGGGCTGGGGGTACATGGGAAGAGCTCTGTGCTGGCCCAGGGATTGAATGAGATCCCTGAGGTCTCCTTATGGCGGTAGAAGGAGGTCACCATTCTCTCCCAGACCTACTTCCTGAAAGCTGACAGGAGTCACTCTAGGGAGCAAGCAGGACAACCTTTTACTGCGAGCTGTGTCTTTGGTGGAGCCTTCCCCATCACTGGAAGGCGATAGACTCAGTCCTTCCAGGGCTAGTGGAGGACACACAATCTCCTTGCCCAGAAACTGCCATGTTCTGGAGCAGGAGGATGAAGAAATCAAGCCAAAAGCAATGATCCAAGCATTATTTGCCTCTCGCACAAAATTTGATGAAAACAGATGGAACATTTGCAGGATTTTATTAAAAAAAAATCAAAGTCCAAAATTTTGAAAGCAATCTTGTATTTGCTATTAGTCTTTTCAGGGTTTGTTTTCCCCTCTTGGCAAAAAATAATTTTCCATCACCAAAAAAATCCCCCTACTGAGAATTAAGAATTAAGTCTTCTGTGCTGAGCAGAGATGAGAGGAAGGAGAAATGCTTCACATTCTCTTGGCTTAGTCCAAGAGGGACTGGAGATCTGCTGAGAGTCTGTCTCTCTGTCCAGCATCCAGAGGGAGCAGAGACTCTCCAGAGCACTGAGTTGTTGCTGTGCCTCACTAAGGTGGCAAAGTTTTCCTTTGTGAGCATGAGGAGTATCTGCCATTTTAACCAGTGCCTGGGAGTCCAGAAAGGCCTGAGCAGCCTTTGCTGGCTGGCAGAGGGAGCCACTGGAGTTTTCAGGGAGGACCATCTATGCTGGAGAAAGGGAGACATCATAGTGGGGGTGTGTGGGGCAGTGGACCATGGGGTATCCTGGGGACATCCCCAAGAGAACAACCAAGACTGCAGTGGCCAGAGCATCTTGTCCTTGGAAGCCTTTTTACCTGCAAGAGTCAAGAGACTGGAGCCAAATGCCTTCACTCTCATCCATCAGCAGGGATGGAGGAGCCCACGGCCTCCCTCCTCCTTCTTCCACTGGCATTTGATTCAGACATAAAGGAGCTGTCGGTTAAAGTAAGAGCTGCTTTTCCAGCTCCCAGAGGATCCCCCTGGTGTGACCTGCAAGGTGTTGCAATCCCTCTCTGCCACTGGCCTGCCTGGTTTTTGTCACACATGCACACACCTTCCTCCCCCTTCCACCGTGCTTATTACAAGCATTTTGGTAGAACTGCCCTTGTCATATAAATCTAAACATAATTCTCTCTTTCCTGTTAAGCTAAAGAAAATAAACGTGTAGGGCTGTTACTGGAAGCCAAGCTGTAGGACTGCCCTAAATTCTCTTCTTATTGAGTCTGGGCTGAAAATCACTCAATTCTGCTGAGGACACACATCTATGCTTGCACACACAGGGAGGGAAGGTGGGAGGGGGATGGAGAGAAAGAGAGAGAGAGAAAGAGAGAGAGAGAGAGAGAGAGAGGACACGGTGTGTATAAATATCTCCAGCTCTCTAGATAGTCGGCAGATTTATTCCGCTGCCAAGCCTGCAGAAAATTGACTTGTTTCATGGAGGCAGGCTATTGACACATTACCGCAAGGAGGGTTAGGAGAGAAAGCGGTGCGGCTGGCGCCCCTCTATTATACGATAATGTAATCAGCATTGTGGGAAATGACTGTGGGTAAAATGGCATCGCTGACATTTATATTAGAGGATATTGATGGCAGGAACTGTGACCACATCTATCGTACCTCCCGTTTGCCAGGATTGACACAGACGGCTCTTGTTGGCTGGATTTCCTCTCTCTCTTTCTCTCTCTCTCCTTCCTCTTAGCTCCGTTGCTCACTGCTGTCACTGCAGATAGATAATTGAAAAATGGATCTCACCTTTCCAGCAAACAGGAGTGGTTCAGGCAATTACTGCAGAGGTTATCTACTCAATCTCGAGGCCTCTTCTCAGAGAGAGATTCAGAGGAAATTGGATTTTACATGGATGTTTTATTCTACAAGGGCTTTAGTATAAACAGAGGCAAGGAGACACCAGCAGACTGTATGGGTGAGAATCACATGCAGAGGGGTAAGGTGAGGATTTAACAGGGGGGCTTGGCTGTATACGTGGTGGTAATACCATTTGGCAGTCCTCTGCAGAATTTCTGATGTCAGTTTTTTTTGAGGGTGCTATTGGTTTTTCCTTCCGTGTTTTGCAGGGGTCTTTTAAACCCCTGCAAAGTGGAGGCTTAGTGGAGGCTATGTCCACCTGCAGCCATTTGGCTACATTTTGTCCCTGGAATTTTAAAATTAAAGAGAGTTGTTCCCAAAGGAAAGAAAGGCAAAGAGAGAGCAAAATGCTCTGGAGATGAGAGGGGAGAGGAGAGTAAGATGTATTAAAAGAGCTCTGGAAACTCTCTGGCTCTGAAAGGAGAGGAATTTCTCTCAGGCAGGGAATATTGCCCAGAGGCCTATTCTCCATCAGCATCCTTGAAGAGCATTACACCTAATGTGTGTTATATGAGATGCAAAAATATACCCATGGTCCTTTCATAGATGCTGCAATGCCAGGCTTTGGGCTGAGCTTGGTGGCAATCCAGCCCTTCAAAGCAATTTGCAATTGGTACCCTTGCCCTCAGAAACTGCTGAGCCAGGGGGGCCAGAAAAGGACATTGAGGGTCTTGGTGACCTTAACAGTTTCAGTGAGCATACAGGAGGGCTGTGGGGTGGCCCTCAGAAAGGCTTGGCAGATATGTCTGATCAGGCATCACTTTCCCAAGAACAGCAGGCTAAAGTAGGGTCTGCCAGGGAGTGCTTGGAAGAAGCTCAATCCTCATTTAGGGAAATTCACCCACCTTTTCATGTTTTATGTTACCTTTTCATAGGTAATATATAACATGTGGGATGTTTGCACATGTAGGTAAATACCCATGCATGTGGGTAAGAGCAAGGGTCCTTGCACCATCCAAGTGGTTTTACTCCCAGACAGTGCAGGATGCGTGGGAGCACAGCTTTGCACGAACAGCTCTTAAACTGTTATCCCAGATGGAAGCAGCAGGGATGGTTTTGCAGGAGAAGAAATTCAGCACAGCATTAGATGGTCTCATCAGCCCCTTGCTGTCCCCAGCAGAGGTTCGTGCCATCCATGGGTGCTGCTCTGCAGCCCTGGGTCTCCCCACCCTGCCATGTGCTGCAGTCCCGCTGTCCATCACCAGCTTTTTCGCACTCTCCTCTGTCTGTCCCCTGATGTCAGTGCTAGAGGTGCTCATCTCTCTCTGGCTGATCAAATCATTCCTGACGTGCAGAGTGGCAGACTCTTCCTCGCTGAAAGTCTGTCTCCAAGGTCCTAGGTGAGGTCCTGCTCTGTCTTCCCCAGATAGCAAGAAGGCAGAGGCGGGGGAGGGCAGTGAGGGGGGGCCAGAATGGGCTCCCCCAGCCTCACACCTCTTCTCTCCACGATGCTGGAAGCCAGAGGGCCCCCACAGCCTATTGCCTATTCTGGCAGAGAATGCAGAGCTGGAGATGAAGCCAAATGGCTTTGAATGAGCAACAAAATCCCCATTTTCAAGTGAAAGAAGAGATGAGCTGCTGGAGCTCAAGCCTAAGGCAGTGATGGCTGTTATGTTCCTCGAGATCCCTCAGTCTGGGAGGGATGTTTTTTGGGAAGCTGAGCACAAGTGATGTGGCTGATCCTAACTTGAAATCTCCCAGCATTAAGCTGGCAGGCTGGGATCGGGAGAGGAGGTCCAGGACAAGTAAGGCTTTATGTTTGCCCTCATCCTGCATCAGTCCTGGGCTTCCAATGGTGGCCATGAGAAAAGGTCTGGCCTCCTGAAACAGGACCCCAAAACACAGTCATCTAGATTCTGTAGAAAGAGGTGGCCAAACTCTCCGAAACTGGCTCATTAAAAAAAAGAAAAAAGAAAAAAAAATACACAGGGTCAAGCCTGTGGAGCTCAAATTTTCATCTTGATTTTTCTACAGCTTTTTTGAGTAAAGGAAATGCTGGGTGATGTGACCCTAACCTGCATCTTTTGAACAATGATGAAAATCTGCTTTTTGAGCTGCAAATGATAGACCAAAAGAAGGTGACAAGAGGAAGAAATTTTAAAAACCAGCAGCAAAAAATTTTAAATCACAGTGAAATAACACATCAGCTTCATTTCTTTCTGAATTTTTTCATTTAAAGAAAAAGGCAATGAAACGCTGCTGAAATGACGTTTTTGACAAAGTGCCATTTTTCAGCATGACCTCTTGGACCCACTCACACCAGTGCTGCTAACTAGTTCTGCATTCATCAAAGCCTGCAGGAGCAGGGGGCAGAGCAGCGTGTGCTGATGAGCACAAATGCCTTGGATTTTCAGCACGCATGCCTTGGATTTTTTTCCACCAGTGCCCCCCAGGTCTAAGTCCCAGAGCAGTTTTCACTGGAGATGTTCAGGCTGGGCTATTGGTGTCTGTGACTTCAAGGCCACAGAAGAAAAGGGGGTGGCTCAAAGAGTTTTCTTGGTCATCAAAAACCTTCTGTTGTGGATGTGATTTACTCCTGGGGATTGCTGGCTCCTGATGGGCTTGTGCTGACACAGCTCTGGAAGGGAACATGGCTTGCAAAAGACAGTGAGCTTTCCATCTCCAACGTGTTGGTCCCAGTGGACAACCCCAAGTTAGCACATAAAGAAATGCCTCCTGCAGAGTGCCAGAGCAAGGCTGTGCTGAGTCACACAGAGAAGACAGAAAGGCTCCTGCTTTCCCTGCTTTAAAATCAGGAGCATATGGTACCCAGAGCAGGATGAGAGACCACACTACTGCCAAAGGTCTTAGTTACTGACCACTGTAAGCTCTGAACACTACAAGAAGTCCCCTAATACATCTAAAAGCCTAATGGTTGAGCTGGGTGTCCTGGTACACTGTCTCCTCTATTACCCCTGTAATTGTCCTGAATATGGTATTTGCTTTCATTACTTCCCCTAGATTGCTGAGGACTGTTATTGCCTACTCATAAATAGCTGCTCTGTTCCACCTTGGAGGAGACTGCATGCCACTGAAGTGGCGAGAAGGCTTTGCTGCTAAATAAACTTTCTTGAAGTGGGATGGATGCCATGAGACTTAGCTTCCTTTAAAAGCTTAGAGCTCCTTGGATGGAGGAGCACGACATTATTTTATTAACATTACCACAATTGTTAGTGGTATTACTAATATCAGTCTTATTATAGACATAATATCTGCTCAGGATCAGAAATTATGAAGCTTGACTAGCTGGCTGAAATGCTGGGTCTCAAGCTACATTTCTCTGGTGGGCACATAGTGTTTGTCCACCGATGATCCCAGCCCCAGCATAGGAGAGGATACAAGCCCTGGAGATCTTGTGAAATGCAAGACACGAGCATGTTGTTGCTTTAGTTAATTTTCCTCGGTATTACCCTACTGTGGTGAGATATCCACCTTGTCTCAGGGTCCTGCCTGTGTCTCCAGCCCCAGGACAAAAAGAACTGTCTCCAAATTGCTTCCAGCCCTGATTTAGAGATGTTTAAAAGGTCCTGTGCTTTGCTCAGCTGGTGTTTAACCTTTTCCCATGTCCTTGCCCTGGCCATGCCAGCCTTTACTCCCAAACAGAGCATCTTTTGAGCTTTGCTCTCCTCACTTTTCTTGGTATGCACCCGTGGGCAGGAGGAAGGTGGGAAGGATCCATGGCATTGATCAATAACTCTTTCCTGTCCAGCCAGGAACCCAACCCTCTCAACTTTATTGCTGCAACCAGATCCCGGCTCGAGGGATGTTACGGCAACCAGCCTGGGCCGTGGGGGCCAGAAGAACAAATACCTCCCTAACAGGCATGACTTCAGCCAGCACATGCCCCGCTGCCCGGATAGCTCCTCTGACAGAGGAAGCCCCCGTGAAGATTTACAAGTCCCAACCACTTCCTGAAATCACCACTCCTGCTTGTTATCTCACCCTCCCATCACCTGCAGGCTCCGGATACTGTTTGAAGGGAAAGGAGAGCCCTGAGAAGGAAGAGGAGGAGATGTGTGAGTCCTGGTGATCTGGCCATTAGGCTGGGGGATGGCAGTGGACCCCAATGATGAAATATCTGAGCACTCTGGCTCAGTCTTTTTATTACCTGCAATGGAAAATGAGTGCCAGCTGCAAATCAGGGATTTCAACAGCCTCTCTGAAGGCATGTCAAGCATTTTATGGCTGGAAATACATTTAGGGTTTATTATGGGCTGCCCACTGATCTTTCCTGCATGCATGGAGTGGCTGGACCCTGTTCCCACCCTATCTTTGGATGGGAAGGGGTCCCCACGAATTGATCAGTTTTCGGATGGCAAATCGATTGGTTCCATTTGCTGCTTCTCTACTTTCTTCATCCTGAGCAAGGATTTAACCTCACACTGAGACAGACTGGAAGCTGATTTGGAGGACAGCCTCAGCCTGCAGTGGGATGCAGCATATGTTGCAGACCTGTCAAATGTCACACAGAACAACACTTGCCCTGTGGGTCCCTCCGCAGCAGAAACAGGCTCTCCCCTTCCCAGCACTGTGCCATGACCTCCTCAAACTTCAGCACCCAACATTTGTAAGCTCCACACCTTCATGGAGGAGCATCCCAAGCATCCAGTCCCATGCTGGGGTCTTGGGAAAGTGAGTGAACTAATGGGAACCGGACCACTTGGAGGTGGGAAGCTGGCAAAATAGGATGTAGCAACACAGCTTTGCAAAGAGCCTGCAAGCTCTACACGAGCCAGGGCACAGCCTGAGCTGTTGGAGAAAACATCTCTTGGCTTCACTTCTAGACATGCTACAGCCATGTCTTCATTGCACCACGCACACCTCAACCATCCAAGTCCTTCTGTTAAACCAAGTGCTTAATAGCTCCTTTCAATTTCTTATTGACTGGCCTCCGCTCTTCCCATTACACTAACATCGTATTTTCAAACTTCCTCTACCAAAAAAATGAACGGGAAATTCCCTGCAGTGTCCTGGTGTTAAAAATTTGGATCTTGTAGGCCTGCAGAAAGTCATCACCATTGGTGATAAAACAGGAGAGGAGGGATAAAAACAGGGATGTATGTGATGGAAGGAGAAAGAACAAAGGAAGGAAACAGAGAAGGCCACTGGAGTAAACTTGAGGAGCTGTGGGGAAGGTCAAGGTCTGCTATCTTGTCGTCTCTGAGAGAACAGGATTGCAAGGTCTCAAGTGGAAGAATCACAGTCCAAAAGCAAGCTGGAAAAAATGGGGCTGCAAATCAGTTCCTGCCCAGAGCTGCAACAGCTGTTTTGGCCTGAGCCGTGGCTGACATCTTGCCTGATGCCGTGGCAACCATTCTGGCCTGTGCCACAGCTGTCACCTTGGCTAACCCACCCCAACTGGCCACTGTGTCTACAAACACATCCCCCTGCCATTCTGTATCTGAATTCACTGTAGGAACAGTGAGTCCTTCATTAAACTCACAGTGTCCATAGCCTTGTCAATAAGGAAGGGCCGTAGCACCCCTCGGTGCCTTGGCTCTGGGTGCTGCTTTCTTGGCAGCCATTCTCTCTGGACATGAGGAGCAACATTGTGGTGTCCAGCCAGGGATCCCAGCATGGATGCCCATCCCCTTGTTTACTCCTGCTACCATCTGCTGGAAGGAATCAGCCTGTGCACTTGCCTGCCACGTGGGATCTCTGTTGGGAGCCATAACGGGACAGCACAAGGACAAGAGCAGCACTGGGGTGAATCTGCCCACGGACAGCACAAGGTCAAGGGCAGTCCTGGAATAAATCTGCCCATGGACAGAACAAGGATGAGGGCCATGCTGGGGTGAATCTGCCTGCTCTCTGCCTTCCCATCCTGTGTTCAGAGGGACCAGGACACCCATGCATCTCTCCTAGGGCTGTTTAAAGACTGGAATTTTGGAAGCTTCCCTGACTCTGACACCATCCTGCTCTAGAGCCTGGCACAAGGCATTGGTTTGGTCTGAACCTCAGTTTCCCTGTTGCTACTTACAACACTAACTTTTGGTGTGGCTCAGTCCGGCCCATTTGACTTACTGTGGGTTTGAACATTGTCTCTTCTTAGATAGGTGCCATCACCTTCACCATGTTCCCATCCCTGCTCCTCCGCACCATTTCCAAAACAGTTCCCATTGAGCAGCTCTCCCCTGTCACAGGAACACAGCCACGCCTTGAATGAGGCAGGAGGGCTGCTCATCTGTGACCATCTGGGGAAAAAAACAGTGCTAAAAACCAAAATATCTGCTCAACACACTCTCCTGTGCAAGCTGGGCTTAGGACCGAAGACAGTCAGTACCAGGCTGGAAGCTTCTGTATTTTTGTTATGGGTTGTTGAACAAACCACACAGTTTTACCCCACAGGGTATCATAAATAAGCAATGAAAAAGCAGAGAAGTGAAAAGGAAAAGTATTTGGCTACAAAAATACGCTACAAAGCAAATGAGTCAGAAGGACGTGGACTGACGGTGCAGGGCCTGCTATGTCTAAAAGCAAAGCTTTTATAAGGTAGGGAAAGTGATTTAAGAGTCTGCAGGTAAACATGGGCTGCCACGTATTGTTCTGGGGAAAAGTGGCAGAATAAATATGCAAATCCTTCTTATGTGACAGCCAGAATGGTGGAAATTATTATGAAATAGACCTGAAGAAGTCTGATTAATAATTTATCCTCAAATGGAAGTTGATTCTTGGCTGAACAGCAAGGATAATAAGGCTGAGGAATCAATAAGAGCATTTACAACTCTGTAAAATGCGTTTACAAGTACAAAAAGATGGGTTGCTTTGTGGCCATGCCTTGCATGAGCTAGGAGAGAGGGAAGGGAGAGCACACAACAGTGACTGTGCAGCATTGGCCACACAGACAAATCTGGAGAGGGAGCTGAGAATCGTCCCTGGATCGTTACTGCTACCTGAATGATTCTCCACCATTAACACATGTCCTGACAGCCCATGGAGGACACATTAATTAAGCTCAGTCACTTAAGAAGGTTTGCATAATGAATGCAGTGTTGACAGAGCAGTTCAGTGGTATCTTCAGCCAGAATGTGACTGTCCTCAGGGATACAGTGTGGAAGTGACTGCCTGGACACCATGCCCTTGGGTGGCCTGTGCACATCTGGCCTAGCTAATCCCTCTCTTCACCACAGCTGTATCACAGCACACATTGGTAGGCAACTCACCCTGCTCTCACAGAGAAACAAATGACCATCAGCAGCCTCCTTTGATGTAAACTCTTAAAACTTTGTGCCTCAGATTTCTAAAAAGATCATCAGTGAGATCCATTGGGCAGCTGGAGGTTCATTGCTTGTCCACCCCACCTTCCCTGGGCAGCTGAGGAATGGGTGCCTTAACAGCAGCCCTGCTCTGTGATGTGACAAAACTGGAGGCATTTTCACATGGCCTGATTCAGAGCTGTGAGCAGGCACCTCTGCCTTGAGGCAGATGAGAAGGATGGGGTCTCTCGGCTTGGCTCCAGACTCTGTGACCCTGGAGGGGACATGAACCCATGACATGTAATTGTCACAAACATCTTCCAGCCTGTGGTCCATGCGTTCCCAAAATGTCTCTGAAAAATGAGAAAGAAAAGCCAGTGGGGCTGCAAATGACCAAAATCTACACTGCCCCTGGCAAGTTTTCCTTTGTGTGATGTCTTCTGTAATGAGAGCAGTGACATTTTGGGGTAGCAGAGGGAGGTGAGAAGGCAGCTCCTACTGGGGATGTGCCTGATACTGAGACCCTCCCTGCCTTGGGCAGAGAGTACAGATAATAGATTTGCACAGATTTCCTCTTAGTGCTGCTCCTCCCCTGAGGGCCTTTGGCAGCGTGTCTGCAGCGCCCGGATGGCACGGTCTGTCCCAGCCGAATGGTTCCACAGTGGGAACACGGAGGGAGAAATGTGAGGCTGAAGGGACCCTGATAGACAGTTTTGCAAGACAGCTCTCCCCAAACCCTCCCAACAGATGGGTGTCCAACCTGCTGGTAAATACTGCCAGTGAAAGAGGTTCCATCCCTTCCTGACAGCTTGTTCCAGGGTTTGTGTGTGCTCAGAGCTGGAGGAGGTGCCTAATACTGGACCTAAATCATGACTGTTGAAAATGGGGCCTTGCTCTCCTTATCTTGTCCCCATGCTGAATATGGAGAGTAATTCATCCTTATTCTTGCATAGAAACCTTATATACAGAAATATATTTACTTGCTGCCTTCTGGTCTTTTCCAGACAAAGTAAGCCCAGTTCCTTCAATTTTCCTTCCAAGCTCAGATTTTCAGCATTTATCTTCGTTACTGGTGCCAAGGAGTGACATGCAGCACTCCAGATGTCCCACCTGCTGTGAGCAAAGAGGAATAATCAGCTCTAGGGTGGACTCCTGGTCTTCTCCCTCACAGGGCATCAGCAGGACCTTGCAAAGGAGCTGCAAGGATGGTGAGAGGATTGACACTGCCAAGTGTGAGCTGAGACCCTTCAGCTGGTGAAAGACTAGAGGAAGGATAGGTGATAGAAGTGAATGTTATTGAACAGGTAATTAAGGAATGACTGTCCACTGTTTCTTTCAGCGTAAGAACCAAGGCTGTCAAGTGAAAGCAGCAGGAGAGCAAACAGTAAGATAAACTATCCATGCTGTGTACAACTAACCTGAGAGACTCCTTGCCCTGGGATACATGGAGATTACCTGTTCAAAGAAATTAAAAAAGGAACTCAAAAAAATTATTGGGAAAAAATCCACAGCAGCTGCTGTTAAATACAAAGCCACAATGTTTGACTGAGGAAGTCCCCCATTAAAGATCACTGAAGACTGGGAAACTATTCCGAAGAAACCTCATAGCACATTGATCCCCTTCTTACATATTAGGTATCCTCTCAGACATGGTGTAGGATTGTGTGGACCTTAGATTTCACCTGATCAGGTCTTTTCCTGTTTTGCCTCACAGCATGCCTTTGCTGAGCATCCTGGAACTGGTTACTTTAGTGAACAACAGGCCTTGCAATGAGTTCAGCATCAGCTGTCAGAAGGACACCTTGGCTGTCTCAGTCATCTAGAGTCTCTCAATAGCTAAAGAGAGGACACCTGAGTAAAATGAAGAAAGAGAGAAAAAAAAAGGCATCAGTGAGTCTTGCAGAAACCCACACAAGAACAGACCAAACTTACTGATCCTATTTAGGAGTTTGCCCTGTACCATACTTCACTGTGATCCTGAAAACATTGCTCAGCTAAAAGTGCCTGCTGGGCTCATGTGGGACACTGGGGTGGGGGGATGCTGACCTGCCTCACAGCCTTGTGTAGCCACAGCTTCCTTTAAGTCTCTGCCCCTGGACTTAAGGCAGTTTACAGTAAGATCTCACACATCCCATCCCAGCCAGATGTGAGATCAATTTACTGTCTGGAGCAAAGGTTAAGCATCCTGAAGGGTGAGGGCCAATGCAAAGCAGTGTCTTGGCCCATCTAGGCTGAAGCTGTCGGCAGCCATGGCTTTTGTGTCTGTAATTTAAGCCTTAACAGACAGAAAGATCAAACTTTGTGAGGGAACTCTCATCTTATTTCACTTCTACCAAGTTTGGGACTGGAGTACTCAAGAGCAGGAGATCTCTCTTGATATTAAAGTCCTTCTGGCATGTGTTGAAAGATGCCTTTTGCAGGTAGACACTCAAGGCTTTAGAGGCCCCTGGTTTGTAAATGGTCTACTTCTACAGCAGCTCCTTCCAGGGAACAGTGCAGACTAATCTATCACACATCTCAGATGGTGTGAGCAGCAGCTGGTGAGACCCAAAGCAGGGCAGCTGAGGACAACATGAGTTTTTGCTCTGTCCTTGTGCCCAGCATGTGCCTAGTGGTCTCTGTATTTCCTACCTTAGTAAAGATCATGGATGACTTTGTCCAGTGCTGAGACATGGCACAGGATGTCTCCTGGTCCTCCATCTACACACATTTCCACCTCCAGGGTGCTCAAAAACATTGAGGATGATATTTCCTGTGGGAGACACTGTGTAGCTGCTCTTATGGAGGCTGATGGCATTAGTAGGAAGGAGAGGACCATTACTTAGATTAACAAGGCCCCATCACATGGGGAGAGGAAGAGTGGGCACATTTGTGTGTTTTCAACACTTTATTTATTTTTATAATCCTCCTGTTTCCCACCTCCCCCTCCATGGTGTCTTGGAAGTCAAGACTGACACCTGCCAGGATATGAGAAGTCCAGACAAAAACAGAATGATCCTATCCAAAGCTGGAGTGGAAGGGAACTTTTTTCAGCCCCCACAGAGATCAAAGAGCCAGCTGGGTCTGGGGTTGCAAGGCTGGGCAGTTCCCAGGTGCAGGAGACTGGCAAGGTGTCAGTCATGTCCCCCTGCACATGCCCCTGCAGACACTCAGCATATGACTTGGGGGCAGCTGGTGGCAGCTAAACCTTGGCCCGCACACCCCCTTCCTTGAGAAGCATGACGGAAGGGATTAAGTGGCTTGTAAGGTGACACGGGGTTGATCAGCTCTCAGTGGCGTGGTGGGAGGGGAGGTGCTGAAGTGCCTTTCCATCTCTGCTCCCAGTCTCCTCTCCAGTCTCTACCCAAGCCCAGAAGTCTGTTGTCCTGCTGGAGGAACAGCAGCTCCTGTACCTGTCACCCACTTTCAGACCTTACCTCTATGCCCTTTTCTCTCTAGGGGGGAAAGATTTGTCTCTCCAATCTCTTCTCTATGTTCTAAGCAGTGACATTCCCAGGGGAGTACCTCCAGGAGCTGGAGGTGCAGAGGATGAAAGCGGGCAAGTAGATGCTGTTCAAGCACAGATGTGACAATTAGATGGGATGGACTCTGCAAATCCCTCTCTCCTTGTCCTTGCAGACCCGTGGCAAGGCTTCAGCATTGCTCAGAAGACGAGGAATGATTTGCAGCACAAAACCACTCCTGCATTCATCCCTGTGTCTGCTCCACCACAGGGACACAGGTGCCAGACATACCCAACCAGCTCAGCTCCCACAAGCAGATTAACCATCACACACCCCAGCACAGGGGGCTTCCCAGGGGTTTGAGAATAGATGTTGCCTGGCCATTAGGGAGGAAATCTCTGAATGCAGCCGTGTGCTGAAGGTGTGAGCTTCACTTATTTTGATCACCTCTTCCTCACCATTGGTCAGTTCTACCGTGGTGATTTTTCCCCCACAAGGCACACAGAAACATTGTGGGACCCTGCCACCATCGTCAGACACCAAAGAAAGAGCTGTGCCACATGAAGAGCTCTTTCTCCAAGCAGAGGTAGCTCCAGCATCCCCCTGTAATCCCCTTGCTCTGCCCTCTCCTTCTTCCTGTCCTCAGTCAGCCCCTCAGGCAAGCATTTCTGGATGACTCCGGTGCTCCACACTGGACCAACTCTTGTAACCCCCACTGCCACTGCCAGACACAGGATGCCAGCACATGGGTCTTGCTGGCAGGGTCCTAACAGCCATGGGGAGCAGGATAAGCAGCTCCTGTGGTATTCCTGTATTATTACATGTGCTGTCAGCTTTGTTATTCCTCTGCAGCCTTCCCACCCTCCAGTGACACCCGGACTTTCTGTAACACAGATTCCTCTCATAGGGAGGCACCAGAGAGCAGGGAATAAATTTATAAGATTAGTTCATGTGGTCAGGGCTGAAGCTGAGCAGATTTTTTTCCATCAAATTAGTTCACATCCCTGCAGCACCTATGGACCTCGCTGAGGTCAGGCACTCTGCACCTAATCAGTGGATCTTCAGCAGACCTGCTGAGTTTTACAGGAAGAAGAAACACTTTTGATTGTCCAGTCTTCTCTGCTGTCTCAGGTGCAGTTGCTGAGCTTTCCTTTCCTGTGGCAGGTAATGCCAGATCAGGTGTTGGAGCACAGAGCAAGGCACGAAGATGCTGCTGGCATAAAGACTCTCATGGTCCTAATGAGATTTGTTTCCCTCCTGTATCCCTCCAGTCTCCTTCCTGGTCCAGGAGACTGTATGTCAGGCATGGCTGTGTCAGTAGTAGGGGTCAAAAAGCAGGGCAGATACTCAGTGCTGTGCACAAGTGATATCCAGACTGGCTGCAGGGCAGGAGACAAGGCTGTACACTTAATCCTTGAGGCATGACAGCGTGGCACTGCCCTGTAACAGGGATTTCCCTTCATTGTGAGAGCCCACTGGTGACAGCTCAATCCAAGAGAGGTTTGAAAAGGCTCATAACTGGCATCAGTAGTGGAAAAGACCCCATCCTTAAGTGGCATCTGTAGTGGAAAATACTGCCTCTCTAGAGTGAAAAAAATCCAGGCTAGTTCCTCTGAGGAACAAATCTCAGAGAGTACGGCTCTGTCTAAATATATCTCTCTCTCCGTGAAGGTCCCACAGCAGTCTCAACGCTGTCCTGAGGTGATGGAAGAGCCAGAGGCAGAGGGTGCAATACAGACCTGGCAACATTAGAGGGAGCTTTGGGAAGGGGTCTGGGAAGAGTAGGAAACAATAACTAGATGTAAATTACATTTTGTGAGTTCGTTTAAATAAGGGATCCAGTTTAATCCCATCGAGTGTTTGCTTAGTGTACAGCTGAAAATTAGCATCAACAATTTTATGCACACTAATAAATTTAAGCCATTACTCTCTCCATCTGCAACTTCATTCATATAGTTTAAGAATCAAAGTGATTTCCCTGTAAATTTCTAAGCCTCAGTAATTTACTCCAAAGAATGTAAATAGAAAGAGCCTGAAGGCCCAGAGACACAGCCTTACAAGCCCTCCCTCCCCTCCCTCCTCTTCTCACTCATCTCAGGTGAAGATGATGAGAGAGGTCCAGTTTGGTGAGTCAACACGGATATCACACTCTGGTCTCTGACTGCCCACTGGTGTTACCCTGCATCTGGACACGGAGCACATCAGCTAAGGAAAGGGAGCCCTGCACATTGGGATGCTTGGTGTGGATATAGCACCGTGCTCCGAGGCGGCTGCGAGGAAATCAATCATCTTTTATTGTTCTTTGCTCCTCCGGTAGGGGTGGAACATTCCTCCTAAAGAGAAACTTGTTATCCTCCCCGGCAGCGTCCCTGCCGAATTCCTGGCATCAGCGGCTATAAATAACCCCCTGTAGATGAGAACAGCATGTGGGCAAGGCTCCCAGGGACTGCAGGCAGCACAGGATCCATCCTACACACACACTGGGCCCTGCCTCCAAACCCCCAGGAGAGCTTTCCAGCCGGCTGGGGAGGTTGTTCCCCCATTCTTAGCTTAAAAGCCAAGGCAAAAGAGGCAAAGGCTGCAAGGAAACCAGCTGGCTGGGAATTCTTACTCTGGGGTTTTAGGCTAGGCCTGTCCAGCTGGGACAAAGTTAGGACAAAGCTCTATATCTTTATGAGTTTTACAGTCTGAGGCCTTGAAATGTGGCTGGAATTAAGATTAGAAAGTCTTGCTTTTTTTTAAATTTTTCTCAGAATTGCAGAAATATTCCATCCCCAAGTCAAATAACACCCATCAGCAGTCACAGCAGCCCCCTTCCCATCCCCAGAACTGTGTGGTCAGAAACCTGGATGCATATTTTTGTATGTGCCACTTTGAACCACTGGCTTTCAGTTTCCAACATTTCATCAAACTATTTTTCAGTCTAAATGTAAAAGTTCCTTTTAGGCAGAAAACATCTACTTTTTCATTGTAGAGCCTGTAAACTGTTTTAAAAATGTTTCCACTTTTTTTTTTTTTTATAAAAACAAGGAAACATATCTAAAGCAGTCAATTGAACAGTTTAGCTTCAGCAAATTAAAAGATAAAAATTAATAAACCACTGTTCTGCTTAGGCAAGGTGTTTATATTTTACAGCCAAGGAACTGGTGGATTAAACAAGAGGTCTAGGACAGAGCAAGGGCGTGTTTGGAGGAAACTAGGGGTGGCAGACTAAAGTGCAATGGATGCTGCACAAAGACATGGCAAGAAAGAGCTTTAGAGGAGAAAATCCATGATTGTAAATGAAAAACATTTGGCTATGTAAGGACTGAAGCTCTGGGATTTGAACTGACATTGAGGCTACCATTTTTAAATGCTTCTATAGCATCGAGCACAATAAAGAGCTGGACAGAGCTCTGCAAAGTGCAGAAGTTTGCAAAATCCAGAGGGGACAAAGAATGCTGAGAGTTCCAGATGTTCAACACTTAATTAGAAATGTCCATCTTGTTCCCTCTCTCCTTTCACTGGTCTCAAAATTATCTGCAAAGGAAGGTCCTCAAGGAGCACTCTTTTCAGATCAGATTAATTAATTTCATTTTAATGTCAAGGTTTAAAAGCATCATACTGCTAAGATGTTAAAACAAAAAAGCTGTGTCTAAACATAGTAGTTTTTGAAAATACAGAGGTGAGGTCTTTAAATATTGACCAAAAATTTCCTTTGTATTTTCTTTCAAATGAAAATCCTGGTAAAATTAGGCACCACACTGCCCTTTCCCTTAAAGTTCAGAGGACCAAAGTGTCAGGAGGAAGCTTTCTTTTGATAGGCATAGAAATCACAAGTTTTAAAACATTATTTTATTACTCTTGTAAAGCTTTACTGGTAAGTCTAAAAAATAATCTTACAAAGGTGGAAAACAATCTTATTTCTAAGGAGAAATAAACCATAACAGCCAGATAGTCGTCCCAAATAATTAACCAAGAAGCCTTTCAGTAACGGAAAACACCAAAAAACTTAATATTTGAGATGAAACACATTGATTGACTCATTTGACCTCAATCAGGGTGTTGTCTGGGTCTTTTCAAAAAACCAAGGGGAGAAGCAGGGAAGACATGAAAGTCAAGCACAACAAGAAGCCCCTCCACAAAGCTAGAGAAGGGATCCTCCTCACACCTCTTGGGTGGACAGACTCTAGCTTATCCAGTTTTTCCCTATTTTCCTACTAATATTCCCCAGGAGTAAACAAGACTTCAGACTGTCCCTACAGAAGATCTTGGAAGTGCCTGTCTTGTTTTGGGTGACTGCTGGACACACATCTCTGTTCTGGAGGGGACAGGCGAGGCACAGCATCTATCCCCACTCCTGGCAAGGGGACGGCAGCAAGCGAGGCACCGGGGCTGGGGTGGTTTGGATCCAACCCAGATGTGCTCCCACCTGGCTGCAGAAGCAAAGCAGCTGCACTGCTTCAGTGCAAGATGTCCTTATCACTTCTGGAAAGGGGAGGCTGAGAGAGCTCGGCTTGTTTAGCCCAGCATGACACCTGCTGAGAGGGGATCTGATTGCTGTCCATAAATACGTCAACAGGCCTAACAGCAGGGAAGAGCCACTGAAGCTAAAAGAGGACACTGGCACTGGAGCAAACAGGGCTAAAGCACAAGGAAAGAAAATGTAGGCTGGAAATTAGCAGCAGATTTGTAGCCAGCAAAGAGAGGCTGGAATAGGCATCCCACAGGGTCAGAGTGGGCCAAAGTCAATGTTTGTGTAAGACAGAGCCTGCTCAGTCCATGAAGGAGCTGCAGTACTGGATGTTCTCAAAGCATTATTCCCCAGCCCCAGCAATGTTTTATATGCAAGTCAGGAATGGCTGGTGAGAGGCACCTTTCTTTGGCTTGTCTCTCTCTCTCAGTGGAGATGATGGCACTGGGAATCCCCCTTTCTTAGCCAGGTGGACCAGCTTCTCTACTGGGATGCACTCCATCTTCCAAGCCCCAAAGGGCAGATGAATGTTTAATTTTCCACACAGGGTCCAACCCATCCAAACCATAACTTAAGCTGTGCCCACTCTCTGTGCTAGCAAAACCACACTGAGGTCATTTAGCACAGTTAAACTTGGGTTGACTGAGCCACAGCAACATTATCCCTGCCTCTGCTGGAGAGACCAGCCCTGGGGTGGTCAGCATAACCCACTGCTGAAGATGAATTTGCAGATTCATGATTGGGGTGGTAGTAGTGAAGGCCATGTTCTCTTCTGCCCTTTCTGCTCCAAGAGTAGCAACATCTAGCAGAAGGGCAGGACAGCCAGCAAGGGAGAGCAAGGGATAACCCAAGTGCTGTAGGCCAAGATCAGATGTCATAGCTCTCACCCCCTGACTGGTCCTAGACCCAAAGCTGCCCCTTTGCAGCACAGCAGCTGAGTGACTGTATATTTGCTCCCAAAGTGCCACAGCCTAAACCCTGTCTGCAGATGTCCCTCTGTGCTGATGCAGTGATGTCTAAACGCTTTTGGTGGATCAGGATGGCTCTGGGCTGGATGCATGATGTGTTCAGCTGTCTCGGGTTTCGGAGGGCAGCAACATCTGTGAGAGCATGAGGGAATGGCTGCAAATTGATGTATCACACATGCCTCCCATTCGTGTTGGGAGCTCGAATGCACCATGCTGATGGAGCCTGATGTGTTCGGGCTGCAGCCAGCCAGCTGGAACCCAGGGACAACAAACTGACAGGTTTCAGCCATCAGCTGGGCACAAGGAACCTGGATCTGGTCCAGTTTCTGTCCAGTCCCAGAGCAGGGATAACCTGCTCTGCTGGAGGCCCTGTGACATCAGTGGCTCAGGCAGTGTTTGGGTCTCAAGGGGATTTGAAGTGGGCAGTGCAAGCTCAGCAGGTTTGCACTGGGTGACCTACTTTGCCCCAGGCTAGATGTGAACTGTGTGACTGGCTATGGAGCTCCTCCAGTCCCCACTATCTGCTTGGGCCAGCCTTCTCTTTTCTCCTTTATGCCCAGTGTAGCTCATGTTTTATGACAAATTGAATTTAGTTATGTGGTTTGTTGACTCTGTGCCCTGGAATCCCCTCACCCCAAGTACCTTCTCCCTCCAGCATGTGCTGGGAATCTGCTCTGAACCAAATCCCCTCTGATATTGGCTAATCCTTTTTGTCTCACTCCACACCACTGTGACCTGAGCTGATACCGCTCTCTCCTCAGGGGAGCAGACCCTTCCCCAGTGACCTGCTTAACAGAAACTGCTGCAGCCTTTTGCAGTCAAATACATGCCCAGCCATTTGCTGTCATCTCTTATCTGGGCAGTGACACTGATTTTGGCTGATGGCAACTGGAACAGTAATTGGCATCCATAACACTCATTTCCAAACAGCAAGTTCCCTGGCAGCAGCAAACCTCAAAAGTGGAGAGCAGTGCTTCCCCTGAGCTCAATGACTGCCATAAAGTTTAGATCCTTGTGCAAACATCTCTCGAAGTGAAAGCCACCCCTACACCTGCAGCAGCAGCATCACCTTCCCAGGCACCCTGCCTGATGACAAATAGCTATTTCATGCAGGCACATGACTAAGAGACGATGCCCAGTAGTTGTCTTTTCCCAAGCAAATGTTGTGACAGTGGCTCTGAGGCAGGTAGGGGAGAACACAGCCCTGGTCTGCTCTCCTGGTCTGCTCTCCTGACGACAGTGTTGTGTAAATGTTGAAATATGGCTCTTTGGTACTTCCAGTTATGAGAGGTGGGTATCCTGCTTCGATCTGTCTCTCTCATACACATTCATAACATTCAAATTTATAATGTAATCTTACTTGCCGTTCCATATTTATGAGAAGTTTTGATGGGTGTTTCTTTATGTGATAATATCAAGCAGAATGCTAACCCATTGCCTCAAACCACTGTAAAGTCGTTTTCTTACATAATTGACACCAGCATATTCTTTCATTATACAAGATTTAGCATGCATCTGCTCCACCATTGCACGGCAATAGATGACTTTTTCCAGAGTCTCCTATTATCAATTCAAATTAGCCCCATTTCCCGAAGCTACTGTATGGATTTTACAGTTGACAGTAAGGGAAAAACACAGGAGCATAATGACTCTATTAAATTATTCAGGCCTAGTTAAACCCAGTTCGGTCTGTACCGGAGAGCAAGGAAACAGGGAAGAAGGGGGAGACAGGCAAAAAAAGCCCTTAACTCCACGCAAACTCATTGGTTATAAAATGCAGCCATCTTTACAATGAATTATAGAGTGCATCACCTGCAAGAAGGCTGGAAGTCCTTAATCAAAGAGAAAAGTCTGTCATATGACAGAACATTCATTTTAGTTAAGGTAATTGGGTTCAGCAAGAGGCTAAGAAGAAAAGTTTGGTGAAGAGACGGACATTTATCACCTTTTATCTTCCCCAAATTTTGGTCTTGTTTTCTTTTCTTTCCAAATTGTCTCATGGGGCTTCCCAGCCCAGCTCAATCTTACCCTTCTGTAAGAATAGGCAGCTGGACAAGGTGTCATTGGGTTTTGCCATCTGATACCATCCTAACCAAACTCACTGTCCTTTGTTCCCTTGTCAGACAGACAGACAGGTAGACAAGGATGGACCTGCCACTTTGGAGAGAGAGATACTGTGTGGGAATGGACAGGAAAAGGGGTGACAACTGGCTGCTCATGAAGGGACTACTGGAAAGAGAAAAATGGGACTACGTGTTTTGACCGGACCACATTTAAAATGGAGGACAGACATAATAGGCTACCTGAAACATGGAAAAATAAGGCTCAGAGACTACTCAGGTAGATGGTAAGTAGATGGTAGATGCCAAGTTCCCAAATAGTTTCCTAAGGTCTCACACTAAAATGAATATATTGGACACTATCAGCTGTAAATGTTAGACAAACAAGCCCTTTAATATTCAGTATGGCCAGTCAGACACCTTCCCTTCTCTTGGCAGCCCACTACCTGCTCTTCTTGGCTAGTTGCACCTCCAGGTTTGGCTTTGTGCTGCAGAAACTTTGAGCTCAGTGCAGACAAATGGAAAACAATGGCTTCAGGTGTAGTGATGTTCCTGCCACTTTGCCTGGACTATCAACAAACTCCAATGTTCGTCTGTATCCTGTAGAGTCTGCACAGTGACATGATAACAATTTGTTATCATTTCATCATATCATTTCAATTTGTAGGTTGCTCAGCTGTGCCTTTTAACAAACAGCACTAAGCCTACAGCACTGTATTCCCAACCAGACCCTGCCACAGCACCAAGACTTTCATCTCTGAGAGCAAAACTTTCTTCTAACCCATGATTGTGAAAGAATGCATGAGCAGTGGAGCAAAATCCCCCTGCTGTACACTTTTTTGCAGGAGGAGCAGGAATGAGTCAGAGATTGTTGGCGTTTTTTTTTGGGAGAGATGAAGACAGAGGCAGAAAAGCAGCAGGGAAAAGGACAAAGGCCAGAAGGAGCTTTCTGGGAGGCATTCTGCATCCCTGGCTTGAGGTTGCAAAAGGCACAAATAACCTCTCAGCTGCCCTCTCCTGCTTGGACATATTTGCCCAGGTTGAAAGCAGAGAGTTTACAGTGTGAACTTGTTGCCTGATAGATCGATATAACACAGCGTGTTCTCTCACTGCTGCTGGCTTCAGCTCACAGATGGGCTGCTTGGTCTTTTAGAGTAAAGATTGTCCTTCAAATCCAAAGGCCTTGGATTGAGCTCCTGCAAGGAGTGATGCAGGGAGGTGATACTTCTTGTCCTGGAAAGAAAACCCCTTCCCCATTTTGTTGCAAACAAGTATTTTGGCAGCTCTGAAGTGTTTGCCAGGCTCTGGAAAACCGAGCAGAGATTTTCTGTGGAACATGGTGTGCTAGCACCAACCACTGTGCTTGGCCCAGCAGCTGTGCTCTGTCAGCCCCACCAGTGCCTTGGTGATAGTTGAGACACAATGTATGGATTCCAGGCTTGCAATCCCCTGAAATATCTGTTGTGGGTAGAAACAAGATGGGAGCTGGCATCACCTTGAGAATCCTGGCCAACCCAAACTGTTCTCCATTAGCAGGAAGGAGCCTTTGGCATCAGGATGGAGAGCAGCAATAGCCCTTATGCCCTAGGTGGGCTCTAAGGAGCTTGTAGACTTGTCTCATTTGGGATTTCCCCTCAAATTAAGTCTTTGTCCTCTTTTTTTCTTCCTGTTCAGGCTGTACTCAGGCTTTTCTCACTCTGCCTTTTTCATCCATTTCTACTTGCTCCAGAAGCTGTTTCTTGCTGTCTGTACAATAGTGTGTCCCTGGGGTCTCACTGACTGCTGGGGGTTTCTGTCACTTTTGCTTCATAGCCACAGGTGATAAAGCCCAAAGAGAACACAGCCTGGGGAGCTGTGCCCAGTAAATTGCTGGTTGAATTGGAGAGGATCATTTAACAAAGCAGGGAATTGAGTGAATGGCTGAAATCACAGGATCTGAGGAGCAGCCAGTGGAGTCAGACTGAGGACCCATACCCCAAATTCCTGCAGTCCTTATGCTCAGCAGATCCCAAAATGTTTTAGAGCCAATTCTGATTATGCTGCCTGGTTAAACAGAGTGGCACAGTGTTTAGTGCAGCTGGCTGGATGCAAGGGTCCTGTTCTCCAGCTGCTCCTTAGTCTGTGGTTTTGCAGGGTGGGTTGCCCTGACCATCCCTAGTCTGGCTACAAGGTGTAGGGCAGGAGCCCAGCTTCAAATTCCCCTGCCTAGATCATGGCTGATCTTTCCAGAGAACTTGTGTTGAAGGGCAAAGTCTCTGCATAGTTTAGTAGCAGCTGTTTTGCCTGATTTATTGGCTGTTGCAAAGGCCTGTGTAAATGTAGCAAAGTGGTCTATTATCACAAGATATATCCAGTGCCCCCTGCCTTGCTGATGACTGATGCCCTGATCCAGCAGCTTATTTAACACCTGTTCAGTTTTAAGCATGTGGGCCCAACCCTTTGAAGTCCTCTGGGAACAGTGGCAGAGCTCATGTGGTCATGGTTTGAGTGTCTGCTTCAACATCTTCATGAGTTGGGGTCCCAGTGGAGCTTAGCTTTGAAAACAGCAAGGGGCAGGACATAAACCAATCTCTGAGAAGACTTTTACCCACTTACAGGGTGCAGAGAGTTGGATAGGATTAGGGTGCATGTGAAGAGAGGCTCATCTCTTTGTGCCTCTCAGTGGGGACAGGGACGTGGCTGCTCTCACAGACTGCAAAATCCCAGGAAAATGGGTTATGAAAATCCACAAAGGGGGGCTAGCATGGAGCAGGGAAGGTGAAGCAGTCAGGTAAAACTCAAAATACCTTGCACAGGTCCCTGTCAACAGCTTTTGTTCCTAGTGAATGAAAGTGAAGCAAAACCAAGAGTACCCACTGATTATTCTCACGTCCCTTTTCTAGAGGGAGTTTTCTAGATGAAGGGTTACTAGGAGAAAGTGCTTTTGGAACCCAAATAGCCTCAGACAACAACAAAGCCTGCTTTGAGCCCTTTTTTTACAAAACATATGGAACTTTCTGTCACTCTATCGAGCAACACGAAACGCAGAGACAAACGCAGCCACACCCGAGAGAAGGCAAAGAAGAGAGAAACTTTATTTTGGTTTTCCCATTATATAGGGTTCTGGAAACGACCATCGATTGGAAGGTGAAGCTACCACCTCTCCAACGACACTGGTCAATGACAAAGTCCATCAAACCTTTCTCCTCCCAGGAGAAGGAATGAAAAACAAAAAGACAGTTAGAAAAACATGTGCATGTTTACAAAAAACAGCGTGAGAAACTCCATCACAAGAATGAAAACATCAGAAGGCTGAAAAGTGAGAGTGACAACTTTCTGGCCTGACTGTGCCTGACATTTCTGTCTGCGTGACATCTAAATCTAAGGAAGTTTTTTTGTGGATATTAGGAAACCACTTCATCTCTTCCCCAAACCTGCTAATGAGAGTATTGCTTTAAAACCTCAAAATATCTCACCATGGTAAATACTCCAGAGGAGATAGTGATGGGACAGAAACAACCTGCAATATTTTGTTTCATCAGTCCTGCGTTCTTCATTTCAAAGGGGCGTTTTCAATCTTAAAAACTGGTCAAAACTTTAACAAGGGCAGAAAAGGTTACAGAAGGTACAAGTTGTTAAAGTGAGTTGGAACCACAATGAGTCCTGGAATCAGTGATAAAAAAAGCATATTTTTGATGGGAAAATGAGAACAGTGTGACCCTGTCACCCATCTGCAAAGTGGACTACCCTTTTCCAGCAATGATGCCTGGTGTTATGACAGCTTTTAATTAAGCTCCCTGTTAATGATCTGGGAAGAGGCTGCTTCATTCCTGAAGCCTGTAGGTGGTAGTAAAGACAGGAACAGATAGTGAAATGACACCAAAATATTTAGCACCCGGTTTCATTCCCAGTGGGAGCTGGATGAAGCCCATGGGAACTGTGACCTGGGGTTTGAAATAGCAGATGAAGGTCAGCTTGGGAAAACACAGCTGATCTGCAAAGGGAAAAGTAACAGATGGGCCCTGTTCGTTCAGGTTTGTTCCAGCCCCAAATGTCAAATACCCATTGGTGGCTTGGTTTGTCACTGGGGGAAAGAATCCTGATCCATTTTCATCTGCTCCACTTTTCAGGTGAGTTGCCACCTCCTCCCTTATGAGATTAAAGGAAAACAGTCTGGATCTCTTCTGAATGGAACATTGTTATCTTTTTTTTCCAGTCTACATTGGTTCAGCTCGTATTGGAACACAGGCACAGCCATGAGTAGCCAGTAAAAATGAGATTGTCATGGGAAAGGTGCTGATATGATATGGGACTGAGCACAGATGCACAGAGGGAAGGATCAGCCTAGAAAACCCCTTAGCAGCATTGCCTTTAGCCCAAAGAGAGTTCCAAGGGTCATTTCCAGGCCTATGACCTGAAAGCCATTGGCATGATTGGAAGACATTCAGAAAAAGCTATGAAAACAAACAGAGGTGTAAAGGGAAAGATTTACAAGGAACTTTTGAAGGAGCTAGAGCTTAACCTAATGATGACACAGTGAGGACACGATGATAGCTTGCAAATATCTGCGGGGTATTAGCACTAGGAGCCAGTCATGGGGGACTGAAAGGGTATAATTTAGAGGGACAGGCGTCAGGGAAGGGAGGCAAAGAAGGAGCTTCAAGATAGCTTCCAGAGAACCAGGAGCATTAAGAAATGGGATATGCCTTTCAGGCAATTGTTGGAAGCAACCTGGGACCTATGAACAGCCTGAACAAGGAGCTGGAATGTGTGCTGGGGAGCACACCTGGCATGAGGGGCAAGGGAGCAAGCTCACGGGCTTTTCACATTGCTGGCCCATGTGATCCCTGGTGTGACAGGCTGGTGCATTGCTGGGGAGCAACAAAGCACTGGGCACTAGAGGCAAGCATCTATGGAAGTTCTGGGAGCCAGAGCCTGCCAGCCATGGCTGGAAGCCAGTTGAATCCATGCCTTAGTCCCACTCACACATCAGCTGAGGTACATAGTCCAGGCCTTTGATGTCCAACCCTGTCCCCTTTGCTGGTGCCCTCCATTCCTTCTGCATCTCTCCCAAAACTCCCCAGTGCCAGCTCTGCCACTGCTGCTCAGGCACCCTTTGCTCTCTCTGTATCCTTGGACTCTCCCTGCACCCTTGGGCTCTGCCTGCATCCCTCCTTTCCTCCTTGCCCCTTCTCAGGGACCTTTGCACATCCCCCATGTTAGGGCATGCCTGACCCTTCCCACCTCTGTTATTCCAACCCTCTGTCTTTCCAAAGCAAGGGTTCCCAACCATCCTAAGTAGCACATCCAGGGATCTTTCAGGTTTTTTTTTTTTTGATACTGAATATCCACTGGCAGCAGGCTCTGGAGAGCATGAGCACACTGAGCCACTTCTCTGCATGTCCCCATGTGTCCCAGCAGTGTCAGATACAAGGTCACCTCTGGAGATGGGGTGCCATGTGGCACAGAGATGTGCCAGCCCTGTCAGCTGATGCAAACACTGCTCCTGCTCCAAGGGAGCAGCGCCAGCCACAGAGAAGGGAGGGGATGGAAGAACAGGGGAAGACTGATTGCAGGGCCTGACCTTACATTTGGACCTCCCAGAAATTCTGCCAAGGTTGCCCCCATAGGCTTTCTCAATGAGCCCTGTCTCTCCCCTCTGCATCCCTTCCAGCAGGATGAGGCCTTGGAGGCAGGAGCCCCTCAATCATATCTTGCTCCCATCTACATAAGGCTGGGCTGACAGATCCTCCTTCTTGCAAAAACCCCTCAGCACATTTTTGAACAGAAAGACTCTTCCTCTGGAGCAGGAACTCCTTAGAGATGGCAATGCTCCCATGCCCAGAGGAGCAGTGCTGCAAATGGTATGTCACAGAGGTGGCACAGGGAGTGTGACAGATCACCCAGTGCCTCCACTGCTGGACAATCAAAGAATTCCTCCAACTGGTTGGATTTATCCAAAAGTGACATGCATCTGGGCTGGGGGTGGGGAGAAGGGGCTGGCAAGGGACTCTCCTTATGGTAACAGCTGGGACCAGGCCTAAATATGATTAATTAACATCATAAAAAAAAAAAAAAAAAAAAAAAAAAAAAAAAAAAAGAAAGATCAAGACTGCAAGACTGAAAGAGAGCAAGAGAAAGGGGAAATGAAAACCCAAGTCACAGACACAATTATGATTTATGGACCCAGAAGGATGAGGAGACTGGGGATAGAGAAGAACAAGGAAGGAAGGAAGGAAGGAGAAAGAGTGCCAAGGAGGTAGATTACATTTTAATGCTTCTTCATGCTCAAAAATTACAAGAAGGGGCTGAGTGTTGTTCCCTGTGATGAGGACTGCTGGAGCTTGGTTGGGCAGGAGTGGGGAGGTGGGGGGGTGCAAGCTTGCTATACTTTTTAAGGGGGAGAACGTGTCCTGAGCAAAATGCCACTGAAGGAATGTGCAGGCATGATTTACAGCCCACAGGACAGCCTGCCCAGCTGCATCGTGCCAGTGCTTTTTTGGCCCACAGGGACTCAATGCCATGGGATCCTGAATGATGTGGGACAAGGGGGGCAGCTGTCTCCATTCCCCGGCTCTACCCACCCCATAAATGTCTCCTCAGAAGGAAGGGCTCAGAAAGGCAAGGGGGTGAGATCGAAGGGCCACAGCAAGGTGCCCACCACCAACCAAAGATTTTGCTAGACGATGCCAGGTCTGAAATTGAGAGGGAACAGGAGATGGGGCAGGTGACCCACTTTGGATGAAATAGGAACCATCTGGGACCTCTTCCCAAAACCGCTGACCAGTCCAGCATTGCTCTACCCCCGTCAACTCAGATGTAATTTATGGAATGGAGGGTACATGATCCCAAACAGCCCTTTCACATCTCTGTTTAAGAGCTGTCTTGTACCAGCTAGAGTTGTGACATAGCATTGACATTTTCCTTCTGCCTTTCCAAGTTTGTGTGCAACTGCCAATGACTTCACTTCTTCTCCTTTTTATTTTTCCTATGGATGAGTAAATATTCCAGAGGAGTATTGGCTGGAAGCAACCTGTCCTCCCTCTCTTCCAAAATCAACTTTCAAAGCCAGATTTTGTAAAATGTGCTTGGCTTTCCAAAAATTAGAAGAAACCCCTGGTTGACATTTTTTTATTTTGCTTTGCTAAGACCCAAATTTCACTCAAGGGCTTTGCAGAATTATAAACAAAACAATAACTAGGGGAGTTCTACTGAAGTGAAAAGTTTCTGCAAAGGGCTTGGTCTGCTTTAAAAAATGTTTTGTTCAAAAATAATTTGTCACCCAGCTCTATCAGCATTTGCTGCAGATGAGCACAGCTCATGGGCAGGGTTATCCTTTGCCCTTCTCTGCTAAGACATCAGCATCACCAGTTCTGCTGTCTCTCATCTCACGAGGAAAATAAGGCTATGACTCACTGACTCCATCCAAGTAACACCTTGTTGCTTTCCCCGAAACCATTTGTAGAATGCCAAGCACCACCCTCCCAGGATCTCTGTGTGCCCTCTGACCAGTTGGCTCCTGCAGCAGGCAGCAGATGTGAGGTGGGGCAAGCCAAGAGGTTGAAATCTAGTAAAGAGGGAGATTGCTGGTGTCTTGTGCCCATGAGCTGTGTCCCTGGGTAACTCCAGCCATGAAGCTGACCAGTGAAGGAAAATTTCCTCCACAACACAGAGGTCTACAGACTTTTCTGATGCAGTTCAAATCACAGGATGTTTGGGGAAGACAGGGACTAGCAACCTTTTCTGTTTCCCAAAGTCCTGCAGTGTTCATGCCTGTTCCATAGAGCCATGGAACTGTTTGGGTTGGAAGAGACCTTCATCTAGTCTCAACCCCTGTGCCAAGGGCAGGGATGCCATCAACTAGACCAGGTTGCTCAAAGCCTCATCCAATCTGTCCTTGAATACTTCTAGGGTGCAGGAGATCAGTGCAGAGGTCTTGGTGGCTGATCAGACTACAGAATGTCACAGGTAGGACAGGGGAAAATACGGACTCAGGAGTATCCGGTATCTGAGGGAACGATGCTCTTGGGGGAAGGATGTTAATCCTGGCTACTTCACTGCAGTGCTTCATGCTGTGCAGAAAGGGACTGGCAAGCAAAGCACCAACAGAATGGCATCAAATTGATGTCAGAAAGTGGGAATAAGGAAAAGTTTGGGGTGTTCGGTTTCACTACAGCAGATGGGGAAAGTAAATTAATATAAGGAATTTAAGAATTTAGACTGGAACCTGGACTGGACTTAGCACCCATCTGGGCTGTCCTTCATCCACCCATCCATCCAGGGATCTTCCACGAACCACCCATTCATCTGTTTATCTTCTTCTTCCTGCCTGCAGTAATTGTTGGCACACGGCATTGCACAGAGGAAACCAGCTGCAGAGCACAATGTCAATTTTCGTGGTACTAATTCTCCAGGAATGATGCTCCACAGTCCTACAGGCTTCTGAGTTGCCTTCCATGCATTAACCCTTTGTGTGTAGCAGAACAGCCACCTCAGCATTTCCATGCTGCAGGGCCTGCTCCGAGAAGAGCATCACACCAAATCTGCTCCCCATTATATCAGGGCACAGGGATGCAAGGAGGCTGGTGGTGAGGCCAGCAGGACCTGGAGCAAGCAGAGAAGAGATGGAAGCAGAGAGGCAAGGTTTGGATGCAGGCTGATAGCAGATACCTAGTGAGGAGAAATGAGGACAGGAAAAATAAGGGCTGTTTGCAGGAAAATAAGCAAGAGACAGAGGAGCAAAGAGTCAGCAGCTGCAGTGCTGGGAGCAGGTGGAGTTGTGCTGTGCACGGGTGTCTTGAAGGGGTCCTCCAGGGAAAGATAGATCTGAGAGAGGTAACAAGAGAGGCAGCAAGACGTGGTGCCAATGTCCCTTGTAATGGGTGGTGCAGGCTGCTCTGTCCCATGCTGCTCCTCACCCCCACTAGCATTTTTCCAGCTGTGTCCCCTCTCCAAGGAAAGTCCTGATTTCAGCAGGAAAATGAGAGCACACTCCAAAATGGGATGTTCATAGTAATCTACCCTTCACACCCCTGGATCTGCTGTGGGCAACAGTGGCTGGCATGCTGAAAGTGAGCCACATGTCACTCCCATCAGGAATGAGGCAGACAGCATCCTGACCCAGGTGCTTGTCCCATTCCTGTGGCACTGGGAGGCTGCCCTGATGCTGTGTCCAGTTAGGGAGGGAAGTGGAGGAGCTTGGTAGGGTCTGTTGGCCAGGACCACAGCGGGTCAGTCCTGTGCTGTGAGAGGTTTTTTACTGCATTACTCAAGTGTGTCCCTGTGTTTCTGCAGGTTGGACTAGACTTGCAAGAAAGCAGAGTTGTTATTTATTTGAGGCAAATGTGAAACATCTCTGTCCCTTTTCTCTGGGATCTATCCTCAGATGGCTCTTCATGCATCTTAAATCTGGCCCAAAATGCTTCCCACTGATGAGCTTGGAAAAGGGACCAGGTGCTCTGAGCTCATGATATGCTCTGTTTGGGCAAGTCACCAGCAAATGTTTTTCTAGCGCATCAGATCAAGGCAGCTTTCTCTTCACTCCTCTCCCCTGCAGCACAGATCACATTGGGGTCAGTGTCACTGCTTCTGGTTGACAGGCTACATGGACGAGGCCAGTCCTCTGGAAACCAAATCCCCCAGGATCTAGGGAACAAACACTGAGAGAAGCTAGAGGCTGGTCTACATGCTGGAGTCTGTGAAGCAAAGTTTCCCCTTTGGAAACATTGGTGGTATATTCTTCTCTGGTCTCAGCATCATCATGTGGCAGTAAGGTACAAACTCCTTGTGCTACCCCATGTTCTCCGCTGTTTGGTTTCCCTGGAAGCCCCTTGAATTTTGTGTGGCAAGGCTGGGAGAAGACACAGCAGCTGCTTTTGCTATTCTGTACAGTTTTCTCCACTCCCTCACATTCTTCTTCACATTCACTACTTCCTTGTTCTCTCCAGCTTTTCTACAAAGGAAAGTCTTTCCAGTCTCCCTATAAGAGGCTCAGCCAGACATACCTAAGCAGGAAAAGCTGCAGTTTGCAGAATCCTTGTAGGGAAAAGAAATGGCTTAATGCTTAAATACCCTCCCTGCCATGTCGACACCTTCCTCCCCCCGACCTGGTGCATGTTGAGCGAGCAGCAGGGTACCCCAGGGAGCTCTGCTCCAGCTGCATGCTCATCAGCCATACGGGGAGCGCGCAGCAGTGCTTCGCCACTAACGCTCGCCGTGTTTAATCACACATCTGTGGGTTCAAACAGACTTAGCCAGCATGGGAAGGGATGCACCAGGTAGCAGCAGGTGACAGAAGTTGCTGATTCTGGTTAAACTGTGAAAAACTGGTAAGCTAGGGAGGAAAGAGGCAGTGCCGTGGGAAGCAGGGAGCTAGGGGCATCCTGGCCTGGGCAGCTCAGGTAAAAAAATATCTGTGTGTGTGTGCATCCATGTTCACATGGGAATACCCAGATGTTTGTACCACTTTGATTACTGTAGGCTGTGCAACCTAGGTCTGCCATGTTCCCACTACCTGGCTTACACATGGGTTGGCAGTGCCTGAGCACGTGGGTGATGTCTCCACACACAGAACAAACCCCACACAGGTTTGGGCTGAGATGTTTGTGAAGCAGTCGGTGCTGGCGGCAATGATCCCACGTGGGTGTGTTGGGACAACAGTGTATCGGTGTGTGTGACAGAGCTCTGTGTGGGCGTTTGGCAGGAGGAGACCTTCAGTTTTGTGTAGGTGGTTGCTGAGGTCTGTGTCTGTGAGAAGTCATTTTCTTTATTTGTTTGCATGCACCAGGAAAAAAAAAAAAAAAAAAAGCAGGGGTGCCATGTCTCAAACTGTGGGAAATGATGAAATGAAGTTTTTGGAGCTTGGGCTCCTGCTTCTTGCATGCATGAGTGTGTGCTTGTTCTCCCATGACAAGTGTGTGTGTGCAGGGACTGTGTGTGTGCCCCACACACGCTCAACCAAATGCCTGCATGCAGGCTCCTAAAGAAGGAGCTAAGTAGGCTGTGGTCTCTGGCTGTTGGCCATGGTAGAGCCTGCAAGCCCCTCTCTCCTTGTGTCCCTGGCACAGCCTCTCCTGCAGCTGAGGAGAGGAGGAGATGTCAGCCTGGTGACAGCTGGCACAGCTGTGGCAAGGCAAAGCTGGCCCTGCCATGCCCAGTGATGAGGAGCTGGGCATGGGGACCTGATGCTGCAGCTCATGAGCAGCTATTTAGACAATTCCCACTAGCCATCAGCACAGGCAGTCATGAGGTACCCCAGGCTGTATTTTACCCCAGGGATGTTCCCCAACTGCCTGTATGCATGGCCTGACCTTCACTCTGCCTCTGCTGTTCCTGTCCCCAGTTCCATAGTGCCCTGCAGCCTCCTTTCCTCCTGCTTTCAAGCCCAGCTGGCAGCCTTCATGCTCTCCCGTTTCTCCAGCCAGCTCCTTGCTGCCTCCTGCCCATCCCAGCTCACTGTCCTTTGGTCCCAGCCTACCCCGTGTCTGATACACGGGGTGTCCTGGCTGGCAGCCACACTGTGACGGCTGGTGGAGGGGACAGGTGGGGTCACAGGCAGTCTCTGCTCTGCAGCATGGCACATTTTGGAGCTGCATTTGACTCCCTCAGTGGGAGGGAGGCGGACGAGGTAATGGCTGCTCTTTCAGGAACATGAGCATCCATCTGGTGTGCTGAGGCCACAGGGGGTTTGGCACCCAGGAGCTGGCTCTGCCACCACGTGTCATGAAAGGGCCAGGTCTGAGCTCTGCCTGGAATGGAAAACTTGTCCTTCCCTCTGACCTTGGTGCTGAGCAGTCCCTGTGGAGCAACTGCATCCCTCAGTCCCTCTGCTCTGCAGCAGCTCTCCACATAGGCCAGGCACAGTCCAGGTTTTTCCTGTCTCCTCCCAGGCTGTGTCATGCCCTGAACTGTGAAAGAAAATCTGGGGGACACTGCTCTGGGTGCTGCACCTCGTGCCATTTGCATCTGTGCAAAATGTGAGCGGAAGAGCATTTCATACATGAGGCATGTTTGCAAATGACTGTATGGCAAACCAAAGGGTGAGGAGTCCGGAGAGGCACAGGAAACTCCCACCACAGTGCTGCAGATCCTCATGGGGGGTTGAAAGGGAAAAGTAACAGCAAGATGGGAGGCACACAGCTGAGCTGGCTAAGAAGGTTCTCTAGTGGGAGTAGAGCACATCTAGGCTTGCTATAAACCCCATTGAAAGAAAGATGAGAATTTAACGTATTTCTCTGCTCTTCCCACTTCTCCAATATCTGCCTCACTTTACCTCTGCAACACTAGTTATATTTATTTCCCTCTTTTTTTGTTTAATAACTCGCTCTCTGTTTCCCTCAAACTTTGATTTTTGTTATTCTCTCAAACTGTGCCCAGAAACACAAGGTAAATGCACCCCTTGGATGCCAACACATCTCTGCAGATGCAGGAGCCTGCTGGAAAGTGTGTCCTTGGGAGGAGAACTCAGGGACACTGGGGTGCCAGTACAACCTCAGTGTTACTGCTGACAGATGCACAGTTCATAGTCTATCTTTTTAATGTGTGTCACTTTGGGATCTAAAAACCCAAACTGGTGAGTGGAAGTCACCTTGTGCTGCAGTATCAGGGCACTTACTTGAGTTCCAAGCAGAGTAGTAACTTTCCACCCCTGGATCTCCTCTCCCTAACTGCCTGGGGGAAGCTGGTGATCTTGACTTGTCCTCATCCCACAGGAGGTTTCCCAAGTGCTGCTGTATAACAGATACCAGCTCCAACATGTTCTTGGGATTACAGGCTCTCCAGGATGCCAGGGGCAGGATGGGACCAGGACCTACAGCCATGGGACTAGGACCTACAGCAGTCAGACATGAGTGACAGGGCTGGCAGAAGACAAGTGAGGTTGGAGGGTTTTGAGCATGGATTTCTTTGCATGGATTTATTCTGAAAGGACTCCCCTACATCCCCACTACCTGCTGCTGCATGGATTTATTCTGAAAGGACTCCCCTACATCCCCACTACCTGCTGCTGCATGGATTTATTCTGAAAGGACTCCCCTACATCCCCACTACCTGCTGCTGCATGGATTTACATCCCCACTACCTGCTGCTGCACAGATACCCAGCACCATCCCAGCTGTAGAGCTGGAGCTGGAGTTTGAAGTAGGAAAGTCCAAGGCTGCTCCTTCACCCAAGAAGTCTTTGGGGGATGAGGAGGAAAATTGGCTAATGGATGGGACATGCAGAGTCCACAGATGTCACGCTGACTGTCCATCTCACAGAAATACCAGAGGCATCAATAATTCACGTCCCCAAAGCCCTTGCAGCCCTCTGCAGCCTGCAAACAGCACCAGACATTTACACTGATGCCCTCCTCTCGCTGCTCTGCACCCTCCATCACTCTGGATCCTCAAAACTGAAACCGCGCCTCAGTTTCCCTGGCATCGCGAGCAACCAGGGCTGTGAGAATTACTCACAGGCAAACGCAGCCGGGTGCTCACACCTACTGCCCCCATCCCATCACAGGCACTGCCCCCAGCCCGCTCCCGGCTCGGCAGCAGCCCACAGCG
>VXAX01005452.1:0-16135 GCA_013399835.1 Leptocoma aspasia | reverse complement strand
GCGGGCTGGGCAGCACAAACCAGCTCTGCCCGCGGCCCCGCACGGCGGGAGCCCCCACGCCTGCTCAGCAGTCCCGGCTGCTCTTAGTTTCTCCCTACTGAAGAATTATGTAGCATGAAGAAGCAGGCTCCACCATCTTGAACTGGCAGTGAACTTTGCTTTCTACATATAAATACAGATAGCAATCACACCCCAATCAGCACACAAGCTTCAGGGCATCATCACGGCAACTCTAACTTTCCCATTACGATAATGTGATTTTCACTCAGTCTATAATATCACCAGCCATGAATAAAACAACTGGCTTTTTCTCTCTTTCTCTCTCCCTTCCCTCTCTCCCCCCTCCCTCCCTCTCCCTTTCTCT
This sequence comes from Leptocoma aspasia, assembly GCA_013399835.1. NCBI lineage: Eukaryota > Metazoa > Chordata > Aves > Passeriformes > Nectariniidae > Leptocoma > Leptocoma aspasia. Next base: position 15,771 of record VXAX01005452.1, on the reverse strand, counting down.
CTCCCCCTCTCTCGGATCACAGTCTTTGCATACTAATGACAGCTGGATAAGGCTTCCAGGGTGCGATCTCTGATGGATAGGGAGGTCAGGCTCTGGGTGGATCCCCGGTGCTCTCCAGTCCTCACACACATGGATTCATCTCTCTTTGACCTCCTGGATACGTGGAACCGGACTGGACTGACAGACCTGGCTGGACAGACAGGCAGCCACTGCCTTTTTGTCCCATTTGCATCATGCCCCTAGAGTGGGGCAGGGACGTGCTGCAGTTTGTGTGGCTGAGTAAAGGGAACGTCCTGGTCCCTGAAGCCTACGAGCTCCTGCTCGGCTCCCTGGAGCATCTCCATCTCAACTCGAATGCTCTGGTGGGTGGGAAATGTGTCAAGCCGGGATTAATCCTGCCCCAGGGCACCCTCACCCCTGCTGCTCAGCCAAGCTGTTTGTCTAACCCCGTTCAGGTCTGCTGTCCCTGAGGATGTATGGAGGCTAGATCAGGGAAGCAATCCGACTGAAAACAACCCTACCACCAAAAAAAAAAAATTGAATTCCCATAGGGATCAGGTACCTGATCCAACTCACTACACAGAGCAGAGCAGTTGCAGGGCATTGACTGGATTTTCCCACTGAGAGGCAACTTGCTGGATCAGACCCATCCTCTTCTGGTTCCCAACGTGATTAACAGCTGCTGCAGAAGAGAAACCCTTTTTGCTGGCTTTTCAGAAATAACTCTGACAAGGAGTTCCTGCTCATTTCAGCAACTCCAAAGAATTGCAGCCTGATGAGTTTAAACCAGCCAGAAAGGGTTAATGACTGATTTTGGTGGTTTCTGGCAGACTGAGCATCCCTGTGCATGTTCTGGTGCAACTGGGGCACCACTGTCCCTGTACTACATGCCCTGCTCTGCATTCAGCCCCAGCAAACATCCCGTGCCTGCTCTGCATGCCTCTAGCTGAAACTGGCACCCAGCTGTCATAGGAATGGCATGGTAGGGAGCACTCCCATATGGAGAAACTCAAGATATGTCAGTTTGATTTTGTTTCTCATCCTCACTCCAGAAACTATCATGCCAAGGCACAGAAACCCAGGAAAAATTTTGCACTTTCCAGACCATGCTGATCCAACATGCAAAGCCAAAGTTGAATTCCTTTGCATCCTTCCCACACTTGTTGTCTGCTTTCAAAGTCTTCAGAAGTCTCTTGTTTGGGAGCAGTGGTAGAGTACTGTGAGGTTTTCTAACCCCAGAATCTATCTCAGAGACAAAAGCACTGTTCCTTTAACTCCTCTCCACCCAGTGCTTTGCTTAGGGTTATTATCTCACGTGGATAATTAATTCTCTTGAACATCAGCATCTGGGCCTGGGTGGGAGCTGTGCTGGAGAGAGCAGCAGAGCACAGGATTGGGTTATAAGGTGCTAAAACACCTGTTTGTGCCTTTTGTGTTCTTCCTCACATCTATAAAGCAGGAGAGGGAAGGCGATAGGGTCCCTGCTCTGCCCCAGAAAGGTGCCTGTGGGCAAGCTCCATTGTGGAAAGGACTAGTTCTCCTTTTTGCAAGATAAAGGGATGTATTGAGTACTAATTGCTCAAGTGGCTGTTGAAATGTCAGTGTTCTTCAAGAGCACTCCTTGCTGTGTCAGGAGAGTTGCAGGGTGAGCGTTGAGTTACTGGGGCCCTCCAAAGGCTGAAGCAGCAATAAAAGGCATTAGGAGCAGAAATGGGATAGGATGGCACCTAGGCTTTGCGGTGGCTGAAACTGTGGATGTTAAGTGTGTGCTTGCAAGTTTTGAGCACTCAAAGGGGAAAAACAGGCAGGAAAGCACAAAGGAGCAGCAACAGCCTGCATGGGGGAGACTCTGGGGCTGTTAACCTGTGCCAATTCCTCGGTGGGTTGTGGCTGACCTGGCAGGACAGTGCATGCCAAACCAGCCCTGCATGCCCTGAGCCTGAAAGCACATGGCCGGGGGCTACCATGTTCATGGCACTGCAGCACTGCCACTGTTCCTGACTGCTTTGCTGGGGAGATGGAAGACTCGGTCTGTGCAGCTTGTCTCTGAGACAGGATAAGCAGGGAAGGTGCATATTACAGACACTTGAATCCTAGTTAATATGTGCCATGGGGTAGCAGACAGGGCATCTCTCAAAATGAAAGACTGGGACAGGCTACCTGTTCACTCCTGCCTGTGAGCACTCACGACTTGTAAGTGTCCTTATATAAATCAAACTTCTTTCCCAGCTGATGGCTGTCCTTGCAGTATAAGTGGCTTTGGGGATGGCTCTGTCTCTGCCATCTCTCAGATGTGATATAGGCTGATTCAGAAACTGTAATGGGTCCTGCTGCAAGCAGCCTGGAAGGTGCCCTCTGCAGATGAGAAAAGTGTGCTGGAGTGGTGTAGCCCAGAAACCTATGCTGTCATCTATTGCATGTCCTTTCCCCATCCCCAGCAGTAGTCTGGGGTATGGGATGCTTTGGCGTTCCAGAGACAGGGAGGGATGAGTCCTCAGCTTTGCAGCTGCTTTTGCTTCTTCTCTATCCGGAAAAGGCTTCCTTGCCTTCCCTGACATAAAGAGAAGAGCAGAGGTGCTCCAAAAACTAGTAGACACCTGTGCCAACTGATCCCGGCACAGGGCTCACCTCACACAGGAGGCTACGAGTCCCCTGGTGGGTGACAGAGCTGCCTGAAATGGATGGGGCTGTAATGGAGGTACCTGCCGGCAGGGCTACCTGGGAAACGCTCTTATCTGTCATCTGATTTATCCAGGTTAAAAGGCTGCAATCAGTCACCAAGGTAGATTCATTCCCCAGTAAATAGTGCCCGAGGGCTTCCAGGACCTATTTTACTGCTAAGCACTCTCTTTCCAATGCTTGAATACCTTTGCTCCCGATGGAGCTGTTGCTGGCTGATATATATATGATATGGGGAGTCCCGGTGCCTTTTTTATTTTTGCTCTGTACAGCTCCTGGCCTTGTCTCGGCTGCGTCGGGCTGCACGATGAATTATCTGTCCAAGGCTTTCTTGCGTCTGGGGGCAAATCCAGCCGAGACTGCTCTCGGCTGCCGGGAGAGCTGTCTCTATGAATCAGCTCTGCCCGAAGCCTGGACGATTGGCACAGCAAGAGGAGAGGCTTGGAGGGGAGGGAAGTGATGCTCGGAGTGCTGGTGGGCTGGCCCAGGTTTTGGGCTGGGGGCTGGGAGGGACCAATCTCTCCCGCCCTTGCTTCTGTCACTGGGGTGCTTTGTGAGGGGTGACAGAGCTGGGCTGAGGGACAGCCATATGCTGTGGTGCCCAAACAGTTGCCTTCTCCAGTGACTTTTTCCTGCTGGATCTGCTGGGAGCCTGTCCCCTATCACAGGTGAGTCCTTTCAAGGTTTGGATACCTCCAGGGTCAGGGAGGCTTCTCGAGATGTGAAGAGCAGTGACTGACATTACTCAGACAGTGGTACCTGGACCCCAGTGATCCCCAGAAAAAGGACACTCTCTGCTCTCTGGGGTTCAACTGTCACCTCTCATGACATGTCACAAAGCCAATCTGATTTCTTCTGAGCACTGAGGTCTTCTGCCCTGGCCCTGCTCTTTGGGGACATGTTTGCATTAGACTTGATGGTGGAGAATAGGAAATCTCTATCAAGAAGGCTGTGGACACAACAGCAGATTCTATCCTCCTTTTAATTTTTTGCTTCTTTTTTTCATCGTGGTTGAACCCAACAACAGATCCCCCAAACTGCCATCCCCATTCAAGCCCTAGGTGCTACCTGCTCCCCATCCCAAAGGACAGAGGAAAGGCTGCATCCTGCCCCCTCCTTTGGGGAGAAGGCAGGGCTCAGGAGCCCTTGTCTATTACACCTTGTTCTTAAATACCTTCAAGCAATGCAAACATTTGAGGTTTGACTGCTTTTATTCCTTTTCCTGTCTTTGACAAATCTCTTATGTAGTTTATCAACCCAAATCGGTTGTTAACTTCCTCCTGCTCTTCCCATCCGCTCCCACTCCTCCTCCCACTAATTGGAGTGAAGGACTAATGGAGTATTACTGTGAGGGACTAGGCAAGCTTCCCAAAGTGCTTACCTAAGAGGAGAGCACTTTGACTAATAGATGTGCATTAAGGCTGTGCATTCTCTTGTCCTGAGAGTGGGAGGAGGGGTCCAAGAGTACAGAGCAGAGCTCCAGACATCGGTATTACTGGCTCTCTCCAGATATCCAGACTGTACAGTTAGACCATCTCTGCTCTCAGATTCATCCATAGGGATGGAGTTCAGATCTAACTTGCTCTTTGGCAACACCCCAGCCAGGTGGGTTTGACTCCCAGTAGGTGCAACATGGTCCTTTGCCAGTTAGGGATATCAGCTTTCCTGCTCAGGCTAAAGAGGGCTTTCTGCCCATGCTGTGTTTGTACAACACCCAGCACAGGAGGGCTCCTTCAGTCTCCCAGGGGATGTTTTGAAGTGCCTTCACCAGTACTTTGAGTATTCGATCACTCAAAGCTACCCTGGGACAAGACACTGGGACAGCCAGAAGGAGAACAGGATGGGTCTGTCTGGAGACACAGAGCACTTAAGGAGCTGCTGTATACCTAGACCTTCCATCCATGAATGTCATAAGAGTTTTTTCCTGCTATTCATCTGGCTTTGAAGCCTCCTGTGCATTTTCCAGGGGCCATATCCAGCACTGGAGGAGGGTTTGAACTTGTAATTATGCAGAATCACAAAACCTGAACTTTGGAGATGCACTGGGATGATAGGCTGTGATGATCAATATGTGCCCCTATCCTTGCTCCTGCAATTTGGTTTCTGAACCTATGCTAGGGTGCAGAACCAATTAGATCAGCCTGATGGCCATCACCAACATCATCTGCAATCTTCAAGTGTTTTGTAGCTCAATCCTCTGGACCCCTGGAGGGCATCGCACTGACATTTAAACATTGTAAATGGCAGCAGTGCTCAAAAGCACCAGGAGAAAGGTCAAGTGCTTCAGTAAGAGGTGGGCAGGCGTGGGTCTGCCATGGGCCTTTGGGGAGGGAGAAAATATTTCCAGAAGCTAGGTTTGGAGAACTAAAGCCATGATATTTATGAGATGTGGGTGCTCAGGTTCAGCAGATTCCTGATGGCTGGGTCTGGAGATAGCATCAGGGGACAGCTTACAGCATGTTTCTGAAACCTCTTGTTTCACCAGGGAACGTGCAACTTGCTAAGTGGATACAGGATGTGCATGTGGCCAGCCCTACCTTTGTTTCACTTGGGCTCTCCAGGTGTCCCAGGTTTCTCTCTGCCATTTCTTACTGGGAGCCACCCTTAGGGTGTCTGACGTCTCAGCAATCTCACCTAGGTAAGTGCTGGCTCTTTGGAAAGCTCTTGTGTGTTCCTGGCTTTGCCCCCTGATTAGCAGTAGCACTATAACAGGAGAGATGGAGTGATAAACAAGATGGAGTGATAAACACAGGACAGGTTCTACTTGTCCAGCTTCACTCCCTATAGTCAGCACCTGCTGAGTCACCCAGATTTATGATATTCTTCATCAGGGTGCTTCAAGAGGAAACTCAGGCAAACTGCACCTGAGTGATGGGAAATGGCTCTGTGCATCTCATTGATCTCCTCTTACGCTGGGCAAGGGCATGAAACTCGCAAGTGCGGACACTGGTATGAGAACTGAGTTTGGCCCAGCTGCAGCACGGATTGCAGTGTGTGTCCCTGGCTCTCAGGGTCCGGGCTTTCAAGCATTGGCACATGTTGTGTGCTGGGAGAATGAGGAATCCACCACAACAAGAAGAGTGCTCTCAGGACGGCTGCCTATATGAACGTAAAGATGAGGGGGAGGGATAAAACACCTTCCTGATACAGGGAGGGGGGTTGTCATCATCCTGGCCGCACCCATGCAAGGGGATCCTTCAATCTTTTTATGTGAGCACTGGGGAGGAAGACTATCAGAGCTCCCCATGAGCTGGGCACCACTCCCTCCCTGCCCCAGGGAAGGCACAATGAGCGGCCACAGAGCGGGGTCACTCGGTAGTGCTCCCATCAGGGAGGAAGCCTTCCTGTGCCCCGGCAAACCCCTAGTGAAAGACAATCAGGCTCGCTGTCACCGAGCTAATTCCGATGGCATAAAAGCAGTAATGAAATTCACGGCAGGATTAGCCTCTCCATCCAATGGGCCGGCGCCACAGTGACATATCGTGCTTCTTGCCCGAATGTAACACACCATCTAATTTACGTCGTGTAGCGAGCGGGAATGAAATGTTCATAAAGAATTGCTGAATCTTGTCACCTTAACTGCGGCCCCGGGCTCTGAGGCATCTGTCAGGGAGAGGAGAGAGGAGAAGGAGGCTCCTGCCTTGCAAAGCTGCGACCAGGGCTTTGGGAAAGGGGAGATGGCTGCATTAATCTTCTGGGTCTGTGCAATGGAGATGTAGCACGTGGGGATGAGGACTCTGCGCTGGAGGAGGGGTGCTGTAGAGCTTCCTTACATGTGCATGCTGTAGAGTGGTGTTAGCAACAAGAAAGGGGCTTTTAGAGCTTCCCCACCCAGAGAACTGCATGCCTGGGATGCATGAAAATGGACCTGTGGTGGCATGGAAATAAGGGGCAGCATCCTTGGAGATATACATGCCCACAGCAGAACACAAGTTCCCAAATTTCATGTTGAGTCCCATGTGCAGGTACACACTGTTTAGCAACTGCAGGTGTTCTCCTGTCTGGGGAAGCATGTGCACAACCTTTTTGCTGTGGCTTGGCAGCCCTGTTCCCCCACCCCTCCCCAAATGTTTATTTGCAGTTAATTTTCATGGATCCTAATGGCTCAGATCCTGCTAGGGGGGATTGTGCTTGCCTCTTCAGTCAGAAAGTTTGCAGAAAAAAATAGCCCTTTCCTGTTGTGTTTGGAGTAATAGCGTCTTGGTGTCCAGAGGGGAGTTGGCAAGGAAACAGGGAAGTTTATTAAGAGTAAGAGATTGAATTCCACTGGGTTTAATTGGAAGTGCTTGAGCAAACAGGGGAGGGACTCGTCCAGTCCAGCTCTCTGGAAACAGCAGTACTAGCCCCAGGCTTCATGCCCATGGAGCTGACTAGTCCCAAGGCTACCTTATCCTCTTGACTGTTAGGGAAGCTGCAGGATTGGGCTTGTTTTCTTCCTTGGGGTCACCTGTGCACCTGAGCCTTGGCTTTCTCTTCCATCAGTTGCTAGGCTCCTACATGGGATCTGGAAAAGCTGGGTCAGGAAATATGCAGCTTTGAAGTGTCTGGGAAGACACAGTATTTGGGTCTGTATTTTACTTCGGAATCTGGTTCAGGGCACAAAGTGTGCAAGTGAGGCATAGGTCCTGTCCTTCCTGTGCTGCCCAGTCCTCTCCCATGAAAATCTGGCTTTTCTCCCTTGATAGGGACAGCACAGCTCCAGGTTGGGGCTCAGCAGCAGCTGGCTGGGCTGCAGGTATTGGGTATGCAATTTGCAACTGTGATATGTTTTGGAAGAGTAACCTAAACTTACGAGGCCTGCTTTGCTTTCCCATTTTAAAGCCAAAATGGAGAAAATCCACTTCTGGATCCTAATCCCCACACCATCCTTCAGGGCACGGAAAGGTCTCCAAGTCAGATTCCCATGGATGAAACCATCTGCCTGCCTTGGGCTGGTCTGAATGCTGCCTGCAGAATGAGCTGCAGCACCATTGTGCCTCCCCTGCACTGATAATCACAGGCAAGCAAAGCAGTATGGAAATGTGCCTTTGTGGTTGCAAAAGGAGCTGAGTGCCAAAAGTCTGATTCCCTCCTAGAAAAGTCTCTCCTTCAAGACCTTCTCCCACACCATGCTGAGTTGAAAGAGACACCAAGCTGAGAGGCATCAAGTATTCTCCTTGCAGTCGAAGGTAAATGGGGGCTCAGACATTTGTTTTGCCTTGAATTCAGCTGATTGCTCTGCTGAAAAATTCAAAGTTAAAGAACAATAAATAATTTATTACTTTATTTACTTTAATTCAATAAATTGTTTCCCCACAAATTAAGATATATTGCTTCAAATTAAATGTTTCATTAAATCTGAGATTAAACTTCTGGGGGCTGGGGAAAGTAAGACTTTTTAATTTGGCTGAAAACATGAAAACTGCTGTTTTCCATTGCTTTAATTGCAAACTCTAGAACCAAAGTAACACAAGTTTTACAAAGCATGTTTGTGCTGGTTTGGCTGCTGCTCCCACTCCTTTGGGAGATCAGTGGGTTTCTCTTTCTGACTCTTTCACATGGCTGCAGACTTTCAGCTACAAATCCAAACGGAGCATGTCTCTAATCCCAACCAAACCTCACATAAATGTCCTCTAATTGAAGCACTTTGTGTCTTCTAGACTTTGCAGGGTCTTGTTTCTCCATAATCTTGCTTTATGGGTGAAATTGTCATAGTGCCTGGCTGTGCTCCAGCCACACTCTATGCTCTTTGTTTCAAATACATATAAGTTAAATATATATTTATAAGTTAAATATGATGAATATATATATATATATATATAATTTTCCTCTGGTTGATGTCCTGTGCTGGGACTCTTGAAGGTGGGATTTCAGCCATATGCTATTTCCTGGTCTCACCCAGAGGTGAAATATGTTCACCTCTAATGAACATAAGATAAAACCTCATGTCTCTGTTTTCTAGTGGTTTTATTCATGCAGAGCTCTTCTACAGATTTTCACAAGTATGATGGCCTAGCCATAGAGGTGAATGGGACAGGCAGACTTACAAATGTGGAAATCTGTGTAGACTGAAATGAAGGAGTTTGCTAATTTCCTGGGCAGTGATCCTCTGGTACTGCACCTAGCAAGATTGAATCTGCTACAGAGTGGGATCTCTGGGGCCTGTCTGGCTGCTGGGTTTTAGTACCAGCTTTTGTAATTTATTAGGGACTGCTGGAGAGACTTCCAGCCAGTTCAGCATGTGTCTCCATAGGTACTCATGCACCTGTGCACCAACACAGCCACTGCAGAGCACTTCAGTGCTCTGTGACAGTCTGTGCTGCTCAATTTAGGAATAACCTGCATGAACAGTTGCAGGAGCAAATAATTGCTAAAGGGCTTCTACTTTTTTCCCTCAGACTCTGCAAGCAGATGAACTGAAGGTGCTGTGAAATGGTGCTGGAGGAATTCTCCCTTGCTTGTCTAACCCCTGGCTGGAAGGCTTCAAATGACAGAAGTGCTCACAGTAGTTCCTTGTGACTCTTTGGTGCCCTCTTTGCCCATGGCTGGCTACAGGATCACAGCTCTGGGTTCTTCATTGTAATGGTATCTGCAGCAGGTTTGCAAAACTGGTACCATGGTTGTCTTTCACAGAAAGGTTAGAGCAGCAAAAGGAGTGTCTGAGATATTGGGTGACAGAGGGAAAAAGCCTTGTGATGCCTACTCTGGGCTGCTCTGAAGAGGATTGGTAGGAACCAGGGCAGAGACAAGGCTGTGTGCATAGTTTCCAAGAGGGAAATCTTCCCTGTGAGGGCCTTTTTGCTTTCAGAAGAGGTGTCCCTCTTGGGAGTACTTTTAAGGGCTGGGAAAATCTCCTTTTCTGAATTCTCTTTCAGGCACCAAATGCAAGAAAATGCCCCATAAGGAATGGGGTGCACATGAATGAGTGGGTTAGCTCTGCAGGAAGGATTCCAAACTCCTCTTCTGAGCAGTGAATGATGCTGCAGTGAATGAAGCAACCTCTAAAACGGCATGTCTGTCAGCTCCTGGAACCCAGGTCACTCTTGGACTCATTGGGTCCATGGCAGAGGGCAATTGCTTTTGGGTCTATGCATTGTAATGTGCCTCTGTGATATGGAGAAAGGCACAGTCACTGCAGCAAGTGGGCTTTTGCCAGGAAAACTCTCTAATGTACTTACTATGTAAGTCAAAAGTATTTACAGGAGAGCTTGCTGCCTGTAACTTAAAGCTTTAGCGAAACAAATTGGAATTGCCTTCTGGAGGCCATTGTTATAAATTACAGCCCCAACATCTGTCCACAACTGCAATGTCTAGACAAACCGTCTCGGCTAGAAGAGCCAGCATGGGGGGTGCTGTGGTCACAGTGGGGAGGGGAAGCAAAGGGTTTATGCTAGGGCTTGTGCCAAGCACCCTGGCTCATGCTGCCCCTCTGCTTTTGAGCATGATGCTCAAAGCAGGGTCCATCCCAGCCTGACCAGGAAGGATTTCAGGGGCATTCAAAGCAGGAGGAGAAGCATCTGCCTTCTCCCATTGCAGATTGATGCTAGCAACAAATTTGGCCCTTGGAAGTCTTGACTGCTGTTGCCTCATTTATTGCATGCTGAAGGATGTGAGAGAAGGCAGTGCCTTCAGCCAGACTTGTTCCTGGCTTTCCTTGGCCCCTGTGCAGCACTTTCGATAAAGAGGCCAGGCCCGTCAGCTGAACGATTGTATTTTTTTTACAGTTCCTAGCGAAAACCTTCTCATTTATATGTAAAGTAGCCATTAGTCATAGCTCTGTTCCCTCACACTGCCTGATGTACAATCACATTTTGCAGTGGATGAATCTTTCCACACAGCTGCTCTGCTATGAATAATCCGTTGCTGGGCCCATAAATCAGAAAAAAATCATGCACCTCCTTTGCCTGATCCTTACACAAAGTCATATATTTTACATGAGGACAAACTAAATATTCATGAGGCTCTAAAAGGCTGTTCTGACTACAAGGTACTTGTTGGGGTTGTTTTTGTTCTGTCGGGTCAGGTTTGGTGGTTTGGGTTTGTTTTTTGTCCTCGTAAGAAGAAATCTTTCTTTCCCCTTTGCCACCCTTCAGGCAGCAGCACTGAGCTCCCAGCAATGCTCCTCTGGACTCGTGTTTGCTGAAGGACTGATGAATTTGTCATTGCTGCTGTGTCAAGGACAGGCTGATGGAAGGTGCTGCAAACACGAAAGGACACATCCCAGGGGAGGGAGCACGGCCTCAGAGAGTGAAGGAGCTGCTTTAAGGGTGAAGAGGCACTTCCAGCTCTGTGCTGGGAGCACCTGGCTGGCTGGGAGTTGGGGTGCATGTTTTGGTATGTGCCTCAGCCTGGTGCTCCACACCGTGGCCTCTGGCAAGACCATGGAGACCAGGAAGGCTGCCAAACAGTCAGTATAGTACCTGTTCAAGAATGTTGTCACCCTGATTTATTTTAATCCATATTTTAAACAAAGCACCTACAGAGTCTATGCAGAGGACTGGGACCAGGAGGTTCAGCATCTTCTGCTTCCCAGTGGCCCAGTGAATCTGGTGGGGGAGCAGCACCATGCAGCCACCATGGTAGGATGGGAAACTAGGAAGTGAGCTCAGGTTTAATCTGCTCAGGATCCCTGTAAGGATTCCAAACTCTCAGGATCTGCCCTGTGCAAGACAATCTGCCTTGGCCAGTCAGAGGCAGTGATGATGATATTAGTGCAGGGAGGGCTCTCACCCCCAGGAGGATTGGGAGATCCTGACAAGTGTGAAGACGAGGTTTTCCACCTTCTATTTGCTGCATTAGCAGCTCCCAATAACTGAGAGGGACCAGGATCATCCTTCCCTGCCCTGGTCCCCCTTGCCTTTACAGTAGCTTTGCTGTTTGTGTGGTCACAAGAAAAAGCCAGTTTGACTTGCCAGCAAAGTGTTTAGTTTATATTTCCTGAGTACAATTTTCCTGCCACTATAGTGAACTAAACCAGCTCGCTGTGCTAGCAAACAGGTTTTGGAACCAGCAGAAGGTGAGAGGAGAAACCTGTGGCTGTCAGAGACAGGAGAGAGGATGCAGCTCCCCTCTTCAGCAGGGATACAAGGGATACAATCAGCTCAACCTGTAAATGTTAATCTACAGCCTACACTACTGTGGTTTCTTTGCAGACAAGCCTCTCTCTTGGGTCATCCCCTCCATACGTGCAGCCTCGCACATCTTCTTATACCAGGTAATGAGTACTGTCCTGAGCAGTGAACATAATTCATACTGTGTGGTCTTGGACTCCCTCCCTTTGCTCTTGCATGACTGAGTGTCCCTGTGTCCTAGAAAAGCCCCTTTGCCCACAGGCTGCAGGGAGCCATTCTGCCCTCAGTTTCCCCAGGCCACTGCACACCAAGCGCCTTTAGCTGAGGTGCCAGAGCCCTGTGTGAAACATGCCACCATCAGGGATAAGCTAGGCTGGAGAGGCTGAGCTGAACCACTGGGATGTTTCTGGTTGCAGGGGTCCCTGTCACCTTCTCACAAGCTCTTATGCTATCAGAGATTGCCTGTGCGCTCACCACTGTGAAACACAGCCCCAGTAGCAGCTGCTGCCACTGCTGCCGCCAAGTTCTTGCAGGACAAAGGGAAGAACAAAAGATTCTTCCACCAGTGAACTCCCTTCTTTTCACTTCCCTTCCTTTTTGCTCCAACTTGGAAAGAATGAAGCCAAGGCACTGCCAAAGTAGAGGAAAACAAGGCCAAGCACACACAGATGGTGACTCCACAAATTTAATTTAAAATCATCCTTTATTATTCAAAATTTAAAAATTCAGGCAATAATGCCCAAAGGAACTGCACTGATTAAAGTTCCCTAATGTTTCATGGCCAAATCTTGCTGCTTCCACCACGGGTCACTGGGACAAGAAGTGAAACCCCTCTGGAGTGCAGAGAAAGGTAGGGCTGTACCTGCTGGATCTCTTAACCACTTACTTACTGACCCAATCAGCTTCACTTGAAGCAAAGCACCAGCTGTTCCTTACCCAATTAATGACTGCCACAGCAAATTAACATGGCGTTACACCAGGCGTGGATGTGGTCCGCAGAGTCCAGAATGCACAGAGCAATATGCTATTGCAAAAATAATCACAGTAATATCTTTACTGTTAGGTAGCATCCTTCATCTGGAAGGATGGTGAGGCCCCTGAGCACTCTACGGGCTCGTTTCATGCAACGTGCTCTGCAGCGAGGGGGTGGAGGGCAGGGAGGGGGGGTATGGTTGCTGTTTCAAGGGAAAGTAAAGAGGAGCTGGTCATGGCAGCTCTACTGTGGCAGATGCAGCACTGACTACACATGTCCAGTTCCTGCAATTCAAACAAATAATTGTTTGTTTGGTTGTAAATCTGTTGTTTGTTTGGTTGTAAATCTGTTGAAGTGTGCCTTCTCCCTGCCTTATGCACCACAGACCTGTCCCATTGGTCTCTTTGCCTGCTGTGTGACGTGACACCTTGATGGTGTCACAGCTTGGTGTGCTGACCATTCTCTCCTCTGGCCACAGAGGACTTAGCAAGCTGGTGGGTGCAGAGCTAGCCATTCAGCTGCCAGGGAGCATCCCACGGTGGAAAAGGGCCACCAGGTCAGGCTGCAGATGCAGAGATCCAGGTGAGGTTCCCACAACAAGGTGTTACTCCATGCTCAGCGCTGCTGGGCCAAGTGCTGTTTCTGAGTCCTTCTGTGCTGTGGTTGAGGCTCTTGCCCCGTCCTTCTGCAGTGGTTCTGCGTTGTGGAGTCCTGATGGCAGTGTGGCAGAATAACCAAGTCATGACCTCCTACCACCAAGTTTAAATCCAGCACCTAAACAGTCATTAGTTTTGGCTCCACAGAGTTCAGGGACATTAATCCCCTATAAGTTACAGTCCAGACAGATCAATCAGCCTGGAGGGCTTTGGGACACTGGTGTGTAATGCTGAAGCATTACACTTTCCAATTTTCCAACAATTAGGCCAGCATCAGATATTATTGACAAATAAACCATGCAATCAAAGCCCTGAGCCTGCCATGCTGCTACCAGGAGGATCCATTTACATCCCAAGCCAGCTGCAGGATGCCTGGAGGGAGGAGACATGGGAGAGCCCTGCCTCAAGCACCAGCAGCCCCTGGTTGCCTTCAGTGCTGTTACAGGAGCCCTCCCTTTGTAATTATAGGATTCCCTCATTATAATTACTGTTATTTATATAATCGTGGTGAGTGTTTTCAGTGCTGTCAGCAGTCTGGAAAGTGCCCAGCCCCACTAGAGCCAAGCATTTCAGGCATTTCACTGCTAAGAGTCTGGGCTTAAAGTATGACGGCCAAGAGCATGGCTGGGTCGGTCCAAGAATGGCAGCCTCTTGTCCTGGTGACATGGAAGTTTTATTTGGGAGATTTCTATGCCCTGGGATTATAGAGGGAGAACATCAGGTTATCTCTTCCTCCTTCTCTTAGACCACAGCTCTGGGAGCGTAGATCATGTCAGCATCACACGCTGCAAATGCTGGCATTCCCTGTCACCTCTGTTGGGTCACTGGCTGCAGCAGACACTCCTGGCACTGGATCATGAGGCACCACCTAGTCACATGTCCCTGGGAGGAATCCAGTAATGGGCACATTCTCTGCATCCTCTGTTTTCTCTCTAATCATCTTGCCTGAAAATCTGGAGGAGATGGAGTGTTTAGAGGAAGTGAGAGAAGGGACTGGTACTCAGGAGATACTGCTTGAAGCTTCACTTTTGTTCCTGTGTCAAACACGGGAATGAAAACAATGGGTTTGAGCTGCATATGGGCAAGCAAGTGCTGATGTTTGTGGCTGGCTTCTTTGCATTTAAATAGGAGGAAATTCAGAGTATCTCACTTGGAATGCAGAGCCAAATATATAAATGCAGCAAGGAAAAGAACCTGAGTGTTTTACTAGATGACAAACTGGCTAGAAATCAGTTTTGTGTTTCCTATAGAGAAGTAAAAACTTACTTATAGTAAGGGCCTTATAGTTGGTATTAAAACCACAGGAAGCAATTCGTCTCTGCTGCTCCATACAAGCCAGCTTCAGTTTTTAGGCACTGTGAAAAATGTAGGAAAACTGGAAAGAGATGAGACAAATTTAATAAACAAGAGGATTAGAAACAATTGTTGCCATGTGAGCTGGTCTTGTAGGGTGTGCAACAGAGAAACAGAAGGGATATTCTCCTGTCTATGTGCAGCTGCTAGTCAAGGAACGCTGATCATTTTTTTTTCTCTTTGCTGCTTAGTACAGCAATGAAAACTCAGTTTAATTTTCAGGGAAAATTGATCTAGAAACATTATTAGAAAAAGGGCACCAAAGCACCACAGGAAGCCTTTTACGTACAGGATGGCTTCGAACAAAAATCTCTCAACAATGATGTCAGCCTACTTGATCCATTCCAGTGATGCAAATTTTCCTGTTTCACATCCCCTGTGGGCCTTCGGTCTGGTGACTTTTCACCGGGCATTTGTGGCACCCAGTGCACGGGGCTGAGTTTATGTTCACCAGCAACAATCGCCCGGAACACCGGCAGTGCGGAGCACGGAGCGCAGCCGGAGCAAAGCGGGGGAGCAGCCGAGCCCTCCCGGGAGGCATTTGAGAGCGCGGGGCTGTGACTCAGGAACCAGCCGTACCTTCCACCCCAGGGAAGATCTGGAGCTGGGAACTGCCCACGTGGCACCTGCAGGACGCGCCTCCTCATCTCCCTCCCTCGCCCGCCCAGAGCGGCCCTGTCCATCCCGCCCCGGCCCGCACCTCGCACCCTCACCGCCCTAGGTTACTACAGCCCCCATCGGCTCCCTGCACTGCACAAAACGCATGCGCCAGCCGGCTCCCAGCGTGCCCCCTGGTCCAGAACCTGCCGGGATTTGTAGTTTTCTCCGGCAGGTCGGACCTTTGCCAGGAACGTGGCCGGGGACTCAATTTCCCGTGGGCCTGCGGAGCGGCGCATGCGCCGTGCGGGCAGCGGGGCGAGGTGGGGGGGCGCGGGGCAGCGCAGGTTCCCGTCTGCGCTGGCTGCGGCCTTCACTGAGCGGGGGGGCGGCCCCGGCCCGGCCCCGCGGGACGATGGACCCGGCCGAGGCCGTCCTGCAGGAGAAGGCGCTCAAGTTCATG
>VXAX01005451.1:66684-78021 GCA_013399835.1 Leptocoma aspasia | reverse complement strand
TTTTTTAAATTTTTGTGAGAGATTTTAAAGGTGTAGTTGAGTTTTATTTTTTGGGTTAGAAGACATGGGAAATGACTGTGATGTTTACAATCAATATTTTTTTTGGTTTTTGGTTTTGGTCGAGTTTTTATTTTGTGGGGGTTTTTTTAATTTTTGTGAGAGTTTTTTAAATTTTTGTGAGAGATTTTAAAGGTGCAATTAAGTTTTGTTTTTTGGGCTAAAAGACATGGGAAATGACTGTGATATTTACAATTGATTTTTTTTGGTTTTTGGTCTTGGTCGAGTTTTTATTTTGTGGTCTTTTTTAATTTTTGTGAGAGTTTTTTAAATTTTTGTGAGAGATTTTAAAGGTGCAATTAAGTTTTGTTTTTTGGGCTAAAAGACATGGGAAATGACTGTGATATTTGTACTAGTGTTTCATGTTTGTGATTGTGATTGTTTTGTTATTATGTGTTAAGCTGTAGGTTATTTGTGGTTGCTTATGGTTTATTTGCTTTATTTAGAAGCTATTAGTAGATATTATTAGTAGATTATTAGTAGATATTTTATTAGAAGAATTAGGGTAATAATTATTTTCCTGGCACTCTGGGGTGCTGGAGATGAAGGAATTTTGCAAATTCTGTGTGGTCAGAAGAGGACAGAGCCAAAGATATTCCAGCCCTCCAGGGAGGTCCCTC
Source organism: Leptocoma aspasia (assembly GCA_013399835.1). Classification (NCBI taxonomy): domain Eukaryota; kingdom Metazoa; phylum Chordata; class Aves; order Passeriformes; family Nectariniidae; genus Leptocoma; species Leptocoma aspasia. The sequence continues at coordinate 77,344 of VXAX01005451.1, read as the reverse complement.
CTCTGCTGATTTCCCAGGTGCTTTGGGGAATTATTCCCCAATTTTTTTTCTCAAAACCCTGCATTTGATCCCTTACTTTGCAGTTTCCCCCCCCAAAAAAAGAGTGGATGAATGTAGGATTTTAAGGAGTCACATTTATTTCAGAGCGGGCTCATGTTGTTGGCAGATTTTTGTTGGGCAGATTTTTGGTGGATTTAAGTGAGATTTTGCAACGTGTCCAGAAAGAAAGAAGGTGATTTTAACAGCAGAGTGTGGGAAAACATCACTGGTGGCAGCACAAAAGCGTAGAGAATATAGAATTAAAGAATTACAGAATTTAGGTTGGAAGGCACCTTAAAGATCATCCAGTCCCATCCCTGCCATGGGGAAATTTCCACTATCCCAGGGTGCTCCAAACCCCATCCAAGCTGGCCTTGGATACTTCCAGGGATGGAATTCCTTGGGGAACATTTTAGAAAACAACCTCTTAAATTTAGTGCTGTAAAAAAATAAATTCAGAAGTTGAAAACCCTGAGGGATTAATCAGAATTAAATAAGCCATGATTAATGCCCTGTTAAGGCCCCCAGGAAGACTCCCAGTGTTTTCCTAGAACAAGGCTAGCCTGGATAAACAAAAAAAAATTAAATTATAGCAGCTCTTCTGCAATTTTTTTCCCCAAAATTGCTGAGCCCAGTCATGTGTGAGCTTTGCCATGATGAAAAGGAGAGGAGAGGAATCACTGCCACCTTTCCATGGATTGTGGTGGATCATGGACACTTCCACCTGGACACATGACAACACCACCACTGGGCCTGCACTGTCACTTGGGCCTTTTCTGCAGCTTGAATTGTGAGACTGGAGGGGGGACAATTACTTTATTATATTTATTATAATTTACTATTTATTATTATATTTATTATATTTTATTACTTCATCTTATTATTCCTCCAGTTGTAAATTATCAAACCTGAAAGTGGAACACAATGGTGAGATTTTGTTATTGCCAGGAAAGAGAAAATCAGGCCTTGCAATAACCTCATATGAGTAGCTGGGTAAAAAAAAAAAGTTAAAAAAGAGAATTTCAGGATGTGCAAATCATGGAAGCTTTATTGTAGCCAACAGATCTTCAGGCTTTTCATCGCCTTTCAGGAGATTTGTGCAGCAGAAAAGCAGAGAGAGCAGCACTGAGGACTTTGGGGCCTCTCTCTGAAATATTCATCTTGTCCAGAGCTGTCTGACACCGGAGATATCCAAAGCTGCCAAGTCTGGAATGTGGATTGCGGCAAATCCTGAGTTGTTCCCCTTGCTGGGGGTGTGATTGCTCGATGCTCCTCTTCCTTTTCCACACCAACAGCCTGGAATTCAGCTTTCCTGGAATTCAGCTTTCCTGGGACTTTATCTGCGGCCCTGAGTTAGGAAAATTCTGTTTCTGCTCTGGCTGCTGCACCTGATTCCTTGTGCAGGCTGGCCTAGAGCAGAGGCTGGGCAGAGTTCCAGAATAAAGCAGGGATTTATGAAAAGGATTTCCTCCATGGATCCACCTTGGGCAGCACAAGAGCCCAGCCAGGGCTGCACCCAAGATGAACCAAAATGGTCCCAAAATGGACACCGGGCACGGGCTCTGGCACTTTTATCAGTTCTGCTCCATTTGCACATTGGAGTTCATTGTCCAATTCCAGCTTTAGCCCATCAAGTCCCATCCTGCTTGTTTTTCTCTCTTCAGCCCACGTTGTTTGTGCTCTTGGGCTGAGATTTGGATCATTTGTCCTTGGTCCCCAGCTAGAGAAGGAATTGTTTTGTCTCCCTGCTCTGTGCAGAGAGCTCACCATCCCATAATATGAAGCCCAGACCCACACACTTTGAAATCCTGTACAGCTCTGCCTCCATCCGTGCCTCCAATCTGAATTAGGATCATGGAAACATCATGGGATCATTAGGATCATGGGTTTGGGTTGGAAGGGATCTCCCAGCCCACCCAGTGCCACCCCTGCCATGGCAGGGACACCTGCCACTGTCCCAGGCTGCTCCCAGCCCCAGTGTCCAGCCTGGCCTTGGGCACTGCCAGGGATCCAGGGGCAGCCACAGCTGCTCTGGGAATTCCATCCCAGCCCCTGCCCACCCTGCCAGGGAACAATTCCTAATTCCCAAGATCCCATCCAGCCCTGCCCTCTGGCACTGGGAGCCATTCCCTGGCTCCTGGCCCTGCAGCCCTTGGAAATTGTCTCTCTCCATGGTTCCTGGGGCTCCTTCAGGCCCTGCAAGGCCACACTGAGCTCACCCCAAAACCTTCTCTTCTCTAGGCTGATTTTTTTTCCAGGAAGAAAGTGGTCCTTCAGTTTTTCCCCTCAGTGTTTTTTCTCCAAAGTGGCTGCCAAATGCTGGAGAATAAAGGTAGAGAGACCTTTGTATCCTGCAAAAACTCAGTGACGTGATCCGTGACATCTCAAGTATCACTTTCAGCCCTCAGTAACCTTTAAAAATGAAATCTGGCTGTTGACTGAGATCAATGCTCTTTATTGCTTGCAAGGTGATTGACTTGATTCCCTCTTGTTCCTGAAAATCCAAGGTTTCCAGCCCAGTTTGGGTCAGAACACATTGATTTTCCATTTTCGTATTCAATTCATGGTTAGCTCAGACACTGATAAAATGGCCTGTCCAGCAAACTAAAAGTACTACAGCACCAAAATCAGAGGAAGGCTGCCCAAGCTGAGAGAGAGAAATCATTTACATCAGTAAAAAACTGGGAAAAGATGGGATTTAACATTAAAATATAAATTTGGGTTGAAACATTTCATCCCAGGGAGGTTTGGATTCCCCATCCCTGGAGGTGTCCAAGGCCTGGATGTGGCACTCAGAGCTCTGGGCTGGGGACAAGGTGGGGACCAGGCAGAGCTGGAAATCAATAATCATGGAGAGCTTTCCCAGCCTCAGTGATTTGGGGATTCTGGGGTTCTATTCTATGACCTGAGTGGGAAAATAATGCTAAAAAAATGAACTTTCCTTCTTAAAAGCTCAACTCCAAATGTTCTGAGACATTTAATTTTCTGTCCAAACTCTCAAATGTGCATCCTATTGACTTTAGGAAGATTTGGGAAAGGTCTTTCCTTGCTCAGCTTTTTTTCCTCTCTTCCCTGAAGGTGTTTGGTGCAAGATGCTCCTTTCTGCCTTCCTGGGATGTGGTGCTGATGGTCAGTGAGGAAAAACTTCTCTGAAATTGAAATTATTCATCCCACCCCCTTCCTGTGAGCATTCCCTGTGGTGAGGACACTCATGGATGATGTTCTTCCAGTTCCATGTAAAGAATTGGACACATTTAGCAAAACGTGGTCATGGAGAGCAAGACAAGTGGATTTCCCAAATTAAAATCCCTCCTTTGGGTCATTAAGCTGAGCTGTTAATTTTAGTGATGAGAAGCAGAAATGTCGTGAAAATGAGGGAAGAGTTTTCAGGCTGCAACCAGTGGTTTTTCTACATTAAATTTTATTTAAGTAAGAATTTTATCCACCCTATCACCTAAAGCTTTTTAATAAATAATGAGATTGTAGTACAGTCAACAGTATGGTGTGGGTTGTAGATAAATAAAATGTGGAAAATTGTGATAAATGTTAAACCTAGAGCCTGTTTGGGGGAGAATTTCAAAGTGACACAGAGCAAATGTGGTGATTTTTGGCACCCTTTCCCCTGCAGTGAAGGAGTTCACACCCTTTACCAAGGGCATTGCTGCTTTTTTCACTGTTGCTGTATTAAAAAAGCCTCCCTGAACTTTGTTCCCTTAGTTAATGTTGGATTTGGAAAAGATAAAAATTGTTTTCCTGAGTGAAAATGATGATTTGGGGATCACTGGCACTTCAGGTGTCAGGCTGCTGGATTTATTCCCAGGTTTGCTGGGGGAATCTCACGGAATCGGTGGGAATTACTTTGACAAATCTCTTGATATTCTGAGGTCTTTTCCAACCTAAATGATTCTGGGATATTAAATACCCCGTTCTGGGGTATTAAATGCTGAATAAGCATCTAAGAAGGATTAAAAAAGGATGTAAAAAAGGCTATAAAAAGGACAGTCCCTTCCCTATGGGAGCTGATGCAAGATCCACAAGTAGAACAAAAGTCAGAGCAACAAAGATATTTATAAACAGGAAAATGCCAGCTTCTCAAATCCATTCCCAAAATTAAGCCTCTTGGAAAATGAACATTGTCCAGAGCTTTAAGACCCCTCAAAAAAACTTCATTTTCTGCATAGTTCTGCTTCTTTAGAAGGTATTTCATCTCCCAGCCCTCTCTTGCTCGATGCAGGGGGACAGGATGATTCCATAACTAAAGGTTTTTGTGGTAAATTGCCTGGAAGCCTTCAGGTTTTCCAGTGTTTTGACTTTTCCTCTTCAAGAAAAAAAAAAAATTAAATGCAGACAATGGTCTTTTTCCTTTCCTTTTTCTTCCACTCATAATGCAGCATACCGTGTTCTTGTTTTGCATGAAAACACCCAAAATCTCTTTTTTTTCTTTTTTTTTTTTTTTTCTATTATTTCTATTATTTCAGTTGGGTTTTCTGTCTTCAGGGCTCCTGCAGTGTGTTCTGTGCTACCCAAAGTGCAAGGAAGGCCGTGCCTCTCTATAAAACTTTCTTACGTAGATCTCAAAATCCCAGGAGATTCTGGAAAAAATTCAGCTTCCATTCAAAGACAGAAAAAATGTTCAGGTTTACAGGGCTGTTCTGATCCCAACAACACTTAGGAAAACATGAAATGGAAGGTTTTTGTCTCCCAGAACATTTCTTCACACAGCACATTAATATTACTCATCACTGAAGTCCTGGCCTCTTATTTTATTGCCTGAGTAAAAAGCTGATTATTTTTGCAATCTGGCTCATGCTCTGCCAAGTGAGAGTTGCTTTTCCCCACTCAAATATCACTTTTTAAATACCTTTTCCCACTGTTTTCTGTCAGGGAAAGGCTTTTCCCAGGCCACCCACGTGTGGAAGGGTGGATTGGGTTGCACTGAGAGGGTTTTTTCAGGGTTTTTTCCTCCCTTGCCATGCAGGTTTGTCCTTGTCCTTCCTGGGCCTCCTGGATATTGAAGAGGGAAGGCTCAGGAGAAAAACATCCCATTTATTCCACTTATTTATCCCATTTATACAGCTTTGGAGAGGGTTTGAGAGGATACAAGTCCTCTCCTATCTGTTCTCCACAGATTTGGCTTTTCCCTCATCCTTTGTCACCCACATGGTGAGGCAGGAAACTCTCAGGATTCATAATTCCCACTAACTTTCCTCTTCGAGACTGACAGATTTAAAAAAAAAATAAAAATTAAGGCCTGAAACAGAGCAACAAATTCACCAAGGACAAGGGGAAGATTTTTGATTTCAGCAAATCCAGGATTTTTGTCCACCACCAAAACCTGGAGGCTGACAAAAGCAGCAAAACATGAGGGTGAAGCTGCAAACCCCAACTGAGCCGTGCCTGAATTTTGAAGATGACGAACGATCTTTCCATTTTTAATTTAAGAATATTAATCACCCTCCTCCTAGCAGGTTCTTTCCGTGTCCTTCTCACGCCACGGCTTTTAATTTCTTTGCTTTGGCAGGGCAAAAGCTTCTTAAAATTTATGAGAAGGGCTGTGACAGATTCCTTGTTCCTGTCAGGCCCTGATGGAGGCAGAGCTTGGGCAGGACCTGCTCCCACCATCAGGGCAGATGTGGAGGCAACGAGAGCTTTGGGGGGTGTCAGAAATCCAGCTGAACATTCCAGACTCTGCTTTCCCTCAGTTTTCCACAGCTCAGGGAAGCAGAGAGCTGGAAATGCTCACAAATATTCAGTGACAAGGCCCAGGCCTTTGTGTCACCCTGGCAGAGCCCGGGGCTGGGTGGGATGTGACTCAGGGATGTTATTCCAGCTTAAAATCCTGGATTTGTTGGCCAAGACATTCCCACCCTGAGTACATCAGCGCCAACAATGACAAGGCATCACCTGGCAGTTGATTTTCTGACATTTCTCCTCAGGAGTGTGGCCCAGGCCAGCTGGTTTGGCAAATTTGCTTCTATTTCTTTGTATATTGATAGGCTTCCGTAAAAAAAAGGGAAAAGAAGTATAATTAATGTTTTTGGTGTGTACAACCAGAGGGTTGGGATTCAGTAGCTTAAAATCCTGGATTTGTTGGCCAAGACATTCCCACCCTGAGTACATCAGCGCCAACAATGACAAGGCATCACCTGGCAGTTGATTTTCTGACATTTCTCCTCAGGAGTGTGGCCCAGGCCAGCTGGTTTGGCAAATTTGCTTCTATTTCTCTGTCTATTGATAGGCTTCCCTAAAAAAGGGGGGGAAAAAGTATATTTAATGTTGGTGGCGTGTACAACCAGAGGGTTGTAGCTTAAAATCATGGATTTTTTGGCCAAGGCATTCCTACCCTGAGTACATCAGTGCCAACCTGGCAGTTGATTTTCTCAGATTTCTCCTCAGGAGTGTGGCCGGGCCAGCTCATTTGGCAAATTTACTATTTCTTTGTATATTGATAGGCTTCCCTAAAAAAAGAAACAGGGAAAAAAAGTATAATTCATGTTGCTGAATTACAGCAACCAGAGGGTTGTAGCTTAAAATCATGGATTTTTTGGCCAAGGCATTCCTACCCTGAGTACATCAGTGCCAACCTGGCAGTTGATTATCTTACATTTTCCTCAGGAATTTGGCAAATTTGCTTCTATTTCTTTGTCTATTGATAGACTTCCCTAAAAAAGGGGGGAAAAAGTATAATTAATGTTGGTGGTGTGTACAACCAGAGGGCTGGGATTCAGTAGCTGGAGAGGTTTTTTGTCCAAGTTTTCTTGCTGATTTTAGACCATCCCATGCTGTGTTTCCTCAGCCAGCTGGCTGCAAACTGCAACAAAACATAGCCCACTTCACATGGCCCTTACTGCTTCCCCTGAAGTGTGAAAGCGAGGAGCTGGCAAATATTCATAAAAAAACAGGGAATGTTGGAATTCCTGCCTTTATTCCTTTCTGCCTGTCTGCACTTCCATTTGGTTCACCAAAATCCATGTCAAACCAAGGGAACTCACACGACACCTCCACAGGCATCACTTTGCTGCTGATTTGGGCTGGTGAGAGGATGCAGAAAATATTTTTTCCCTTCATTTTTAGGGAAAAATGAGGAAAAACATCACGTTTATAACTGTATTGGGAGGAAAGGTTGGGAGAATTGGGATTCTCTGGAGATGAGAAATTTTGGTGAGACCTCAGTGTGGCCTTGCAGGGCCTGAAGGAGCCCCAGGAACCATGGAGAGAGACAATTTCCAAGGGCTGCAGGGCCAGGAGCCAGGGAATGGCTCCCAGTGCCAGAGGGCAGGGCTGGATGGGATCTTGGGAATTAGGAATTGTTCCCTGGCAGGGTGGGCAGGGGCTGGGATGGAATTCCCAGAGCAGCTGTGGCTGCCCCTGGATCCCTGGCAGTGCCCAAGGCCAGGCTGGACACTGGGGCTGGGAGCAGCCTGGGACAGTGGGAGGTGTCCCTGCCATGGCAGGGGTGGCACTGGGTGGGCTTTGAGGTCCCTTCCAACCCAAACCATTCCATGATTTTTGATTCTATATAAAAATCTTACTCACATACACACTGCCCTATTTTAAGCAAACAGCTGAACTTGAGTTCTGACAAAATTGCACCATTTTCAAGGTGGTTGTAACAGGGAAGTAGAGAAATAACCCTAAAAACCATCCAGAAAAATCAGAAATGTCCCCATCTTTGCATGTGGAGTTGCCCTTGTGAAACACAGATGGTTCACCTGAGTCTGAAACTGAAATTACAGATAAGAATCAGACCCGAGTTTCTGAGTGTGCAATTTGTTTTTATGTACACAGCAGGAAATATTTCTTAAAAATCCTGGATATTTCCAAATATCTGACTTCTCAGAGGAGTCAAAACGCAATCAAAGTATTTCCTTTCAAAGCTGCGTCACTTTATGATTAGTCAAGAGGTTTTTGCAACATGAATTTCCTTTTCAGAGATGTTTTCTATTACATCTGTTTGCTTTTGTTTGTCTTGTTTTATTTTAGCAATCCAATTAAATTCCTCTTTTATCAAGATGGAAAACTCACGCTGCTTATTTTAAACAAAATGCAGCTCATGGCATGCATGGCTGCTGTAGCAAATGTTTAAATATTTCCTGTCTGTGCTAAAATAAATCAGGATTTGACCTGAGCAATTATGATTATCGTTTCCAGGATGTCCTTTTGTTCCCTTTCCTTCAAATAGGAAGGATTCATACAGTGTGACAGATTTTATTAGCCTAAAAGATCCCTGGCACATCTGGATGCATAATTTGGATCATTTTGTAATTTAAGGTCCTTGTCATTATCCCTCATCCTTTGCATTTCACTGGATGTCCATGTGCTGGCACAATTTCTCCAATGCATTTTAAATACAGATATAGAAATAAAAATTAATGCCCCAACTGCACAATGCAGAAATGTTCTGATGTTTGTGGAATGGCTTTGTCCAGATTAAAGGGCAGGGATTTATTTCCATAGAACCAGAGAATTATGGAATCATGGAATGGCTGGGTTGGGAGGGATCTTAAAGGTCATCACTGGGACACCTTCCACCATCCCAGGTTGCTCCAAGCCTCATCCAGCCTGGCCTTGGGCACTGCCAGGGATCCAGGGGCAGCCACAGCTGCTCTGGGAATTCCATCCCAGCCTCTCCCCACCCTCACAGGGAACAATTCCTAATTCCCAATATCCCATCTACCCTGGCCCTCCTTCAGCTTAAGGTCATTCCTTGTAGGTGGCAGAGAAAAACCATCAGGGCTCCTTCAGAAATTCAAGATGCTTGAGAGAAGTAAAAAAAAAAACAAGAAAACCACCAAAACCATTAAACCTTTCCCCTTGCAACTGTTGGCAACACGTGGAGGTTGCAACATTTTGGAGGCAGCTGCTGAGCCTTGAGCTTCCTCTGAGAGCACCTTAAAATAAAGGCTGACTTTGGCAAAAACAACTTGTTTGTAAATAAAGAGGTTTCCTTTGGAGAAATGTTCTCCCTGACTGGAAGCATTGGGACAGAGCCCCTGAGGATATTTTCCTTTCTGCTCTAGACAGAATAAAGATTCTCACACAGGTCAATGTGTTTTTCCCTCCTTGAATAGGAGTGGCTCTCATTAGCTGAAATCACTGTGCTGCAAGCTCTGGATCTATGGCAAAAGTGCCCACCGAGCACCAGGGAGCTGGTTTGAAACCAGCCCCCGTCAGGCACACAGCAGCACGAGGAGGGACAATTAAAGCTGCAATGTAGCTGCTCAGTTGGTAAAAGGAGGGAGCCGGAGCACGAAAACAAGTGGCAGATCTGCCACCAGCTTGGTTTGAGAAGCAGCGGCTGCCTTTATATTTTAATATTTGTTTTGACTCGTAACAGCCCTGCTGGACACTGAAACCCCATTCTGGCAGAACGTCCCAGCTGCTGCTGGTCCACGTCCTCATGCCTTATGTAAAATCATGGGAAAGAAGAGGGAAAAAAGCCCCCAAGAGCCCCAAAGCCAAAATCCAGCTTTAACTCCAGGCCAAAAGTGAAACTTCCTCAGATAGACACCGCTGGTTTCCAGTCTTTAAGCTGCACATCCCAAGTAAACCACAACAAAAGCTTAAAGAGGAAAGGTCAGACCTGTGAAGTGCTATTTGTTTTCACCGAAACTTCATCCCCCACTTACCCCCAGCCTAACCAGCAGCGAAATCAATTACCACTTGTCAGACTGAAACCCGACCCCAGAAATGAAAGAAGGACACGACCTCTGGGGGGAAAAGAAACCACGAGTGAACCACTTTCTCCTGCAGGGAAGGGTTAACAGGCCTGATCCTCTTTTTTCCCCCCCTGCAGGAGGGATCGATAGCAATGTTCTCTACATTCACTCTTCCTTTCAGCGGGGATGGCCAGTAGGACAGTGAGGTTATTGAGATTGGGTTTCATAAATTACTCCATTTAATAATTGAAGACAAAGAGGTTCCATACATTTTAATAGCATTTAGTGTAACTGTTCAAATTTGTAGGACTCACAATAGATCAATCTCAGCTGCCATTACCCCTCGAGGTAATGGTGCCTGCACTTACCAAGCTGCTGTTAAGTGTAGGCTCAGCTTGTCAAAGAGTGGTCAGGTTTAAGGCAATATCCCCCTCATTCCCATTTCCCACAAGCCTAGAACGGCATTCCCAAAGGGAATTCCACACTGGGAATGTTGCTGTTGGTTTAGTTCAGCTGTGCCAGCTGAGGATTCTGTCCTTTTGGTGTATAAAGTGATATAAGAGCATTAATTCCGACATCTGGGAGCAGCCTGGACTATCCCAACACCAGCAGTGATCCAGACAGGAGAGAGGATTCCTTCTTATGCTTCATTTGTGAATGCAAGGAAATAAAAACCATAAATGGAGCTGGAAAGACTTCTTGGGAAGGTGGAGGGGATCCCTCTGAGTGCTGGGAGAGAAGCAGCTCATGGTCAGGTCTCACAGGATTAAAGACTTTTCTTTTTTTAAGCACATGGAGAAGCCTGGAAGATTCTGGAAACTCCATCAGGTGGATCAACACATGAACTGGGGCTGAAGATAGATTCTTTCTTTCTTTTCTTTTCTTTCTTTCTTTCTTTCTTTCTTTCTTTCTTTCTTTCTTTCTTTCTTTCTTTCTTTCTTTCTTTCTTTCTTTCTTTCTTT
>VXAX01005451.1:46268-66581 GCA_013399835.1 Leptocoma aspasia | reverse complement strand
TCTTTCTCTCTTTCTCTCTTTCTCTCTTTCTCTCTTTCTCTCTTTCTCTCTTTCTCTCTTTCTCTCTTTCTCTCTTTCTTTCTTCTCTCTTTCTCTTTTCTCTCTTTTCTTTATTTTCTTTCTTTTCTCTCTCCCTTCCTCCCTTTCCCTTTCCCTTTCCCTTTCCCTTTCCCTTTCCCTTTCCCTTTCCCTTTCCTTTCTCTCACCCTCTATAATCCATTTTTTCTCCTCCCTTTCACATTTCCCCTCTATTCAATCCCACTGCCATGTGCTTATATAGGAAATCAGGGATTCATTTCTATCAATTTCCAAGCATGTAATTTATTAATAAAACTGTGGAGGATTTGTGGACCCCCTGACTTCTGTCATTCCTTTACTCCACAGAATCCCCCCCTCATCAAAACCACTTTTGTGTTTCTTTTTTTTTTTTTAACAGACATCCAGGGAAATGAATATTCTGATTTTTTTGTGTTGTTTTGCCTTGGACTTCCTCGAATTAAGCAGTTTTCTTTGCTGCCTCTGCCACAGGAAAGAAGAAATTTCTAAATCGTGGAAACATCATCAAATCAAACCAAATAAATAGAAATAAATTCTCTTCTATTCCCACTCCTTTCCCCTCATCTTTGAAAAGCAAACAAACCAGGCAGGGCTCTGGAGGAGACAGGAAATGAAGGCAAGGAGGGACAATTGAGAAAATAAAAGACACTTGAGTTTCACAGAAAAATGCAGCCCTGATTTTGCAATGTGGTGCTAAACTGATGATAAGTGGATTTAGAAAAGCTCTCGTGCTCTGGCTGGAGAATCTGTGGGATGGGATCCAGCATGGATGGAGCCAGGAAGGAGGAAATCCATGAAATGGGTGAATCTGGAGATGGGAACATCATCTTGTGGCCTTCATCTTTCTCTTCCAGATCTGAGACAGAGCTCGTGTGGCCCAGCCTTAATCCTGGTTAAGATTTATTGGAGAGAATGGGTTAACCCCAGGAAAGTCTGGAATTTCTTATGGACTCATAGGGAAGTCCTAAAGCAGTGCAGGGCAACAAAGGATTGCTTTCCAGCTGAACCTAAATTCTAATTAAAATCAGGAGTGCAAAGTTACTTTGGAGTTGAAAAGTTTCACATTTGTCAGCTAAACCCTGCATAATATTAAAATAATTTCACAAAATATTTCTGTGCATGGACCTGTGAGAGGAAACGCCATAAAATGTAAAAAAATAAAGCTTTGGGACTTTAGTAAACAGCACCAGTTTTTAAGAGGAAATGTCTGAAAATTCCTTAGGCTCTGAGATTCCCTCCCCCAAGACTCCTCCTCTGTCCCCGGCTGGATGGACTCCTGTCTTTTGTTGGGTCTCTGGAGTTTCAGCTCAGCTTCCTTTTGCTCTTTGCTCAACTTTTCAAAGCTCAGCTCCTTCTGAAATTCCTTTATTCAATCTTTTATTCCCTGTCCAAAGGTCGGATCCCGTGGCTGGTGTGGGAAACCCTGCAGGGCTCAGGGGTTTGGATGGGAAAGGCTGTGGAGAGTCCATATCCAGGGATCTCTGCACTTTGCCAGGTAGAGGGGAAAAAAATAATGGAATCATGGACTGGCTGGGTTGGGAGGGGATTAAGGATGCATTTCCAACCCCCTGCCATAGCAGGGACACCTTCCACTGTCCCAGGCTGCTCCCAGCCCCAGTGTCCAGCCTGGCCTTGGGCACTGCCAGGGATCCAGGGGCAGCCACAGCTGCTCTGGGAATTCCATCCCAGCCCCTGCCCACCCTGCCAGGGAACAATTCCTAATTCCCAAGATCCCATCCAGCCCTGCCCTCTGGCACTGGGAGCCATTCCCTGGCTCCTGGCCCTGCAGCCCTTGGAAATTGTCTCTCTCCATGGTTCCTGGGGCTCCTTCAGGCCCTGCAAGGCCACACTGAGCTCAGCCCAAAGCTTCTCCTCTCCAGGGGAACAATCCCAGCTCTCCCAGCCTTTCCTCCCAGCAGAGCTGCTCCATCCCTCTGCTCATCCTGCTGCCTCCTCTGGGCTCTCTCCAGCAGCTCCAGCTCCTCCCTGTGCTGGGCCCAGGGCTGGATGCAGGACTCAGGGTGATGGGAGCTCACACAGCCACTCCTCTCCCATGGACACCAATTCCCAGCCAGACCAAAAACCAACCCAACACTTTCCATTTTCTATCCCACTCTCAGCTTGGATTGTGCTTCTTCCCTGTTTTTCCCCCTGCATATTTCAGGTTCCAGATTTTATCATCTGTCCAAAGCTGGTTTGGTTTATGAAATATCTGCAAACTAGTGAAGGTGGTTTTAAAACTCTCCATTACTTGCAGATTTTTTGTCCAATGTCCAATCATTTCTTCTTAGCTTGTAGTTGTTCAAAAGCAATCTTTCGATAATTGAAATTGGCCTTGATTATCCTTATGAAACCTTTCCAACTCAAGATATTCCACAATTTTATTGCATTATCTATGTTAAAACATTGTGTGCTTCCTTTTCCTGTTAGAGCCCATTCCCACGTCATTGAAAAGAAGACTGGAATCATGTTTGTCTTGCACAGGAATTGCAAATTTGCTCCAAAAAAAGTCCTGTGCTCCTCTGTGTTTGGGAAACATTTCCCTGCCCCTGGAGATCCCTGCTGGAATCTTTACAGGAGTGAATCCAAAGTCTGTGTGAGAAGAACTGGAGCTTGGATTTCATATTCCTGAAGGTTCCTTTTGCCAGAACTTGTCCTGTTTTTCTCGTGTCTTGTCACATGTGTGGGTGATCCAGTGATTGCCCAGTCATGATAAGTAATCCTGATTTTTAGTTCACCCCAAGCTCATGGACAGACAGATATTGCAGTTTAGGAAATCTAAACACAGGGTTTGCTCTGCCCCTGTTGCAAAATAAAACCAATTTCCTCACCAGGACTTAGGGAATGTTGGAGCTGCTCATGGATCTCCTCATTCCCTTCAGAAGAGGGAGAACTTCTGCCACTTCTGTGTGGAAATTCATCTTAGATCCAACATTTGGGTGGGAAACAGAGGATGGGAAAGAATCAGTGGCAGTTTTGGGATGCTCTGTGCTTTGTTACTACTCAGGTTTGGTGAGGAGAGAGAAATCAGCTCCTCAGCCACTGTTTTTCCCATGTCCTCATTAAATATATCAGGAACAAAAATCCTTTGGGATAGAAACAGCTTGGATGGCTGCAAATTCTCTCCTGTTTTGGTGAAAGATTGTGACTGATGTAGAGCCTGTAAAAGCAGAGACCCTGAGATGGAAACACTTCCAAAGTGTGATTTTGTAATCCTGAGCAGAAACAGGAAAGATTTTCATTTTCCTGGAAATTAATATCGAAGTGAAGACTTTTTTCATCTGCAGAGCTACAAGCTTTGCAGAGGTGTAGGATGAGTCATGAGTTTGAGACCAAGATTATCCTGCATCCCTGAGGATTAACTTGGTGAAAATAATCTTGGCTACCTGTGGATTTATCCTGTGTTATGGGAATAACAGGAAAATCAGGGAATTTGTGTCGCTTGTCTTCAGGTACAGGGCAAGAGGCTGTTCCCAGGCTGGAGGTGTCAGATTTGGCTCCACAGCTCCCATGTGCCAGTTTTGGGAGGTCCTGACTGGGAAGGTGAGAGGTTTCCCAGTGCTTACTCCAGTTCAGGCGGTGTTTAGTGGATTTGGACAGGAAATACCCAACTAGAAAAGCTGAATGGAGCAAAATTAGATGTTTTAATTGCTGCTGAATTCAAATTGTGTTTTGAAAGAGCCAACAGATCACAGTGCTGGTGGGTTTTGTTGTATTTTCTTACTATCCTATTATTGTATTATTATATATGTGCATTCTTGTATGAATCACATTATTTTAGATATATAAATTATTCCTTATTATCAATATTATTGCATTTTTATAGCCAAACACCAGTTATGAAAGGAATATGGCATCCATTTTACAGGATGTGGCCCTTGATATGATTTAGAAACAGGGTTGGTTCATGGTTTCATAAAGAATCCCAGAATAGTTTGGGTTGGAAAGGACCTTGAAGCTCATTCAGTGCCATGGCAGGGACCCCTGCCACTGTCCCAGGCTGCTCCCAGCCCCAGTGTCCAGCCTGGCCTTGGGCACTGCCAGGGATCCAGGGGCAGCCCCAGCTGCTCTGGGAATTCCATCCCAGCCCCTGCCCACCCTGCCAGGGAACAATTCCTAATTCCCAAGATCCCCTCCAGCCCTGCCCTCCTTCAGTTTAAAACCATTCCCCCTTGTCCTGTCACTCTCTGCCCTACAGAAAATTCCTCTCCCTCCTTTTTTAAGCCCTGGGCTCTGCAAGGTCACATCATGGACTGTTAAAGGGAAGGGCTGAATCTCCAAATCTGAGGCTCAATTTTGTTTCTAAACTGTGTTTTTCCCCCCTTTTGACACAGCCATGGTCCCATTGGGATAGGAAATAGATTTATTGGCTGGAACTGGCTGTAGTGAGGGGGTAGGATTTGGGCAGGGTAGGATTTAAAGCTCTTGTGGGGGTCTACATCCCTCAGTAACCCTCATGAAGGTGTGCCAGTGAGGGGGAAGGAGCCCTGTCAGGGGGCTCTTCCTCCTCCTCTGGTTCCCAAATGAGATGAACTTTAAGGAGAGATGAACTGCGCCTTAAAAATGTAAAGTTTAAAGGGAGACTGGACAGAGCCTCAAGGATTCCCAGCCCAGCTCTCTGTCCCTGGGGAAGGTGAAATCATTCCTGGGGAGGATTTGCATCCTGGTCAAAATGCCTGTTACCCCATGGAGGCAAAGGAATGTGCCCAATTTCCTCCTTGCATGGAATTATTTCTGGAGATACTGTCTAGGAATAATGCCATCATCCCACTTGTGCTTTGGAGCCACTAGCATTCATGGCATATTTTTAACATGGAATGGAATGAACCCTCACAGCCTCCTGCTTTTACCTCCCCTTCAGAGGAGGTGAAACTGGAGAAGAAGAACATCCGAAACCAGAGACTCTCAACTTGCTCAGATTTCAAGGGAAAGGATGTCCCAGAGTGACTCAATCCGTGTTGTGATTGCTCCAGCATCAGTTCTGGCAATCAGTCTGTGGTAATACTTGGGACGAGACAAAATGCTCCCTTCTCCATTTGGAAGAGAAGGAGATGATGAAACCACATCCTCAGCCTTGAACTCGAGGCACGTAGATTTGGGCAGATTATCTCATTTCCTCTGTGCAACACTTGAGGTCATTGCCTTGTCAGCAAGCCCTCCTTCTCTCTGGAAGGCACTGCTGCTCCTGAATTTGTCTGTCCTAAAAGAGACCTGGAATTCCTCTCCTGTATTCCCCTAGGAATTGCCAGAAACGTGCAAGAAGAAACATCTGAAGAACATTTTCAGTGGTTAAAGTCTTTTTCGAAACACGGCAGGACAAGGGGGAATGGCTTCAAACTGAAACAGGGTAGGTCTGGGTTAGATATTGGGAAGGAATTCCTGGCTGTGAGGGTGGGCAGGCCCTGGCACAGATTCCCAGAGCAGCTGTGGCTGCCCCTGGATCCCTGGCAGTGCCCAAGGCCAGGTTGGACACTGGGGCTGGGAGCAGCCTGGGACAGTGGAAGGCGTCCCTGCCATGGCAGGGGTGGCACTGGGTGGGCTCTAAGTTCCCATCTAAGTTCTAACAACCCAACCATTCCATGATTCCATGAACTTAAGCATGAGGTTCTTGTTTCTTCCTTGGCTTTTCAGGCTGGTTCTGAGGTAGAAGTCACTTATTTACACAGCTCTTATCACTACTCTTTCATGGATGGGGAAATGAAAGAGAGAGGAAATGACGTGTTTGAATCACATGGGAAGTCTGGGGACACTCTGGATGTCCACAGACCTCAAATCCCATTTTCCAGTGTAGCAGTTCAAAGCATCAACCACAAAATGAAAAAAAACCTCCGCTGTCAAGTCCCTTTTATAGATGGAAACCATGGCTGACATATGCAAAAAAAACTTGTGTGGAATCTCACACTTTGAGTGATAAAGGAATTGTAGAATCCCAGGATCCCTGAGGCTGGAAAAGCCCTCCCAGTCCATGGAGTCCCAGCTGTGCCCCATGCTCACCTTGTGCCCAGCCCAGAGCTCTGAGTGCCACCTCTAGGTGACACCTCCAGGGATGGGGACTCTGCCCAGGCCTGAGCACCCTTTCCATGAGGAAATTCCTCCTGAAATTCCTACTACCACTTCTCAGCCAGAAGTCAGTATCCTTCCCTGGCTTAGAAACACCAATTTTATTCCAAAATATGCGTTTTTATGTAGTTTGTTGATGATCAGGAGCATTGGATCTAAGGATGATCTCAGGGATGGTGCTCTCCTTCCATCCAACAACAAGGAGCATGTCCAGTGCTCACCTGGATGCTGCCAAAAACTTCAGCTGATCCATGGCATCAGGAAGGGACCAGGGCCATTTTTTTTTTTTGGGATGTGTGATGGGAGCAGCTCTGAGTGTCCCCATGAGCTTGTCAGGAAGTGACATCAGGGCTGGACGACAGCATGCCATGAATTATTGAGTGCCTGAGATTGTTGTGGGGAGGGGCTGCACAGGGAAGGAGATCTTTTCGGGAGGCAAATAAAGGAAGGCAGAACAGCTGATTAGTTACTATTATCAGTGGCTAATGGGTGTTGCGTTGATAAGATGGTAACCAGATAGCACCGAGAGAGGGTTTTAGTGCTAAGTACTCCATTGCCTGCGTGTGAGGCCTCATTACTGCACTTGGATCCCCTCCTGGATGAATTTTTTATGACCTCACTGTTTTTCTCACTCCTTGCTTTGCTCTTCTTTCCATCCTGCCCAGGTCCTGAGCCGAAGTGGGAATGTGTGATTTAGGAATGAAAACTCCAGCTTTTTGTCTTGGAGCACAACCCCCTGTTGAGAAGATGGGGAGGGGAAAAAATTCTCAAAACTCAGTTTCAAATGTTCTTTTCATTGCACATTAAAGGAGTTTCATGGAGTCTGTTCCGTGGTGTGGGATATAGAACAATTTGGGGATAAGATGGTTGCAATGGGGTGCCCAAAATCTTCTCCACTGAGGTGGAGGATGTGAGGCACAATCTCACTTTTCTGTGCTCCTTCCAGTGCTGGGGACACTCTACAGGGATTGGGGCACCTCCTGAGGGTGCCTTGGAGAAGGAGAGAGAAGGTGGAGGAAGCAAAGGCACAGACAGGACAATTCCTTCTCCTGGACAGGGTGACAAGCCCTGGGGAAGTCAGGAGAACAAAGGGTGCAAATCCCAGCTCCTTGCTGTGGTGTGAGATGGGCCGGAGGAAAGGGGTGGTTCACACAATTTCCTTGTGCCTTGTGCCAGCAGCAGCTCTGGGGAAGAGGTGAAATTCCTGATTTGGTGTCTCCTGGTAATGCCTCAGGTTGTGGCTTTTCTATTTTTCAGGTTCTGTGCTGCTTTAGTGTGTGGCTCTGGGCTTCATATTATGGGATGGTGAGCTCTCCTCACAGAGCAGGGAGACAAAACAATTCCTTCTCCAGCTGGGGACCAAGGACAAATGATCCAAATCTCAGGCCCAAGAGCACAAACAACGTGGGCTGAAGAGAGAAAAACAAGAAGGATGGGACTTGATGGGCTAAAGCTGGAATTGGACAATGAACTCCAATGTGCAAATGGAGCAGAACTGATAAAAGTGCCAGAGCCCGTGCCCGGTGTCCATTTTGGGACCATTTTGGTTCATCTTGGGTGCAGCCCTGGCTGGGCTCTTGTGCTGCCCAAGGTGGATCCATGGAGGAAATCCTTTTCATAAATCCCTGCTTTATTCTGGAACTCTGCCCAGCCTCTGCTCTAGGCCAGCCTGCACAAGGAATCAGTGGAGAGGAGGTTGAGGAAACCCTTGGGCTGGTTTTGGTGGTGTTCCTGCCCCACCACATGGAAGCCCATGGATCAGGTAATGAAAATGGCACCTGGACACAAAGAGACTTCTCCCTGGTGTTTTCCAAGACCTGAAGGAAATCTTCCTGAATATCTATCCTCATTATAGGTATAAATCCTCATTACAGACATAAATATCTCAGTATTACACTGTCTACCAAGGAAGAAGCTTTTCTGTAGGTATAATCCACATTTCCCACAGATCCATCCTCAATCCCATTTTTTCCTCCATAGTGCACAGCTCAGGATAAAGTTCTTAAGGGCTGCTGCCCAGGATTTCCTTTTTGAAAGAATCTTTTCTGAAAAATGAGACACACAGTCTCATATCTTCATTTTTTCTTCCTCTGAAAAAAATCTGAGTCACGCTTGGGGGAACAACATGATAATGACAAGAAAAAAAAAAAAGAAATATCTGATAGAACTGAGTTCCCTGTCACAGCCTTTTACATAATCATGTTTTTATACGAGAAAAATACCAAGAGCTCAATATTAAGAAATACCTGACCCCCATTTTCTTTTTCTATGTTGCTGTATTAAAAATCACAAGGACATTTTCAGATTTGCAAACTTTTTAATCATGGAAGGACTTGGAAATTCCGAGACCTCTGGAATTCTTCAATTAATTTTTTATGAAAGTAACATTACACTTTCTCCTGCCTCTCCCCACTCTTTTTCCAGTCAGCTTCAACTAAATCGTCTCCAGGAATTCCTGTTGAGGAGGGATTTTAGCACAGAAGTTTTTTCCTTGCCTTTTCCCATTTCAAGGACCAACTCAGCAGTGTTCTGAGCTGACCAGCAACACTCTGAGAGTCACATTCTTGTCAGAGACCAGGCTCAGCTTGAGCATTGTCCAGGAATTTGCAGCTTTTTAAATTCAGAGCTGGTCCCTGATGTCAGAGCTGGAAGTGAAATTCTAGGAAATCAGGCCCTGCTGAATATTTCAAACCTACAAAACACGATGGAAAAATGAAATCTTTGCTGAGAGCTGCTAAAAGCTGCGATGCCAAATGCAGGGAGGAATCAGCCCTGCATAAAACACCTTCAGGATGCTCCAAGATTTTCTCCATCATTGACAGAACTTTATAAACCCATGGAAAAATTGTGTCCTCTCTCCTCATCCAGAAGATGTGGATGTCCCTGCAGTGAGTTTTGTCTGACTCCCACCTCAGGGTTTTCCCCCCTCTGGCTGACTGCTGGATGCCCTCAGGACTGGAATGGGCATTCCCATGCCAAGCCATCAGTGCTCCCAGACAAACCAGCCGGGCAGGACTCCGTGGAGCCCAATAAAAGAGTGAAGATTCCTCCTCCAAAGACATGGAGTGACTCCAAGGAGCCTCCTTTCCTCATCCTCCTGCTTCTCCCTGCCAAAGAGCATCTTCCCGACTGCTTTAATCTGCAAGATCCATCTTACTTTAACCCTATTGAAAAGGACTGATGTTTTGGGGTTGTGCTGGGCTATATTAAAATCCATATTTCAAACAATAAATGCTTTCCATTTATCCAGCCTAGTCTCTTTTCTATGGAGCCAAACTTTCAGGCAGTTAGCTCAACCTTTCAGGAATATGAAGCACCTTTTTCATCCTGTGCCAACACTGTAATGCCTCCAATAATTTATGTTTAATTTTTAATACAGTTATCTATCATGAGTAATTATGTGGGCTGCTCACAATATTCCATTTTCTGTTATGTGGGGGTTTTTTTTCTGAAGATCGTGGACTGGAAGAAATAAAAAAGCCCCAGTGCTGCTGCTTTTCTGCTGGATTTCCTCCGAAAAAGAAATGTTGAGGCAGCTTGAAGGTTCTGTGTGTCAGAGCTTGAGAAGTGCTTGAGATCTGCTGATATTTGAGGGAGAAATGGTGGTGATTTATACCCAGAAAAAGCTCTGAGCAGAGTTCTTCACATCCATGGGGATATTTTAGTGGGGTTTTTCTGCAGGGCTCAGATTTTGGGGACAAAATTTAATGTAATGTTGAGTCCCCAAAGCTGTTTCACATTGCAGTGGGAGCAGCTGGATTTGTTAATCTATATTTGGCAATAAATATTGCTATAATTCCCAGCTCTATCTGAGGCACCGGAAGCTGAAATCCTCGGGGCCAGATAAAATTTTCTGTCCAAATCCACACTTGGAGATGTCTGTGTTCTTTCTCTCAGGCTCAGGAGCTCTCTGGATGAGCACTGCTCTTCTGGGAGGGGAAAAAAAAAAAAAAAACAAAACGGTTCTTTCCCTTTTTTCCTGGCCAGACCACAGCTTGTCCTGACGTGCTCCTGCTCTGGGAATTGGGGCTGGATGTGGATGGGGCTGTGAACAGAGATCTAAACCAAGGAGGCCACTGGATACTTGTCAGGGCCAATTCCACCCTCTGTGCTGCTGGAGAAGCCTTGAAATGAGAGCAATCCTCAGAAACGGGGTGGGTGATGCACTAAATTCCCACCAAAAAACCAAACTAAAATAAATTTCTCCTCACAGCAGATGTGCCCAAGTTTCTGGTTGTTCCACAAACCCCCCAGTGCTATTTATTTTGCCATTTACACCAATTATTCCCGTGGGGAAGACATGGGTGAAAACAAATTGGGTTTAATGAACCAAACTCCATTCCAGAACTTCCACAGACAGTCAGGAAGATCTTCAAGGAAAACATTTCCTGCTGGTGGTTGCTTTAGGTCTGATCCTCAGAGAAGGCCTGGACCACACCTTCAAATGACAGAAATTAGGAAGGTAAAATTAATATTTGGAAGTAAAATTAATACTGGGAAATGTTGCACTTTGTGGGTTCAGACAGGTCTGTGGCACTTTAGTTACACTCAGGGCTGTGACTCCCTACCTGAACCCGCACAATCCCAGAATTTAGGTTGGAAAAGACCCCTGAGATCTTTGAGTCCAACCTACTTGGAGTCATTGCATTGCTCCTTGGTCTTTGTCAGACCTCAAAGGCATCTTGAATATCACAAATTTATTTTTTCCCAAATTCTTTGGCCTGGTGGAGGCTGTTCCCTGCCTTTATAAATGCTTTATCGGGAGAACTCTGCAAACTACTCTGCTCTTAAAGGGCTGCAGCCTTGCCCTGGTCAAAACCTGAGGTAAAACTTCCGTCAACATCAGCATCAGAACGTTCCACCCAGCAAACAACCCAGTTTATTTTGGTAGCAGTTCAAGATTTACTCATCATATCAATGTTTCACCACACAGAGAGGTAGCCTTGAATAATAGAAAGTAAATCTGAGGCTGGAATTCAATCAAGGCCCTCTGTTGATGTCTTAAGCTGAGACTCGAACAGCTTAAGTAGTTTATGACCAGCAGCAGAACTGCCTTGATTGAATTACTGCTCAGGCATTCAATTGCATAAATGTATTGTTATTTATAAGGTGTGCCAAAGCCTGGCTTTAAACTTGACTCTGGCAGGCTGGGACTAATGGAGAAAAAGCAGCCTGGCATTACAGTGCCCCTTAAGCCAGGAAAAATGAATGATGGGCACTCTGCTCTGTGCTTATGGAAAAATAATTCCTGTAGTGCTGTAGGGAATTCAATCCTTCAGGTTCGTGGAAGGAAAGGAGGTTGTTAGAAGGAAAGGAGGTTTTTAGAAGGAAAGGGGGTTGTTAGTTGTTGCATGAACAAATTATAAGTTTCTCTGCATGAAGGCCTGCAGAAAAATCTTCCCATGGGGAAGTGTCTTTTACTGTCTTTTTACTCTGTAGAAGTTTCTATAAACAAATCTCTGAGCTGTGTTCAAGGACACAGATGGGTTTCTCTGCCTGTCTCCTGATATGGGAGATGGGGGTTTTCTTTCTTTCAGCCTATGAGGTGAAAAGTTGTTATCTCTGATTGTGTAAGCTGTTCTGGCATTCCTTGGATGGAGCTGGAAGCAACAGCTTCAGATGCTCCGGGCTGGGCAGATAATAGCCCAAAATCCTTTGAATCATGGAGTCATGTTAATAAATCATATTTAGCCTTCTGATATTATTGTCAAGAGTCCTTTGTCACCGCACGGACCATGGCAATAGTGAGTGTCTGAGCCCTAGACCAGTTTAAGGCCTAAGCAATTCCCAAGATTGTTAGGGACCTGACTGAGGGTTGGATGCACAAATTTAAAAACCCTGCTTGATCTAAAGGGGAAGAGATGAAACAGGGTGAAAATGGGGACGGGGCCAAGATCGTTGTCACTGCCACTTAAGACTGGTACTGGGGCAAAGGAGGACACGAGAACAACATGGACCTGTTGGGAAAACTCCAGGGGAGGCCACAAAGTTGATGTGAGGGTTGAAACCTCTCTGCTCTGGAGCCAGGCTGGGAGAGCTGGGGGTGCTCACCTGGAGAGGAGAAGCTCCAGGGAGAGCTCAGAGCCCCTGGCAGGGCCTGAAGGGGCTCCAGGAGAGCTGGAGAAGGACTGGGGACAAGGCATGGAGGGACAGGAGCCAGGGAATGGCTTCAAAGTAGGATTTGATGGGATCTTGGCAATTAGGAATTGTTCCCTGGCAGGGTGGGCAGGGGCTGGGATGGAATTCCCAGAGCAGCTGTGGCTGCCCCTGGATCCCTGGCAGTGCCCAAGGCCAGGCTGGACACTGGGGCTGGGAGCAGCCTGGGACAGTGGGAGGTGTCCCTGCCATGGCAGGGGTGGGAATGGGATGAGCTTTATGATCCCTTCCAACCCAAATAATTTTGGGATTCTATACAGGGGTTTTCCAGAGGTCTTTCCTGTTTTTAGCACCCCTTTTTCAGGGAGGACATGGAGCCACAAGCACCAAATCCCATAAAATCCCTTTCACTGACAGCTCTGCTCCCTTCCATCCTTCCAGGGGCCACAGAATTTTTCTGCTGAAGCTCTGGGTGTCTTTCCCAGCATCTTTCCAGGGGAGAGCCCAGGAATTCAATTTTCCCTTTGGTCACTGCTCAGCCTGGCAGCATCAGAGGCTGTCCTGGCAAATTGGAGCTGACAGCTGGAAACTGCTCCCATAGATTTCCTATTGCTCCTTTTAACCAGCCTGGATTAAATTGCACCAAAAGGGCTGACAGCTCTCAAATCCCTGCCATTATATCACATTAAGGGCTGCAAAAATCTGCCTGCTTCCACAAATTTCAAAGTCAATTGATATTTAAGCCCAGGAGACATCCTAGAGCCCAGGGTAGGACCAGCACACGTGGGTGTGTTCCTTCTGCATCCAGGCCCAGCTGTACTTCCCAAGGATTGCCCCAGACCAGCATTCCTGGAAGTTCTATGGACAAAGGAAAAGCTTTTAATATAGGAAAAATAACTACAGGCAGGAACTTTTCCCTCAGGAAGACTTCTGGAAGGACATGGCTTTGAAAAGCATGGAGATATCTTATTTTGGATTTACTAATTACAAGAATTACCTGTGTGTGGATGAACAATCCCATGGAAGGAGTAAAGAGTGAAGATTATTTCTTGCACCTCAGGTAGATTAAAAAATCAGTCCTGGGTCTAATTTTAACAGAACTTCTAAAAGATTTTCACTCTCAGATATTTCCATCTCCTCAGAAAAAATATTGAGCCCAAAAAGTAGTATTTCATAATTAACCGAGCATAGAAATGCTCATGCCAACATGCTGGTCAGAAAATAATCTCTTTTTTCATAAAAATTAGGATACATTGCCCTGGTTAATTGTGGAGGTGGACTGGAAGGAGAGGAATTCTGGCTCTGCTTCCTTATTTTTTGTATCAAATGTGTTGCTGAGCCAATTGGGATTGTTCAGCCTGGAGAGGAGAAGCTTTGGGGTGAGCTCAGTGTGGCCTTGCAGGGCCTGAAGGAGCCCCAGGAACCATGGAGAGAGACAATTTCCAAGGGCTGCAGGGACAGGACACAGGGAATGGCTCCCAGTGCCAGAGGGCAGGGCTGGATGGGATCTTGGGAATTAGGAATTGTTCCCTGGCAGGGTGGGCAGGGGCTGGGATGGGATCTTGGGAATTAGGAATTGTTCCCTGGCAGGGTGGGCAGGGGCTGGGATGGAATTCCCAGAGCAGCTGTGGCTGCCCCTGGATCCCTGGCAGTGCCCAAGGCCAGGCTGGACACTGGGGCTGGGAGCAGCCTGGGACAGTGGAAGGTGTCCCTGCCATGGCAGGGGTGGCACTGGGTGGGATTTAAGGTCCCTTCCAACCCAAACCATTCCACGATTCTATGAAATCTCTGCACTTGGTAAAATCCCATCTTTTTCCTGCCAAAATCCGGTATTTTTAAAAATAAATAAACAGATCAGTGTGTATTGACTGAAAAATAGATTTCTGAGTTGAAAGCACAAGTCCAGCCTAAATCTGTCCCTAATGTGTGTGTGTGGGGGGGTCAGCCATGATGTCACTTCTCCAGCACTCTGAGGACACAGCCAGCTCTGGGAATTGTTTCTTTTCCTCTGCTCCATCAGGGTACAGAGTTTGGAAGTTGGGGAAGTGGCTCTCCCAGTCTTTGCTGGCCTTTCAAGTGGTGTCAAGGTCAGGCTGCCACAGCTACAGTGGCTGGAGTGACCTAAGGATGTCCCAAAGCACTTCCCAGGCTTTGGGGCAGACTGGTCCCAAGTCCAGAGACCAAAGAAACCATAAATTACACAATCCTAAAATGAACTGTTTTACATGTGTGGGGTTTGGTTATTTAAAGGACTTAAAAACGTGACAATGATGATGTGAATAATTTTCTTTCTCCTGTATTGATGAAGAAAGAGTAATAAAAGCATTTAAAAATTTTTTTTCCCCTCTGGAATGTTCATTAAGGGGTTTCTGACTGCTGAAACTCCCCCTCAGAAAGGAAGTTTAACTCATGTCCATGGGCATGTGTGTGAGGGAGGAATATCTACAGTCCTTGATGGAACTTATTTATATCCACTTGGACCTGGAAGGAGGGGACTCTGAGACATAATAAGCAATTATTTCCTGCTGACATTCCCTGAAAAGTGACAGTGTTGAATTTATAGCAAACAGGGGAGCGAGAGAATCATGGAATCATGGAATGGTTTGGATTTGGAAGGGAATTTAATCCAGTTCCAACCCTCCACCATGGCAGGGACACCTGCCACTGTCCCAGGCTGCTCCCAGCCCCAGTGTCCAGCCTGGCCTTGGGCACTGCCAGGGATCCAGGGGCAGCCACAGCTGCTCTGGGAATTCCATCCCAGCCCCTGCCCACCCTGCCAGGGAACAATTCCTAATTCCCAAGATCCCATCCAGCCCTGCCCTCTGGCACTGGGAGCCATTCCCTGGCTCCTGTCCCTGCAGCCCTTGGAAATTGTCTCTCTCCATGGTTCCTGGGGCTCCTTCAGGCCCTGCAAGGCCACACTGAGCTCACCCCAAAGCTTCTCCTCTCCAGGCTGAAAATTTCATGGATTTTTCATGAATCCTTCATGGATTTCATTTATTATCACAATCAAATTGTCTCCTAAAGTCTGCTTTTGGAATCTGAGTGTCTGGATGTGGCCTTAAAGGTCACTGTGGATTCTTTGATCTGATGCCACGTTCAGGACTGATGTGGATTTTATTGGGTGTGATAATTTCCACTGTGTGGTTCAATAGCAGGAACAATGAAAAATCAGCTTGGTTGATTTTAATACTATTAAAAAAATATGGACGAGGGTCAGCTGTGGCTTTCCTTGAGTTTGTTAAAATGGGAATGTCTCAAAAGCAGTTTGGGAGGTTTTTTTGGGAAATCATTTGTGACTCAGAGACCTGCACTGCTTCCCCCTCACCCATAAGAGCCACCACTCTCTCCAGGCCAAAATCCCAGAGATTTAAGAGCATTTCCATTCCAAAGGCCAAAATTCCCTGGCGTCCTCTCTTTACATGCCCCACAGGACCCTTGAAATCCCAATGTTTGATTTTCTGCACCAAGCCATGTAAACATATCCACTATTTTTATCAACTGCTGCAAGGATTTAATCCTCAAGTTTCCAGGAAGGGAAGAGTTCCATGCATGCTCCAGCTCTTCAGTAAATTCATGATGATCCAGCAGGTTTTACACAAGTAAAACAAAGATACTGGAGGAAAAGTGATGAACAAAACTTCCAGGCTCTAAACAAAGTTGGAGGAGGATCATTAAATCAATGCTGTTTTTTAATTTTATTTTTCTTACCAAAGGGAAAAAAAAAAAAGGATCATGAATTCTTATCAAGCTTCCTTAAAGGACAGCTTGGCATTGGCTCTGACTTCTTAAAATTAAAATTATATTGATTTTCCATTTTATTAAATAAATGTGCCTCCCTGAGCTTGCTTTAGGACAAGAAAAATGTTTTCAGTGCAATTTTCTCTTCAGCAATTGCCTGGATTTTGCCTGTGGAATGCTCATCATCCAAATTAAGGGACAAAGGGATTACCCAGAATAGTCCTAATTCCAAGCCATTAGTGGCACAGGACAAGTTTCACCCTCTCAGACAAATAAATAAGAAACAAATTCTCTTTAAAACTGTCCATGAATGTTTACATTGCTTGGGAAACAACCTGGAAGTTGTAGAAAAGTGGGATTTGAACACTCCTGAACACTTTGGGATCAAACCTGGCAATTCCTAATTGGGCAAAGCTGGGAATTATCCCATCCATTAGAGCTTGGTGGGATCTCTGTAGCTTAGGAAGATGGAAAAGGCCATTCCTAATAAAAATTGTCCCTTGACCTCAAGGACATTTTTGAAGGGAAAACATCAACCCTGGTTGTCTTTGACCCTTCAGATGGAGAACAAGAAGAAGCTGAGGAGACAATTCCCAGAGTTTGGTGGGAGATCCCTGATTTCCCTCCTTGGTCTTGGGCCCAGTTTCCCTGGAAGAGTAAGGAAAGCTCCAGTCAGGTCAGTTGTTTCATGGAAAAAATCCTTCCCTGGGAGGGTGGGCAGGGGCTGGGATGGGATCTTGGGAATTAGGAATTGTTCCCTGGCAGGGTGGGCAGGGGCTGGGATGGAATTCCCAGAGCAGCTGTGGCTGCCCCTGGATCCCTGGCAGTGCCCAAGGCCAGGCTGGACACTGGGGCTGGGAGCAGCCTGGGACAGTGGGAGGTGTCCCTGCCATGGCAGGGGTGGCACTGGGTGATCCTTAAAATCCCTTCCAACCCAAACCATTCCATGATCCTGTAGGATGAGAAGGTTCCAAAGCAGCTCTTAGTGCTTCCTGTACTGTGTGATTGAAAAGGAATAATTTGGGAAGTATTATTTGCATAAAGGATTTTAGGACACAATTTAAGCCCCTGAGAGGTGCCAAAACTCCTTTATTTTTTTGGAAAGCCAGTTAAGACTCCATCACATAATTTACAAAACACGAGCACTCAAGAGCTGGGAAATGAATAATTTAAGAGCTCATTAATCTCACACTCCCCACACCATAAACACAATTATCCATTGAAGCAGATCTGGAGAAGGGAACATTTCATCACCACACAAGGCCCATCCTTCTGATTCCAGCTTCAAAATATTCCATCAGGAACCACCCAACCAAAAACATGGAATGAAATTGTCCTGAAATCCAACAGCAACACAGGCAGGGCCACGTGGAAGCCGAATTTCAGCCGAATTTCTCAACCTTCTTTTGAGAAAAAGGAAAGGAAGGAAAACAAGGAAGCATTCCATGTTTTCCTTCTTTTATTCCACTTTGGAATGGCAGGAGGGAGCTAACTTTTGAACCCAAACTGGGTTCAAAATTTTTGAACTGCTGGGAAGTAATTTTTGAACCCAAACTGTGTTTTTTTCCGTGCTGGCTGTGATGGGATTCAGAGATAATGGAAGGTCAGGAAATGCTGCCTGAATCTCCTGTCAGACAGATTTGAGATGGACTTTTGGTAGGAGCGAAATAATCCCACAAAATCTAATTTTAACCACATTTTAGGAGGGAAATACCATTCTTGGTTTGGAAGGAATAATAATGCCTTTCCACATCCATTTTTCTGCAGTGGAATTACACAAGGAAACACCTTGCTTCTGGCATTCCTAAAGGAAATTCCAGGGAACTGAACATTCTTACCTTACAGTATTTCCATAAAAACACCTTCTCTGCCATTATTTTATTCAGAAGAGGGAAAAAATAGTTTTTCATGAAAACCCTCAGGAATATAATTCCCTGGATACTCCAAATTACACACAATTTTCTGGGCTTATTTTTTCGTGGATCAGTCACAGAAGGTTTTTAAAAACACATTTTTGGGGTTACCTGATTCCAGGGAATTGTGACATTCCTGGATTTGTATTTTTTCCACCTGGGCTCTTGGTTCACAAAGAGATTTCAGGTGTCCAACACCTGTGCTCTTCTCCATTGTTAAATGAAGATTTTTTTCCTGGTTTATATTCCCTTTTGTTATATTCCCTCTCTTCCCAGAATTTCTGCCCTAGACCCTACAAAGTGAAACACAAACTCCTGCTCTTCACCAACCAATCTGCATCCCAGATTATGGGAGTTCCAAGACTTTGTCCCTTCCTTTCTCTTTCCCTTTCCAGAATTCCTTATTTAAAAAAATAAAATTAAAAAATTATTTTATTTTATTATTTTATTTTATTTTATTTTATTTTATTTTATTTTATTTTATTTTATTTTATTTTATTTTATTTTATTTTATTTTATTTTATTTTATTTTATTTTATTTTATTTTATTTTATTTTATTTTATTTTATTTTATTTTATTTTATTTTATTTTATTTTATTTTATTTTATTTTATTTTATTTTATTTTATTTTATTTTATTTTATTTTATTTTATTTTATTTTATTTTATTTTATTTTATTTTATTTTATTTTATTTTATTTTATTTTATTTTATTTTATTTTATTTTATTTTATTTTATTTTATTTTATTTTATTTTATTTTATTTTATTTTATTTTATTTTATTTTATTTTATTTTATTTTATTTTATTTTATTTTATTTTATTTTATTTTATTTTATTTTATTTTATTTTATTTTATTTTATTTTATTTTATTTTATTTTATTTTATTTTATTTTATTTTATTTTATTTTATTTTATTTTATTTTATTTTATTTTATTTTATTTTATTTTATTTTATTTTATTTTATTTTATTTTATTTTATTTTATTTTATTTTATTTTATTTTATTTTATTTTATTTTATTTTATTTTATTTTATTTTATTTCCTCCAGCTGTTTTCCTTTCCCACTGACATTCCAACTCCTGGAAATGTCAGATTTTCCTCATCTTCTTAATTTTCTCCCTCATTTCTAAAACCTTTACCAGGGAGAGCTACTAATGCTCTACACTTGTTGATCCTTGATTCTTTCAAGGGATTTGATGAAAGGCAAGTATAAAAAATCTTGGGATTTTCCATATTTGTGCTTGTTTTTGGTTTAACAGATCTATTTGAAACCAATTGATTGCCTCCCCCTTCTCCCCAGTATTCCTGAAACCCTTCTCTTTCCATCGCTGTCCGAGATCACTCACGGGTTGGGAACAACAAGGGGTGCAGAGTGTTCCTCCTTTATGGCAGGGGTGGCTGCAGGCTGGAGGGACATATCANCCCACCCTGCCAGGGAACAATTCCTAATTCCCAAGATCCCATCCAGCCCTGCCCTCTGGCACTGGGAGCCATTCCCTGGCTCCTGGCCCTGCAGCCCTTGGAAATTGTCTCTCTCCATGGTTCCTGGGGCTCCTTCAGGCCCTGCAAGGCCACACTGAGCTCAGCCCAAAGCTTCTCCTCTCCAGGGGAACAATCCCAGCTCTCCCAGCCTTTCCTCCCAGCAGAGCTGCTCCATCCCTCTGCTCATCCTGCTGCCTCCTCTGGGCTCTCTCCAGCAGCTCCAGCTCCTCCCTGTGCTGGGCCCAGGGCTGGGGCAGCTCTGCAGGTGGGGTCACACCTGAGGGGCACAGTGGGCATTTTCCTCCCCATCCAAACCAGTTTCAGCAGGACCAGAAATCCTCTGTGCCTCCAAGCAAAGTCATTCCCTACAACGCCCACCTGATGCTCTTCTGAGAGCCCAGATGGTGCAAGGCCCTGGAATGTCCCTGCTCCAAGGCCATCAGCAATTCCTGGAGCTCAGGTGCCTCATTAATATCTTCTCTGACAAGTCCGATTGAAATGCAACGCTGAAAAACGACTTTTTCCTGTCGGAGCTCGTTAGGTTTTATGCACAAAACAAAATCATTATTCAGAGATCTGGAACTCCTTTCCTAAAGTGGGCATCTATTGAATATCCCCAATGCAATTCTTCCTCCTAATATGGTAATTCGTTATCTGGATTTAATTATCTGCGAGGTGAAAGGTTGCTGGGCACTGTTGTTCTGCAGGAGCCCAATGGAAATTTTTAAGTACTTTCACTCTGTCTTTACAGATCAATCTTCCTGCTAATGACAACCAATACTTTCAGCTATGATTACAGAGCAGCTCCATCTTTTCATGAGCCGAGACTCTTTGGAATCATAAGTATTGATCTTTTTAATAGAAGTCAAGAAAAATGAAATTACCGGGGCTTCTTTTTGCAAAACTATGATAAATGGCAACTGGGAAAGTTGCAGAAGAGTTTTCTTCTTTTTTTTTTT
>VXAX01005451.1:19753-38434 GCA_013399835.1 Leptocoma aspasia | reverse complement strand
GGATCAGGAGCCTGGGAGAAAAGGGAAATCCTGGCTCGGGTGGAATTCTGACCAGCTGGCAGCAGAAACTGTTTTCCTCTGGAATTTGATAGCTGTTAATTCGTCTTCTCCTTGGCTCTCCCCGACGAACAGAGTTTTTTTTTAATTCCCCTGATAAGGAATTCATATTGTTAAACTCCGCGTGAACTCCAAAAAGATGGAGGTCCAAACGCTTCCCAGCAGATATGAACAGCAAATGTCAGGGGGAAATTGAATCAGGGGGCTTAATAAAATCAGCTGGGTCTTGGAACCTGGCTCTGGGTGTTTTCGGGAGGAGCAATCACTCTTGGGAAAACGAAGTCAGGGATGAAATGTAGCGCGGGGATAATTGGGAAGGGATCGATGGATTCCGCGCGGGAGTCGTTCCGAAGGAACATCGGTTTGATTTAAAACTGGGCTCTGCTTTCCTTCCTTTGAGGGACTGAAAATCTGGGAAAAAATCATGGAATAGGGTGGCCTTGGTGGGAAGTTGGTCGCCTCCCTCCCTTCTGTGAGTTCTGGTGGGGATTTGAAATGAATTCCCTGATTTGAAACGGAACGAAACGCGTTAAAATCTGTTGGAATTGGATTGAAATGGATTGGAATTGATTGGAATGGAAGGAAGTGGATTGCAATTGGTTGGAGTTGAATGAAATTAATTGAAATTGATTGAAATTAAATGGAATTGATTGGAATGGAATGAAATTAATTAAAATTGATTGAAATAGAATGGGGATTTGAAATGGACACTACCTACCATGAAAGACTCCATCTACACAACTGATCCCCCATTTTTTATGGAGAAATGGTGATTAATCTACCACTAATAAATTAATAATATATTAATATGTTGATAATATCTACTGATACAAATGATATTAAATGTTGTGCCCTTTTTTTTATCAGTCTACAACAGCTCCCTAAGATCCAAGCCTTTACTCACTCCCCACGAAGGAGAAAAGGACAGAGAAGTGGCAGAAATTCCAACCTCCACAGGAACATCCAGTTGAGCCCAGCCCACAGGTCCAAGATGGGGGTTTGAAGTGAGGAAAGAAGGAAAAAGGGAAGTGCACATCACCCAAGGGGAGCAGGAAAACTGGGAATTGCCACTGGATACTCCACAAGTCACAGGTGTTTAGTTCTGCAGATTGAAATGCAGGGGATGAGCAGAACCAACAGAAAATTTGGAAATACAGGAGAAATTGGTTGTGTATGGAATTGGCAAAGAGGGAATGGAGACCAGCCTGAGCTGGAGACCATCTGCTTCCCAAATCCAGAGGTCCTGCTGCAATTTAGGGAGGTGTTCCTGAAACGTGTCCAACATTTCTCAGCATGGAAAGCAACAGGTGAATGTTGGGCTGCTTCTCCCCCATTAATTAGAGTAAGGATTAATGAACCTTCTGCAACAACACAGATCAGATATTTAAAAAAAAAAAATCACTGAAGGAGTGGTCAGGCATTGGAATAAATTGCCCAGGGATGTGGTGGGAAGTGTTCAAGAGGTGGCTGGATGTGGCACTTGGGATATAATTTAGGGGTGATGACGGTGGAGCTGGGGTGATGCTGGGACAGGATGATCCTGAAGGGCTTTTCCAACCTTTTTGATTGTGGGAAAACATTTTTGGATATGCAAATGAATCACGTCCAGGTCCCTGACGTGGCTCAGTGCCAAACTTCATCTGCTCAGTGCCAAAACACCCACTGGCTTCTCCCTTGTCCTGAACTGGGGTGAAACAGCAAATTACATCTTTTTCTACTCCTCTTCTCTTGTCCACGGGCCACTTTGGCAGATTTTATTATTTTCCAGCCACATGTTGATGAAACAGGTGGCAAATATCAGCCAACTGTCTGGAAAATGGGATCTGAACGAAATCTTCTTTCCTGCAACATCTCCCAGTGTCTGTTGACCATAAAATTTAATCAGGAGATCAAGAAGAGCAAGCATGGCAAACTTTACATTTGACATGATCTCTCTTTGTATTTTCCTTCTAATTATTTCCAGGCTCCTCTTCAGAAAAAAAACCAAAAAGTTTTTCATCTGCTCCTCAGCCTGGATATTCCATAGGACTCTTCAACAATGCTGAGACAGCTTTAGCCAAAATCTTTGTGACAATGCTGTGAGGTGAGAGTTCTGGGGAGAAGCTAGAACTGGTTTTAGGGGAGCTAGAACTAGTTTTGGGGTACCTAGAACTGGTTTCAGGGTAGCTAGAGCTGGTTTTATTCATGTTTGTGAACATGAAATCCAAGGAAATCAGAGAGCTGGATATCAGAATCCCTTTACTTCGTGTTATTCCTGAATGCCACATTTTCCCCTGCTCTCTTCTCCTCCAGTGAGGATTTCCTCACATAGAATATCAAAATAATAACAATTTTTCCTTGGACTACACGAGAATAGGTTACCACTGGCAGCTCTCTTGTAGCTGCTTTAGACCTCAGTCTCCTGTAGGGTCATAACATCTGTTCTGCATTTAGAGAATTCCTACCAATATATTAAAAAAGAGGGGATTTATTATGTGAGTGCTGACTGGTGGAGATTTTTCCACGTGCTGAAATTGGTCAGGAGGTTATCCTGAAAAAGCTAAATATAGCTATTTCTATATTTTCACCTATAGCAGCTGCTATTTTGGTCCCTCATCCCAAATCAAGCTGCACAGCAGACAATGGAAATATTCCCTTTGTTTGCAGGATTGGGCCTCAAGGATTTTTGGAGTCCTTGTGCAAGGAAATCCTTCACTGGGAGAGTTTATAGAACTGGAATGTGAGTGGGTAGAAAAGGTCTCAGGGAAACACATGCAGGCCTTAAAATTAGATTTTTTTTTTTAGAGAGAATGGGCCAACTTCAAGATAATATTTAGAAAATTTACTAAGACCCAGGCTGGACTCTCTGGTCAGACACAAACTGGGTGTTTTGGAGCTGCCTAATAAATCAAATACGTTGTTATTCCTGAGGGCAGGAGCAGAAATTCCCTCTACAGCACTGACAGGAGGGGCAGTGAGGTGGGGCTGGCCTCTTGTGCCATGTCCCAAGTCAAAGGGTGAGAGGAAATGGCTTCAGATGGCACCAGGGCAGGCTCAGGTTGGAGATTGGGAGAGAAAATTTCCCTGGCAGAGTGGTCAGGCCTTGGGATGAGCTGCCCAGGGAGGTTTGGAGTCACTGTCTGTGGGAGTGCTCAGGAGGAGTCTGGGTGTGGCCCTTGGGGACAGGGTTTGGGGTGATGCTGCTGGGGCTGGATGGTCCTGGAGGGCTCATCCCACCTTGATGCTTCTGTTATTCTCTTTGGAGATTAATTGTGAGTCAGCTGAATGAGGAGCAAGAAATTTAACTCCTGCCTGCCCATATCCTGAGGCTGTGACTGGATTCTGGATATCACAGAATC
Organism: Leptocoma aspasia; assembly: GCA_013399835.1. Classification (NCBI taxonomy): domain Eukaryota; kingdom Metazoa; phylum Chordata; class Aves; order Passeriformes; family Nectariniidae; genus Leptocoma; species Leptocoma aspasia. The sequence goes on along the minus strand of VXAX01005451.1, from coordinate 35,039 downwards.
CCAGGATCCCTGGGTTGGCAGAGACCTTCAGGATCATGGAGTCCAAGCCAGCCCCAACACCTCAACCAAACCCTGGCACCCAGTGCCACATCCAGGCTTTGGTTAAACACACCCAGGGATGGTGACTCCAGCACCTCCCCGGGCAGAACATTCCAGAACTTTATCACTCTTCCTGGGAAAAACTCCTTCCTGCCATCCAGCCTGGATTTCCCTTGGAGCAGCTCGAGGCTGTGTGCTCTGGTTGTGTCAGGGCTGCTGGAGCCAGAGCCCAGCCCCAGCTGAGCACAGGCACCTTTCAGGGGTTGTAGAGAGGGATATTTTATGGAGCATCATCTTCCCACTAGGTCATCATGAAAATCTGGGCTCTTTTTGCCTCCTAAAAAACGTCAGTGGGTCGGAAAAATAACTTCCCATTTGTGCTCCAGTCGGAACCCTCAGTGCTGGAAATGCAGTTTGCGTGTGCCTCTTGTGCTCTGAGCTTTATTTGCCTTGTGGGTGGGTGGTGATGACATTTCCCCACAGGAAAATACGAACTCCACAACCTTTTCCCTCTTCCCAGGCCGTTGTCGTCGGTGTCGTCAGCGCTGTGGGACGTCAAAGGGTTTGAAGTCAGCAGATCCTCCTCCTGTCTGGGCTCCTGTCACACCCCAGTGATCCCAGACTCCTGAGTGTCCCTCTTTGTGTGACCATGGGCCCTTCTGACAACGGGAATGTTTTCCATGAGTGCCTAAGGAAATCCTTGGTCAGGATAAACAGCTCCCTGCTCCTCGCCTGCTGCCAGGAAGCTCTAAATAGAGTCTCTGTGCTAGGCTGATTTTTTTTTCCCCTATTTTTATTGCTCCACGCTGGAGTTCAGTCCTGAAGTCTAAGCCAGAAAATCAAAGCTGTGTTGGAACTGTTGAAAGGCCACAGACCTTGCTCAAAGTTCAGGTATTTCAAATTCCTGGGAACATGTGTTGCCATTTACATGGCACGATTTTTTTGGGACAGAGCAGCTCTGCTGAGACCTTCCTCCACGGAGTCCAGCTTTTCCTGGTGACAAATCCCCTGAAAAGGACCTTTCACACTTTGTGCCCTCCAAATCTTGAGCAACTCCACCCCTGCTCGCCAGTGCACGGCCAGTCCTGCTGTCATCATGAATCATGGAATCACGGAATGCTTGGGGTTGGAAAGGACCCTAAGGATCATCAAGTTCCAACCCTGCTGCCACGGGCAGGGAACCTTCCAGCCTTGTATTTGCAGGAGAAAAGGTGAAGGGCCAAGCAAAGCATTGATTTTATTCTTAAAAGGCCAAACCAAACCAAAACCCCTTGGTGATCTTTCCAGCCTGGGTCATGGATTCCAAACGCTGATATAATTGGAGAGACTGAAATCATGGAATCATGGAATGGTTTGGGTTACAAGGGACCTTAAAAATCATCTTGTTCCCACCCCTGCCACGGCAGGGACACCTTCCACTGTCCCAGGCTGCTCCCAGCCCCAGTGTCCAACCTGGCCTTGGGCACTGCCAGGGATCCAGGGGCAGCCACAGCTGCTCTGGGAATTCCATCCCAGCCCCTGCCCACCCTGCCAGGGAACAATTCCTAATTCCCAAGATCCCATCCAGCCCTGCCCTCTGGCACTGGGAAGGTGATCATCTCAACTATCCTGAATATGTGTTTTCCAGGGTTTTTTAAAGGCAGTTTTCTCTTAAAATTCAATATTTATCAACAGATTGGGAAAAAACACAAGAAATGTGTAGAATAAGCCTTTTCCTTGGAAATTGAAAACTATTCCCTCGAACAGGAATTTCTATGTGCAATTAATTTTGGGTGACAACTGAGAATGGGTAATTTTGATCAGTCCAGGGATAATTTTTGTGATAATTTCAGTGAAAAAAGCTTGTGTTAAAAACATTCTGGTGCTCACCACAATGGCACACAGGAAGATAAAGTTTAAAAATATAATACAGGCTGAAAATTCAGAGTTGTGCATCATCTCTGGTGACGCTGAGGGTGCAGATTGCCCCACTGTGGCTATGAAGAGAAAAAAGGACCTGGAAAACAGCAGAAAATCTGGGAATGAGAATGAAATGAGGAGACAAGATGAGGTTGAAACAAAGAAAGGGTCTGAGAGACAGAAAGGGGCAAAAGACGGAAAAAGATGGTTAAGGGGGCTCTGGGNTTCTCTCCTCAGCCCACGTTGTTTGTGCTCTTGGGCCTGAGATTTGGATCATTTGTCCTTGGTCCCCAGCTGGAGAAGGAATTGTTTTGTCTCCCTGCTCTGTGAGGAGAGCTCACCATCCCATAATATGAAGCTCAGACCCTCACACTAAAGCAGCACAGAACCTGAAAAATATAAAAGCCAAAACCTGAGGCATCAGGAGGAACAGGGAAAATGGTTGCATGGACTGGAATGATGGGAATGAAGTGGAATTGGGAGCAGCTATGGGAAAAGTGTGATAAGAAGAAAGAGTGGTAGGGACAAAACCCTAAAGAAGAGAAAACTGGGTCATAGCAGCTCTGAAAAATACTGTTGGGAAACCAGTTTGTCAGGATCCCTCAGTTTTTTATTCCAGAGTTAATTCCCATCAACAGATGTTGCACGGTGTTGCACGATGCCCAGATGGATTGGGTTTCCTCCGTCCTATTCCTGGCATGAAATGTTTACTCCATGGTGGGAGGAAAAGCTGCTGTGCTGCCAGGAAGGAGAACCAGGAGAGGGCTGGGGATGGTGCCTGCTCACCTGGGATCTCTGTTCATACCAGAACCAGGATTTATTTGAATTCCTTCCTTTGGATTTTGATCAGTGGAGTTATTTTCCAACACAGAGCTGGTCCTGCTGGTGTAGATCATCCCAACTCAATCTTGCTGCAGGTGTCCTGGTTTTTCAGAGACATTTTCAGTCCCATATTATGGTGGAAGACCTCTGGTGTTTTCCCTAAATTCAGCCCTGGGTTGGCTTCAGGTGGAAATCCCTGATTGCTTCCACAGAGGATGGGGTACATAACTAAAAAACCCAACCAAAAACAATTAAAAAAGAGAGATTTAAGTCTGCCTTATGCCCTGTGGTGTTTATTTTGCCTGACCACACTGAAAATGAAAGGAATATGTGAGGACCAAAATTAGTGGGAAGAAGGATTGGACTAAAGAAATGTCTGATAGGAGATGCCTAAAAAATCTCAAATTTTGGAACTTACAGTGGATTCTCAAAGGCTCAGTGCAGGTTTTTTTTGGTAAGGGCAGGCAATGATCTCCCCAAACACTTATCAAGTTGCATGAGAATGGCACTGCCTCCTGGGGAAAATCCAGGTGAACCTTTTCTTGGGAAGGGGCATAAAAAGCTTCCGACATCCTCGGTTTCAGGGATAGCAGCAAATGCTGGTCTTGTGGAAACATTTCATTTTAATTCCACAAGATCCTCGTAGGTAAACACTGCAACACATTGAATCCATTTTTCAAACCAACTTGTAAAACCAGAAAATCCCCCAGCCCCTGATAGGCAGCAGCATTAATTGCCAGGAGCACAAAGAGGCATTTAAACATGGGAGCGTTTTGGCAAAAACACAAATGACTTCTTTTCCTTCCCTGCCCTTGAAAATAGCTCTGCTTAACTCTGGGCTTCCTATGATGAAGGGTTCACCATTAATCACCTTTATTTCATATGTGGAGCAATCCGTGGGCCTAATCAGCCACTTTCCTGAGGAAATTGGCCAAATCCCGGCGCTTTGAGGCGGAGGATGAATCACAACAACTTTGCTATTCAGACAAATCCCTTTTCAAGTGCCCTTAGAGCTGTTTGGGTTTTTTCTTTTTTTTTCCTTTTTTTTTTTTTTAATTTTTTTTTTCTCATTTACAGTGAAGACAGCCCCACAGGAAACAATAATAGTTTAATCTCTGGAAAAATTTCCTTCCTGCACTGCAGCAGCTTTTCAGACAGGTACTCAAGCCAAGGAAAATTAACAACAACCCGCGCCAAGAGCTGCTGTTGCCTTTTACTCTGTCTGTTCCCTTCCCTGGGAGTGACAGCCAGGAAGGACTCATCTCCTCACCAAACCCCCTCTGATCTACACTTTTCCAGGCATTAATGACAATTCCCAGCCTGGAGAGCTGCCCGTGGAGAAGGGAAGACACAGAGGATCCTGCAAACACTTCCTGTGGTACCCCCACCATGAGCAGCCCCAGTGATTCACATCCCTGCCCACAAACTGTGTTTGGAACTGCCCACAATCCCTAGGAAGGATTTGCAGGATTGCTACAAGTTGTCTGTTGCAGGATTATTTCCTCTGGAGTTTTCCTTCCTTTGACTTGAAGTTCTTCCTTGCTTAACATGGAGTGTGGAGGAAGAAACAGAGTTTATTTTATTGGAGTGAGTCAGGGCTCAGCATCGCCACATGGAGTTTTGTTTCGATTGAGATTTTGTTTGGTTTGGGTTTTTCTCTACCCAAAGCAGGCTTGGTTTTGGATTTTTGCCCCAGTGGCACAACAGGGGAACACTGACCTTAAGGCAGAGAAAGAAATGGGGAATTGCCCCCAGGCCAAACCTCCTGTTTGCCCTTTTCCTTTCCTGCTCCCACTGCCCGTTAACTTGAGCTCAGGATCACTCTTGGAACCAGATTCTGGTGTTCCACCTCTGCAGCACTGTGAAGGAGCTGTGAGGTAAAAAATTGATGTAGAGCCCTCTGCACACACCAGATCTGGGGAGGGGATCCAGCAGTGCAGGGATAGGGGAAGGATAAGAGGGCCAGGAGGAATTTTCTGCAAGTGGGTGACATNACAAGTTTCAAAACAAAGCCTTCCAAAAAGCCCAGATATTTTAGAGAATTAGAACTGTGGAAGATGCATTGTAGCAAGACCACGTGGGGTAAAAATAAAAGTGATTGGTGATAGAAGTATTAGCAGCATTGTGTGGCAACAGCTAATAGGCATAAAAATATTTACAAGGTATTGTAACCAAGAAATAGGTTAACTACTGATAGAATGGCATGGAGTTTTACATCTCTTGTGTCTCACCCTTCATTGAGACTGATAATGGAATAAAATCTTTTAAAAGTCCTCTCAGTTGCCCCATCTCCATGAAAGCTGGGAAAACTGGACACAGAACATGAGATGTTTCCCATGGGAATTTTTAACGCTTCCTGTCAATAGAACCAAGTGTTATAAAACTCTACTTGTTTATCTTGAGCTGTGCTCTCATCTCCTTATAAAACATTGGCTGGATTTTCCAAAATAACTAGAAAATAGTAAATACATGTTGGCCATGTCCTAAAGGAAGGCTTTTCCAAGGAGATTGCTTTTTCTTCCCAGAATGGGAACGTCCTGCTGAGCAGGGGCCGGATCCAGCGCCCACAGAAGGCAGGGGAAGAGCTCCCACTGATGACAGTGGATGCTGGATGAATTCCCACCTCATCCTCGTGTTTAAATGATGAAAAATGAGTTGCTGGGTTCTGGTGAGCACTGGGAAAGCCTGGTGTTATATAAGTTACTTACAATGGGTTGTTACAACTATTAAAAAAAGCTGATTATTTTTTATTAAAAGCATATTTCGCTGGTTCCTTTTAAGCTATTCCCAAACTCTACACATCTCTTCCCTCACTTTGCTCTTTGGAACGTCTGTTTTACAAACAAAACCCAAACAAGGACATGATTTCCTTTTGGTTGGGGAAGAGAGGCTGGAGAGTTCTTCTTTACATGGGAAAATGGTTGCTGAACACATGTGACAGCACATGGCCTTGTCCAGACATTCCATCAAATCAAAAGCAGATCCAATATTCCAGATGAAGGGGCTGGGAGAGGCACTCACATGGAATTGTGCTGTATTTGGGAAGACAGAGATCAAAGCACTGCACCTCATTCAAGGATTGAGTGCTGAATTTGTCTTATCTGAGCAGCAAGGAATAATTACAGGGAATTATTCGACGTTCCCCTAAGGTGAACCTCCCAATGATGATGGAACAGGTTCTTCTCTTCCAGGAAAGGCACCATGGATACTCCATCATACACTTCCCAGGTGGCATTAAAATAACAGCCTGGTGTTCAGTAATTGACATTTTCTCAGTCTCTTTTTTGTTCATCACACCTTGCTCAGGCTTGGGCCCACCTGAGAGGCAATTCCTGACGATCCATGGTGGCCAATCCCAAATTCCCTGTGTTTCTGGATATGCCAAAAGCTGTGGAAATTCCCAGTTAAATGCAACCAAGTGAATAGGCCAGACCTTTGCCCTCAGTCTATGCTCTTCTTTTGAAAACCAGTTAATTTTGCAAGCTATACATTGATTTTCCAGATATATTATGGAACAGAAAACTTAAAAATAGAATTCACCTCTGCTGTTAACAAGTTTTGACCTTTGCTCACATTTGTTGGGGAAAGTAGCTCATAGTACCAATTAACATGAATTATTAACTCCTCCATTAATAATTAATTTATTAGAGGGCTAAAGGCATCAGTCTTTGCCAGCTAACACTATCGAGAGAAAATGAAGCAAACAACACAACCCTAATTAGAACAGCCTAATGAGGATGTCTGGAAGATCTGATGGGATTCAGTCACTCTAAATGCTCTTTATTTCCTCTCTGAAACCACACTGGGTGCAAAGAATCAGGCAGTTAACTCCAGTTCCTGTCGTGCAGGGTTTCTTCCTCCTTTCCGAGAGGAGGGAGCCCACTCAGGAGAGCTCAATTTAGGGATGATTAAGGACTGATGAAGGATGCCACTGCCTAAACAACAGGAATGCTGTCTCCCCCAGTAATGAACAATCCTGGGGCTGTCTGAATCCTTAATGGCTTCAATGGGCAGCAGGAAAACTTCCATGTCTCGGAATTGTGGGGGATTTCACAGGATCTTTCCTTTGTCATCTGAGTTTGGCCTTTGTTTGCAAAGCTTGGGGTGGTTCCTGAGGTCTCTGTCCATGTTTTGGGCAGGATGCAACAGTGAAATCCAGGTTGGTTTAACAGGGAGCATCACACCCTGGAAAAATGTTGATCTTTCTTTTGTCATCTGAGTTTTGGCTTTGTCTGCAAAGCTCGGGGTGGTGCCTCAGGTCTCTGTCCATGTTTTGGGCAGGATGCAACAGTGAAATCCAGGATGGTCTCACAGGGAACATCACACCCTGGAAAACTGCTGAGATGTTCCCCTGCTGGCCCATCCCAATCTCAGGTAATTTTCCCCTGTTTCCTGTTAGTGGCCCCATCTTCCTCCTCCTCCTGCTTCTGCTGGGACATGGAGAAACTTCCCAGAGATTCTTTGCTGGGCCACGATTTCCCTTTTTGTGCCAAATTCGTTCCTTAAACACAAATTTTTTCTGGAATTATGTCCTAAAGTTGTCTCAAATCTTCCCTTGTTCCCAAGCTTTTAGTCCCTGACCATGTTGACAATGTTTCTTTGGATAAATCCCAGCCCAAGCTCATTTTCCCCCCTTACTCCTCCCATGCTTCTTCATTTCATCTTTTCCGTAGCAGCCACGAGATGGGATAATGTTTTCTGCTCCTCCTCCTGTCCCACATTGTCAATTTTTTCTTCAGAAATAATGGCAGAATTAAAAGAATTACAGCAAACACAACTTTTAGCATCTCCTCAAGCCTTTCTTTCTTTTTTTTTGGAAAAATTAAAAAACCCCTGCACTGTGCAATAATTCTTCACTTTCTTCTGGTCTTCGGCCCACAGACACTTCCCAAAGGTTTGCTGAGCAGATAAGTATTAGAATGACTTAGACTTAGATGAACATTAAATTAATCAGACAACACTCTGGGGGGAAATTGCCACTAATTTCAGATTTTTCATCTCCCAGAAATCAATTATTATTATGTTTATTGATATTGGACTTGTCACTACTTTCAGTACTTTCGCTGCGGTGACAGAGCCTAAAAGGAGAGAGAGGAGGGGGAAAATAGAGTAAATAATTTAGAACTTCTTCCCAAAGCATCAGAACTTCAAAACCATTTCTGTGTGGGTGAGAAGACAAAAGTAGTGGGAAATTTGGAAGATTTTATACATGGTCACATCTTTTTGACGTAAAAAGTTTACCCAGCTCTACTCACAAGTTGTGTGGGATGGAGCATTGACTTAAAGATGTTTGTGACATGTTCTGTGATTTATAATCACAGAATTCCTGAATTATTAAGGTTGGAAAAGACTTCCAAGATCACCAAGTCCCAGCTGTGCCCCATGCCCACCTTGTCCCCAGCCCAGAGCTCTGAGTGCCACCTCCAGGTGACACCTCCAGGGCTGGGCACTCCAAAGCTCCCTGGGCAGCCCCTGCCAAGGCCTGAGCCCCCTTTCCATGGGGAAATTCCTGCTGGTGCCCACCCTGAGCCTGCCCTGGGCCAGCCTGAGGCCGTTCCCTCTCCTCCTGTCCCTGTTCCCTGGGAGCAGAGCCCGACCCCCCCGGCTGTCCCCTCCTGGCAGGGACTTGTGCAGAGCCACAAGGTCCCCCCTGAGCCCCCTTTTCTCCAGGCTGAGCCCCTTTCCCAGCTCCCTCAGCTGATGGAGGACCTCTCATATGGGAGACCTCTCCCCAAGAACTGGCAGAATTCAAGGGTTCCATGGATTGTGGGATGTGTTCCATGCAGGGAGTCAGGAAAACGTCTCTGAGCATCCCTCTTTTGGATTAAACAACATTTTCCTCTCTAAATTTGTTTGACTTGTTGAGGACTCTTTAAAACCATCAGAATTTGGCCTTCTGAAATTAGGATTAATGACATTTGTGCCAGTAGGGTTCACGACAAACAAAAGAGGAGCTTTGTTTGGTGTTATAATATTGCAGTCACAACTTGTCATTCAGTCAGGCTTCCTGCTTCACAAACATTAGAATTTCAGAAGAAATTGGACTTTAATCAGAAAATATAGAAAATATTTCTCTGATTATGGAATGATAACAATCATTACTAGAGCGGTCACCAGATGCTCCTATAAATCCTGTTAATGAAATCCCAATATTGGAATCCTCCAATCAGAACTCAGGAGTTAATGGGTAACCTTTCCCTAGGACTCAAGGTAATTCCAGCCCACTCCAAGTGAAGATCCACATCTATTAAATTTAGAAATTGTCATTCAATTAACTTTTTTTTTTTTGGTTTGGTTTAACAACATTAAGTGGCTGCCCCGGTGGCACTGGAGGCACAAGTCCAAGTCCTTGTTTTCCATAAAATGTTTAATTTAGAGCATTGCCTGGCTGTGGGACTGAGGTGGAAGAATGAAGAAGGGATTTTGATCTCTTTAATTACAAGACAAGTTTCTTGTGAGCTGGGCTGATTGAGGAAACCAGAGAATCACAGAATTATGGAATATCCTGAGTTGGAAGGGACACACAAGGGTCATCCAAATCCAACTGCCCAGACCCCCAACAACCCCACCCTGTCCATCCCTGGCAGCGCTGGCCAAAGGCTCCTGGAGCTCTGGCAGCCTCGGGGCCGTGCCCATTCCCTGGGGAGCTCCTCCCTGAAACAGCTGAGCCTAAAAACCAGGGGTGGAATTATTCATGGGAACTTCCATCCCATGCAGTTCAAAATTCAGGAAGATTGGGCAAGGATGAATCACATTTCCTTCCCTTCCAGGTTTCTCTTGAAGTCTTCTCTCAGGAATAATGCCCATCCTGACTCAAAATCTTTCCAATTCAGAACCTCAGAGTTTTGTCTTGTAAAATGGGGGTGAAGTAAAACTGAGGAATTTTTAGCCAAGAAATTCTCTGTGGCCTTTGCCTACACTGAAAGGATACATAGAAAAACCGTGTTATAAATTCAAAACAATACAATTGTTGCAATTTATAAATGAGATAAATAAACAAGAACAACCTCCCCTCATACAAATATAAAGCAACTTCCAAAGTTCCTCATTAAGTGCCTACACTCAACTCTTTATCTCAGCACTGGCCCCAAAGCATTCAATAGAATATCCCCAGGTGAAATGAGAGTCGTGAAAAATTCAGTAGGGAAAACAAATGCCCTGGAAAGCAAAAGTATTGGAAGCTGATGTAGCTGAATGTGGATCGATGACTGAAAAATCCTGGGGAGAACAGGATTTCTGTCCACCCTTTCCATTTGGGAGAGTCCTGTGGCTGAAGAACAGCGTGGCAGGAATGCACATTAATAATAAAAAATAAATTAAATGGTTCATCCTTGATGCTGGCAAGACACAGCTTTTAAAAAGAAATAATGTACTGGACAGAAGTGTCCAGTGTCTTCATCAGGTGCTTTGGATCTCTGCCATGGAAGAGGAACAACAAACTTTGTGCAGGCCATGAGAGGGAAAGAGAGACAGTTTATCCCCTATTGTAGCAACAAAATTGAATAAAAAATCCTAGAGATGAAAATATTAAAATCCCAGAGACAAAAAATGGTTTTTTGAGTCATCAGAATGTTCCAGTTTGTTGTCATGGATGTCTCAATGATCAGGAAGAGCTGCTGGCAGAAAAACCCAATTTGTTTTTATTTTTTCCCTAAATTAAGAACTCAGCAGAGAAGAAACCTTTTGGAGGAACAGGGAAGGGCAGAATGTTTGGGCACAACACGATGCTGTGCCAGCCACACACAAGAAGAATCAACCTTTTCGTTTCCATTTTCTTAGTGCAAACTCCACGTAAAGAGTTGCCATGCCATCACCACCTGATGACCAGGTTTGAGCTTCTAAAAAATCCCCAAAGAAATATTAAATTAAAGACTTGCAAAATGATACTGAGAGGCTGGATAAGATGTTTTAATTAAGAAAGCCTCTTAAGAGCAGATGAAATAATTCCAGGGGTAAATTTTCCTCCATTTTTGGTGCAAAGACAAACTTCTGAACATTTGGGGGGACACTGAAGTGGAGGATCTTTTCCTGGCATTTTCCATCTCTGGGAAGAGGCCACACGTACTTTACAGGCACCAGTTTTGGGAGAACTCTCCCAGGACCTGGAAAACGGAAGGGAGGTGATGCAGCCTCAGGGAATTCCTCCCTCTGTCCCAGCACTTTTGGTGGCAGCAGAGGGTGGGAGTGTCCCCATGCCCAGGATCCTTCAGCACCCGGATCCTGGTGGACAGTTCCCGCCAGGATGGACACGTGGCACCCTAGGTTGGTGGCCAGGGGCCAGCTCTGCTCTTGGACCCATTTTGGCCAAAGGTCATGGAAAAAGGTGACAGGACTGTGCAGGGTATAACTTGATCTGATCTGCTTTTGTGGGTGGAATTCGGGAGGAGAAATTAGGGAGGAAAATAAAAAAGAGAGCTCAAGTCCGAAATTGGATTGAGAACTGAGCGGAAAAATCAGAGAGGGGGAGGTACAGGAAACAGTGGGCAAGAACTGGGATTCACTGGGACACAAGTGAGGAACATCATATGGGTAGGAGAGGGAAGTGATTGAGCAGCTAAGGGGAAATAGGAATATTTTCACAGAATCATGGAATGGTTTGGGTTGGAAGGGATCTTAAAGATCATCTCATCCCACCCCTGCCATGGCAGGGACACCTTCCACTGTCCCAGGCTGCTCCCAGCCCCAGTGTCCAGCCTGGCCTTGGGCACTGCCAGGGATCCAGGGGCAGCCACAGCTGCTCTGGGAATTCCATCCCAGCCCCTGCCCACCCTGCCAGGGAACAATTCCTAATTCCCAAGATCCCATCTAACCCTTCTCTCCAGCAGTTTAAAACCAAGGTAAAACCTGGGATCATCTTTCCAAAGAACCCCCACAACAAACTCACCCTCTGCACCCTGCCATGCCTGGATTGTACCTTTCCCAACCCAGCCCAGGTCTCATCTCAATCCATGAGGGCCTGGGATGCCCATGGAGCAGAGGCTGGCTCTGTGTCAGGACTGCAGTCACACAACTCCCTGTCCCCTCCTGGCTCCGAAATTTTTATTGGATTTTCATCCATCATTTTGAGGGATCCCTTCGGCGCTGCGGAGGTGCCGTTTACATGTGAATGGATTCAGTCAAAGTGGCATCAATTCTTAATTTATTCCTTGTTAAAGCCACCAGCTCTGCTCTCAGGGCCCCTCTGGCTCAGGCAGAAATGAGGAGCTCTTCCAGAAGACCAGGGAAAGTGGGAAAATGGAAAAAGCCCATGGATCTCGTGTCCTGACCACGGGGTGTAAAAATCACTGAGCCACACCAGATGATTTCAAACCCTGTTCCTGCTGCTGATGCCTTGTGCAGGCTGGCCTAGAGCAGAGTTTGGGCAGAGTTCCAGAATAAAGCAGGGATTTATGAAAAGGATTTCCTCCATGGATCCACCTTGGGCAGCACAAGAGCCCAGCCAGGGCTGCACCCAAGATGAACCAAAATGGTCCCAAAATGGACACCGGGCACGGGCTCTGGCACTTTTATCAGTTCTGCTCCATTTGCACATTGCAGTTCATTGTCCAATTCCAGCTTTAGCCCATCAAGTCCCATCCTTCTTGTTTTTCTCTCTTCAGCCCACGTTGTTTGTGCTCTTGGGCCTGAGATTTGGATCATTTGTCCTTGGTCCCCAGCTGGAGAAGGAATTGTTTTGTCTGCCTGCTCTGTGCAGAGAGCTCCCCATCCCATAATATGAAGCTCAGACCCACACACTAAAGCAGCACAGAACCTGAAAAATAGAAAAGCCAAAACCTGAGGCATCACTGCAAGCACATGACTGTCTCCAGAATCCAGACACTGTGGGAAGAATCCCATCTCCAACCCAAATACCACCTTGGAACAGCCAGAACGACCCCCAGGAATTCCCTTTGGCAAGGAACAGCTGCTTGTTCTGCCACTGTGGGGTTGCTGTTGTCACCACTTGGATACATGGAAATATTTCATGGGATTCCAAAGGATTATTGGGAGATCTGCCCTTAAATGTGCAGTGAGCATCCAAGCTTTCAATGATTTTTATATTTTTGAGAGGAAGGAGAGGCGCTGGAGGTGAACAAAGGTTCTTGATGCTCTTCACTTTTGGAGGAAGAATAAAATAAAGGTAAATTCTGCAGGTGAAACTGCTGCTGTTTTTATGTGTCAGAGTGGGGTCAAAGTGATGAGCAAAGGACATTTCTAGTGGCACTGAAAAGCAGGAGAAAGCATTCATGGATTATGTTTGACCATTTCTGATTTAACTTCAGAGCAGCTGTGCTTCTTGTTGGCTTGATTTGGCTTTGTGTCTGCTTTTTATCAGTTCCCCTTTTTTTTAATTTACAAAATAGAGCTGAGGAGAAACAGTTTTAGAGTAATAAGTCTCTAAAGAGTCAGTCCCTGTGCTTTATTTTCGGCTTTTTCTCTTTTGGAAACACAGGTGACATAGGGGAGGGTTAAGAGAGTTTCTTTATTTTCATCAGAGTTGATTAAAAATGGAAATAAAGCTGTAAAAATGGAAATAAAACTATTAGTTCAGGCTGAATGTTATAAAAATACAAATTAAAGGTGAAGCCACTGCAAAATAAGTGGTTTTCCTTGTCCAGTTCTGAAATAAAAAAAACCTGTTGCTAGCAAAAAAAAAAGGTTTATAGTTTTTTATTCTAAGAAATGACTTTACCTCGACAGCATCCCTTTAATTCCCGAAATCATTATTGAAATTCCAAAGTGCTTTAAGGAGCTGTAAGCACTGCTTTTCATCATAAGTTTTCAGCTCTATAATAAGTTTGTTTTGCAGGGCACAAAGCCCTGCTTGACACCTGAACTGTGGCCGAGGTGTTTGAATTTCCAGTGCTCTGAACCCTGGCCAGAGGTTGCTGCTGCCACAGGGTCATTTCCCCGAGCCAGAAAAGCCATTTACAAAAAGTAATTTACAGCTATTTCGTGAAACTTCCTCAGATTTTCCCCTCTAATGACCATTTGCAGTTTTTTTTTTTTTTTCCCCAGGCATTTTATCTCTTTTCCTCTCCTTTTCAAAGAGGCTTCCGTATTATTTTGGGGCCAGCAAATGAATGTGGAATCTTTGTTTGGAAATCCTGCAGGTGATTGTTTTCCCTGCTCCAGAGGTCTCCTAATTTAGGCTTTATTCACACATTGATCCTCTTCTTCAATGTCATAAATTTTAATGTAGTTTAACATAGTGAGCTGTCACCAATTTGATTTGCCAGGTCAAGGAGTTCAACCTCTTTTAATCACTGTGTCCAAAGCTCTCTGTAACATTCCAAGAGCTCCTTTTCCTCCCATGGATTCACAATTTTTGCCTTGATGTTGTCTTGGCTGAACCTATCACAAGTTTCTGCTCAGGGCTTTAAGGAGCCAGTCTGGGGCTCCCTAAATAAATTAAATTCAGCTAATTTATCCCAAATTTGATGCTGCACTGACTCCAAAGGCATTCCACGTTTCCAGTGGGAAAAGGGGTGACATCCTGCAGGACCTGCTGTTAAATATTCTGTTCAATATTCCCATCATTGTTTGGGTTTTTCCTTCTTCCCAGAGATCTCCTTTATGCAGCTCTGCCAATTCCCTGGATTTTTGGCTCAAATCCTCTGAGACAAAGACTGAGAGAATTTCTGTACAAGCAAGAAAAAAGCAAAAAACCCTGGATATATCCATGCTGCAACACAGGGACTTTCCAGGGAATCTGAAATGAAGTTGCTTGGGCACAAATAAAAATCCAGCGGCATTTATGGAAAAAAAGAATTATAAATTTGTTAAGACTGGAAAAGATCTTTAAGACCATCAAGTCCAACTATCACCACCATGTTCGTTATTAAACCATGTCCCCAAGTGCCACATCCACGGGTTTTTGGAACACTTCCAGGGGTGGTGACTCCATGACTTCCCTGGGTAGCCCATTCCAATGTTTTACAACCCCTTCTGTGATTTTTTTTTTGGATAATATCCAACTTTAACCCTCCCCTGGAGCAACTTGAGGCCGTTTCCTCTCCTCCTGTGACTCGTTACACTTGAGCGTGTTTGTCTTTCTTAAGAATAAATCAGCATCAAATTTTGTAAGGCTTTAAAAAAATCCACCATTGAAAATTCACATCCTTCAAAACCCATGTCAGGAGGATGAATTCACTGAGAATCCAACCATAATCCCTAAAAAACTTAGGGTGAAGCCCTTGNGGAAAAATATATTTATATGAGAAAAAAAGACAATGTTTTTGTCTTTTGGGATTTCTTACCAGACTCAGTCCTGCTGAAACTCTGGTTGGGTTCTCCAGCAGGAAACCTTTTTTTTCCCTCCTGCAAAGCAATCACCATTAAAAGAGGAGAAGTTGCACCGTAATCAAGCTTTTCCCAGGAAATCTCTTCACTTTGGCATTTTTCTCAGATTTTACATCACCTTTTCAGGAAACAGAGCACTTATTTTTAGGAGACTGTGTTATGTTAAAGTTCTTGATGTAGAGTTTCAACAATAACTCACTTTTTCTTTTTTTTTTTTTTTTTTTTTTTTTTTTTTTTTTCTTTT
>VXAX01005451.1:0-19708 GCA_013399835.1 Leptocoma aspasia | reverse complement strand
CTCCTTTATGCAGCTCTGCCAATTCCCTGGATTTTTGGCTCAAATCCTCTGAGACAAAGACTGAGAGAATTTCTGTACAAGCAAGAAAAAAGCAAAAAACCCTGGATATATCCATGCTGCAACACAGGGACTTTCCAGGGAATCTGAAATGAAGTTGCTTGGGCACAAATAAAAATCCAGCGGCATTTATGGAAAAAAAGAATTATAAATTTGTTAAGACTGGAAAAGATCTTTAAGACCATCAAGTCCAACTATCACCACCATGTTCGTTATTAAACCATGTCCCCAAGTGCCACATCCACGGGTTTTTGGAACACTTCCAGGGGTGGTGACTCCATGACTTCCCTGGGTAGCCCATTCCAATGTTTTACAACCCCTTCTGTGATTTTTTTTTTGGATAATATCCAACTTTAACCCTCCCCTGGAGCAACTTGAGGCCGTTTCCTCTCCTCCTGTGACTCGTTACACTTGAGCGTGTTTGTCTTTCTTAAGAATAAATCAGCATCAAATTTTGTAAGGCTTTAAAAAAATCCACCATTGAAAATTCACATCCTTCAAAACCCATGTCAGGAGGATGAATTCACTGAGAATCCAACCATAATCCCTAAAAAACTTAGGGTGAAGCCCTTGTGGAAGCAAACAGCCAAAACCAGCCTGGTGCTGTTGGCTGCTCTGTGATTGCATTCTTAATGAGCAAAGCATGGAACAAAATTCAGGATATAATTTCCCAGCTGTCCAACCATATCATTATAAAATAATGTTTTCTTCATTTTTTAAGCAGTCAGATACCCTGGAATTCTGAATCCAAATCGGATTTCTGTGCTATGGAGTCCAAACCCCACCCAGAAGAGCCCAGTCTATCTTCATTAACAAGAAACATTTCTATTGATTTCATTTTGCAATGTTTCATATTCCACATAACAAATCTGTATGGTCACCTAAATGAATTATTGCAACTCAATTTGGAATGATTCCATGGGGTTATTGTGTTATCCCTAGGATGCCTCAGTCTCTGGGTGTCAAAACTGGTTTTATTTCATGGAATAACATGGGAAAGTTAATCAGAGTAGGTTAAACCTCCCTGGGAGCCAAGGTCACAGAGAGTCTCAGCTGTAAATGGAGAGGTTGCACTATTTNTGTCCTGTTGACTTTTCCCAAATTTTTCTCCCACAACAGGGCAATGCTTTGAGTTCCTTGAATCAGGAATTGCTGTTTGTCTCTCCATGTGTGGAGGAGCCACAGGCAGGGTCTGCTGAGGCTCCTGGAACTGATTGAGCAACTCCAAAGCTGAGTGCTGAGGCAGGAGCCAACAATTCCATGAAGAAAAAGAATTGTCCACTCAGGAGACCTGAAGAAATAAATCTGACATGGAGATTTTTTGGGTTGTGTCACTGTGTGTGTCAAACACTGAAGGGATCTGGATGGAGGAGTCAGGAACCCAAAATGTCATCTGCAGACTGAGGCAGGAGACAGCAAAGTGCACAAACATGAGGAGCGGCCCAGGAGAACCTGGTGGAGTTCCACAATTCCCGGTGCCAGGGCTGCTCCTGGGTGTGGGCAGTGCCAGCCAGGAGCAGGGACTGGGAGGGGAATTCACTGGGAGCAGCCCCAAGGAGAAGGATTTGGGGATCTCGTGGGTGAAAAGGGAAAAGGAGCCACCAGTGAGGGCTGGGAGCCCTGAGATCCATCGGCGTCCTGGGCTGCACCCAGGGAGGAGAGAGCAGCAGGAGAGGGATTGGGATTGGGATTGGGATTGGGGTTGTGTCCCTGTGCCCCTCAGATGTGACCCCACCTGCAGAGCTGCCCCAGCCCTGGGCCCAGCACAGGGAGGAGCTGGAGCTGCTGGAGAGAGCCCAGAGGAGGCAGCAGGATGAGCAGAGGGATGGAGCAGCTCTGCTGGGAGGAAAGGCTGGGAGAGCTGGGATTGTTCCCCTGGAGAGGAGAAGCTTTGGGCTGAGCTCAGTGTGGCCTTGCAGGGCCTGAAGGAGCCCCAGGAACCATGGAGAGAGACAATTTCCAAGGGCTGCAGGGCCAGGAGCCAGGGAATGGCTCCCAGTGCCAGAGGGCAGGGCTGGATGGGATCTTGGGAATTAGGAATTGTTCCCTGGCAGGGTGGGCAGGGGCTGGGATGGAATTCCCAGAGCAGCTGTGGCTGCCCCTGGATCCCTGGCAGTGCCCAAGGCCAGGCTGGACACTGGGGCTGGGAGCAGCCTGGGACAGTGGAAGGTGTCCCTGCAGGGAACTGGCTGATCTTTGGATCAAGGATTTTTTGATCCTTCCAACCCAAACCATCCTGGGATTCCATGACACCAGAGGGAGGGAATAGATAGGGCCACACTTCCTTGGCACGTCCATCCTCCATCATCTGGGATCATCCTGACCATTCCTTCCCATTCCCAGGCAGGCCAGCTGGAGTTTCCTGGTTCTGTGCAGAGTCTGTTGGACAAAAACCAACAAAGTCCTCCTTGTTCCAGCTCAGGACCGCCTCTGCCAAATCTGCAGCTGCCTCCTCTTCTCCAAAGCCACAGAGTTTTGGGTGACCATCAATACCTCAGCTGATGACAATAAACAGACACAGAATCCCTGAGCTCTCTGGCAAACAGAAAGGAGCTGCCTCGTGTCACTGTCACACAACAAATGATTTCCGCTCACCCTGAGCTTTGACTGAATTTCAATCCCAGGCTTAAAGAATCAGCCTGGGTTCCCCCAGGGGAATTCGGGGCTGTTTTCAGTGGTCAGCAAAAGGAGGGCCCAGACTGTTCATTAATATTTTAAAAAGCCAAACACCAAGATGACACCAGGGATGATGGATTGTCTGTGCTGCCTCTACATTAAAGCAAAACAATCAGGAGTTTCGAGCTGAGGATCAGTTAAAGGAAAGCTCCCTCAGATCCCAGCAGGGTTTCTGGGATTGGTTCTTTCCCCTGCACCGGTGCCTGGATCCTCTACTCTTGGCTTCTTTTTTTCCCCAAGTGTTTCCCTGCCTGGGTTTTGAACTCTCCAAGGTGTCAGCCCCGCCTTTAGAGAGCAGAAGTTGGGATATTTGGAATTAAATCCCATAAAAAGGGTGGGAGATCCTCATCCAGCAACAACCGACAGCAGCTGTGCCTGAAGATGTCACCCAGCTGAAGGCTCAGCCCTTCTGGTCCCAACTGCTCTGCCCATCCCATCCAGGTCAAACGTGGATTTTCAGTCTTAAACAGAATCTTGGAATTATTTCCATAACACTGCCTGTAATTTAAGTCATTATGACCATAAATATATGTTTTATCACCAAAAAAAAAAAAAAATCCCTCTTTACATTTTTGAGTACAGACACAATTAGGATGTTCTTAATTCCTGTGTAGATTAACCCTTTTAGAGATTTTTTAGAATTAGAATTAGAACTTTTAGAGATTCCAGCTTGAGAACCAGAACATTTTCACCATTAAGTGATTCCTTAACCCTAAAAACCTGGATTTCTCCATAAATGGGGCTCCACATCCATCTGTATCCTCAGGTCATGCAGAATCCAACTGGCCGGGAATGTGGAAGAACTTGAGGCTCAGATTAGAGGGTTTTTCTGTATGGCTTCACCATGGGATCTTCTAGGAAGGAAAATATCAGAGATAATGGTTTAACGTCAAATATTTGTGTCTGAAGCCACAAATTTCAGCAAGAATTCCCTAATTTTCTTTATTAAGAATTTTTTTCCTGGTAATTGAGCAACTATTTTGTCGCATTAATATAAAGATTACTTTGTGTAAGTCCAAACTCTGAATATTTTACAGATTTTTTTACCTATGTGTAACATTTTTACAGGGTGAAAATATTGGCTTTAAATTCCTGAAGTGTTCCTGGCAGAATCAGGACCTTGACACTTCTCCATTTCCTTGTTTAAGGAGATAGAGATGGGCAGGCATTAAGACAAACCTTTCACAGATTTGGAATGGAATTAATTCCATACAAAAGCTGATGGCTGGAAAACCATGGAATTTAGAGAGCAAAAAATGACTGAGACTCTGTGGTGAAAATATTCTGTTTCTTAACCTGGAATCTCTAAAAGGGTTAATCCACACAGGAATTAAGAACATCCTGACTGTGTTTGTACTCAGAAATGTAAAAAGGGATTTTTTTTTGTGAAAAAATATATATTTATGGTCATAATGACTCAAATTTCAGGCAGTGTTATGGAAATAATTCCAAGATTCTATTTAAGACTGAAAATTCATGTTTGACACTGTTGGATTTGAAGTTCTTGATGGTCATTCTGAGAATATTTGAGACTGTGGAAG
The DNA here is from genome assembly GCA_013399835.1 of Leptocoma aspasia. Classification (NCBI taxonomy): domain Eukaryota; kingdom Metazoa; phylum Chordata; class Aves; order Passeriformes; family Nectariniidae; genus Leptocoma; species Leptocoma aspasia. Next base: position 15,434 of record VXAX01005451.1, on the reverse strand, counting down.
ACAATTGTGGATATTGTCACCTTAGTTTGGAGAGGCAATGATCACCTTGTGGCACCAAAATCTCACCTTGACTGTAAAACAACAGGCAAAAAAAAAAAAAAGAATAAAAAGGAAAGGATTTTTTTGTGGAAAATTTTTGCTGTAGGGGGAAATCAGAAGATTGTAAATGAGATTAATTAAGTCAGGTTGCTTTCCTAGTGAAATAAGTTGGTTTTTGAAAAAAAAAGTGACAGAAATCAGCAAAGCAAAACCATTTTGGTACCAGGGAGAGACTCAGTGTGGAGAGGTGTTGGTTTTCTCAGTTTTTACAGAGATGGGGTAACTGAGAGGTATTTTAAAAGATTTTATTCTATTATCAGTTTTGATGAATAGTGAGACACAAGAGATGTAAAACTTAACACCATTTTATCAGAAGCTGTCTTTTTTTTTTGGTTATAATACTTTATAAATGTTTTCCAGCTTATTAGCTGTGACTACACAATATCACTATTACTTTTAACACTGATTACTTATATTTTTTCTCTAGGTAGTCTTACTACAATACATCTTTCACAGTTCTAATTCTCTAAAATATCCAGTCTTTTTACAAGGCTATATTTTAAAACTTATTAAAACTTGTTTTTAGTTCAATCTCTCTCTCAACAATATCATCTCTATTCTGTAGCTTAAATTAATACACCTTATCTTAGTATTTACATACAAATATCCAAAACTGTATAAGCTTTCTATCAGATTTTAAGAATTCTTTACAAATTTATTTCCCACAGAGAGGGAAATAATGAAGGGGTTGGTTTAGCCTTAATCAGCCCAGAAATTCCAAATTTAAAATTATTAGCTCATTTAATTCAATCTTGTACAATGCTTACGAAATTTAGTCTTTAGTCCTTTCTTAGCATGAAAACTATGAGCTGAGTTTATGTTTTTTTTTAATATTTCTGTGCATTTCTGAGTTTCTAAAGAACAGCCTAGGCAGGATTCCCTTCAGTGTCCCACAGGAAGAGTTTTTGGGGTGTTTTGTATCACTGTGTCCTTTCCATGGAGCAATTTTGGGGCAAATCTCACTCTCCATCTCCAAACATAAATCCCAACCTATCGGGTTTTTATCTTCTTTTCTTTCTTGTCAGGGTTGGGATGAATGCACAGAGGCAATATTTCATGTTTGGGCTCAAATGTTGATTATTTCTTATCATATCACAGTCTCACAAACCCTGAGTTCTACAGCACTTCACTCTGACAAACTAAAAATGGAGCCCTGTCTCTCTCTCTCTCTCTACAAGGCCTTTTAAGGATAAACTGTCCAATTCAGAAATGACACCTAAATTATTTTTACTTTTAACCCAATAACAACCACTCCTGCCCTGCAATGGGGACTTTTCTGTCCAATCACACAATTCCACCCAAACCCATGGAGAAGGAGGTGAAGAAAAAGAACTAGCACTGCCCTAAAACCTCCAGCTTGCTTTATATCCATTACTGTGTTCTAAAACCTGAAACTCTGAGTTTTGCACCCTGTGATATCACACACTTCTATTCAAACTCCACATTTATAATCTCAGTTCTATAATTCAATTTTGGAAGCCTTCTCCAGGGCCTCAGGTGAAATGCAGTGTTCTCCTGGGGGTCAGTGCCTGGCAGCACAGAAAGTCTCACATTCTCAGCAGCCAGGGTTCCAACACCGACCCACCAGAAAAGCTCTGTTTCAATGCTAATTTCCTTGATTTTTTGTTTAATCATGAAAATCTTCATTATGGTCCTATCACTTCTTCCATAAAAAGAAGAGAACAATGTGAAATTTCAGTGGGTGAAAAGATGGATGCTTTGTTTTTCCCAAGAAATGGATGGAAAAGCTTCCCAGGGAGGATAAATTGCCCAATTAGCAAACATAATGCAGAGGACACTTCTCCAGATTGCAGATGCCGTAATCTGACGGGAAACTCTCCATCTCCAAGCAGGAACATGATGGAGCTCTCATTATTCTGCCATCAGAGGAGCTGATAAATGAAACTGTCCATGCCCAAAATATTCAAAGGATCTCGCAGGCAGCCGATCCTGAATTTCAGATCAATAGGGTTTAATATTTCACCAGCAATCATACATTTGAAAATCAATGCTGTCAGGGTTGGTAATGCTCTGCTAGAGGAGACTGAAGGCAAACAGTCAGGGATGGGCTAAAAGCTGCTCCTGAAGTTTTGTCTGTTTGTGCAAAAAATGAAAACTATTTTACACGGTGATTTAAAAAATTAAGGTTTTGATTTTCTAACCGGAGGAGCAAAGAGAGACATCACAAAACACAAAGAAGCAGAGTTAATTAAATATCTGAGGTATGGAGACTTCTCTGGAAAGAAGATGTTCAGCTCCATATTGACATTTATTGGGGGAAAAAACTTCTTATAGGTGTTCAAATCTTGTTATAGGTGTTCAAAACTTGCTAAAGGTGTTCAGAACTTGATATACTGGCCCAGTTTTCTTCCCTGTGAGCATGGTTAGGCCATGGCACAGGTTGCCCAGAGCAGCTATGGCTGTCTCATCCCTGGAATTGTCCAAGGTTGGTTCTTTCCTTGCTTTTCTTCATTCCCTGAGTTTGACTCTCTCAATTCCCTTCTCAGCTCCAACTCTTCTGTGTAGCTTGGGCCACGACTCTGGTCTGCCAGACAACAGAGAGCTTAAATATATTAATATTCATGGAGTTCTTTCCCACTGGGAAAAGCCATTTTTAATAGGTGTCCATTCGTAACATGATCTATATAAAATCCTGTAGAAAAATAGGATGGTCTTGATGATTTTTGACTTTGTTGCAGTGATGTTTCTGCTTGCACAAGTGTAGGAAAATAAAATCAGCCTTTGTTTGAGTCTAAATTTACTTAGTCTTGAGTTTAAAGATGGGGACTACAGAGCACAGTTCATGGAATGATGGAGAGCTGCAGGATTAAGGGAAATAAAGGGATAAAGGCAAATAAATTAAAGGTTATGCCAAGGAAATTGTGCCTTGCACCTCACCTGAGCTGTGAATTTTATTGACTTGGGTGTTCGAGCCTCATTTCCTTATGGGAAGTGAATACTGAAGTGAGGAATGGTGGTGGTTCCTCGCCTCTGGAATATGATTATCCACTCCCAAAGCAAAAAGTCTGCTTGCTGGAATTATCTTTAGTTTTATTCCAGGTGATTCCCAGCCACAGCTCGGGGTTAGGATGGGAAGGGGGATCCTTCTGCCTCCCAGGAAAGCTGAGGATGAGGCTCTTCTCCATTGGCTTTTGTGACCCCAAACAGCCTCCCAAACATCCCCCCCACCACTGCCCTCACCCAAGGGTCAAAAGTGTCTTTAGAAGGACACCTCTGACTATTTTTTGGGACTCAGATCAACAAAAGCAACAAAAAAAAGGACAAAAATTATTATGTCAGGGCATTTTAGAGTGTTCAGAGTTCTGAACAACCACAAAACCGGAAATAACTCAAATCATATCATGATAAAATAGATGAAGATGATGGCCCAGTCTACCCAGTGTCTTCTGTAAAATTTCAGCCCTCACAGATGGCAACTTCTGGGTTTTGCCTGCTGAGGGACAGAGAAGGGTCCCAAGGGTTGAATCCTGCTTGGAATTGCTTTGTTTGGAACAACGAGGTCAGTCCAGAGTGTGGCTATAAAAGCATCACCTGATGTGGCTGTGCCATAAAGAAAACACCAATAATCAGCATTTCCAGGGCAGAAAACACCAATAATCAGCATTTCCAGAGCAGAATTCCTTCAAACACTTCCCTTAATCCCCTTGGATCAGCCAGATGAGGAATCTGCCTGGAGGAGCAGAGCCAGGACAGGAACTGGAGATGAGAACTCAGGGAAAATCCAAGATTTTTCCAGCAGTATTTCAGCTCTCTCCTGGTGGTGTTTCCCCTCCCACATCCCTGGATCACACCTGCCTTTCCACAGGGATTTGCTGATAAATCAAGACTTATCAAGATCTCTCCCCTTGTGTCTTTTCTAAAGGATAAATTCCTATTTTTTTCCAGAATTTTTTGCCGTTTGTCTTTACTAATTTCCATTTTTATCTGGTTCATTAAAATTCATCTTAGCAATGTCTTTGTAACCTCTCAGCAACCCAAACATTCTTCTCCCATCCAAGTTCATTATCACCACTCTTTAATTAAATTCTTATGGCTCTTTTATCTGCTCTTGTTACCTAATAACTTCTCCTACAGCACCTAAAGCAAATGTTTTACTGAAACATGGATAGATCCAGTGACTTAAAATAGAATAAATCAGTCAGCACATCACGGCAGAGGCATTGGATCAGCCTGGAATGATTCCCTTTCCAATGCTATGTTGATGTAATAACATTTACAAATTTCTTTCAAGACTTTAATTATTGTTTCTCTCAAAATTTGTCTAAAAGCTCTGCATGTGATTAAGTCAGGCTAATGAGCACAGAGATACCTGAGTCAGAAGGGGAGGAATTCCTTAAGTGATGCATTTGTTATTCTCTGAGGATTTGCTCTAATCCTTGATTTGTCAAATTTATTAAGAATCTTTCCCAACCATGTCCAACTGTCTGCAATTCCCTCTCCTCTTCCTTTGGAATTCTGGGCTGGACCTTGCAATGTCTCCTGCTGGATGATCTGAAGACTTTTATGTCTTGTTTTCATCTCAAGGAGTGACCATTTCTTTTCATTTTCACTGGCTATCCTTAATTTTCTACTTTTCTGGATTAAATGACCCTCAGTGACTGTGGGGCAAATTATTATTTTTAATATTTTAAATATTTTAATTTTTTTAGCTAATCTGCATGACATGAAATCCTTAATCCCTCCTAAACTTTTGAATTGGTCTTGCTTTTCTCCTCACCACCCTGCAGTCTTCTTTTATTTAGATAACTGGAGAAAGTTTTGTGGTCCTCCTTTTCTTCACAAAATTTAGCTAAACATGGATTTTTAGTAGCTCTGTTTTCATTCCTGTACTTCCTGAATTCTGGGATGGAGCTGTCTGGGCTTCTGTCTGGTTTTTCCTTCCTTTCTTGCCTGTGTCAGGCTCTGTGTTCACAATTATTTTGTGCAATCCCATTTCTCCCAGAGAGGAGGGTGGTTGGATTTCTCCTTCTTGCTCATCCCACTCACATGATGTAAATTCAGGTCACAGAATCATGGAATGGCTCGGGTTGGAAATCAATAGGAATTAATGGGTAAAAATGGGTAATTATAGTCATCTCTTCATTAAGATCTTCTGATATTCTGTGGTACTATGAAGACCCAAAGGTTCTCGTATTTTTTGTTTTGGGAAAAAATGAAAAATGGTCCCTGAATGCAAATCATCTCCAGCAGCTCCAGATCTGAAGGTTGCTGTTACCAAGGTCAGGGAAATCAAGGAAGTCAAGGAAATCCAAGAAGTCCAGGAAGAGCTTGCTGGGTGCAGAAAAGCTGGGACTGGAGAAGGGAGGAATCATTTAATACAACATTGCTGAATCTGGAAAAAAACCCAGCTTTCCCCAAAAATCAGGTGCTCCCAAAAAGAGTTCCATGGTCAAAAACCTGCTCAGGACATTTCACCCACAGGCCTCAAAACACCACAAACCCCTTATTTTTCCTAATTAAAAATGAAGAATAAATCAGTGTTTTTTGCACTGACACTGCAGCAAAAGCAGCAAGATCCCCATATTCACTTCACACAACTTTATGAGCCAAGGGAGGGTGGATACTCCTGAAGGGATTTCCTTTGAGGACAGAACCCCAGGAGAACTAATCCTACAACAGGGCATGGCAGTGAGGGGAAGAGATTTTGTCCAACTCATCCTTTCCCCTGGCTTGCAAAAGCCTGACATGGTTAGACCCAGCTTGGGTGGCTTCTACAAACAGGTGAGGCCTGGGGTGAAAATATTTTGGTTTTTTTTTTGCCTGCTGTGCAGTCCAAACTCTCCAGGCCTCACATCCATGGGCTTTTACAAACAGGTGAGGCCTGGGGTTAAAATATTCTCTATTTTTTTTGCCTGTTGTGTTGTCCAAATTCTCCAGGCCTCACATCCATGGGCTTCTACAAAAAAGTGACGCCTGGATTTATAGTATCTTGAATTTTTTTTGCCTCCTGTGCTGTCCAAACTCTCCAGACCGCATGTCCGTGGGCTTCTACAAACAGGTGAGGCCTGGGGTGAAAATATTTTGGTTTTTTTTTTGCCTGCTGTGCAGTCCAAACTCTCCAGGCCTCACATCCATGGGATTATGACCCATACAAAGCCAAGATCCCATGAATCTCATCTTTATTAGCCCAGCTTTAATGGTGAGCTGGTTTTGCTTTTTTTGTCCATCGAGACCAGACAGCTGGGGACAAATCCTTAAAAGCTTTATTGCTTCTGTGTCCCCATTGTTTCCTTGTCACAGCTCTGCTGAGCAGAGCTTCCCTTTGACAGTGGCTGCTTCTCCCTAAAAGCTTCTGACTCCCCGAGGCTGGACCAGCAGGCTCCATCCCAGCATTTCCCTCCTGTAATTGCCTCGGGGCCAATTCCTCCTAAAAGAATTAAAAATGCAAATCCAATCTCATAATTGTGTAATATGATCAAGCTGGCAGCTGGATCGATACCAGGCCTCACCGTCGATCCGGCAGCTCCCAGGCCCGTCTGTCAGAGCTGCCCAGTGTCACTTTATCACTGCTGCTGGGGTCCTTCCTCCTCGACGGGAGATGACATTTTATGAGTGGCTTCCCATCAATCAGCTGGGATTTTTGCAGCATGGAAATTCCTCCTGTCATCCTGCTGCTGCCTGGGTTTCTTTGGGAGTCTGGAGAAGGAGCCTGGCAGGCTTTGGCTTCTTCAGGCTGTCACAGCCCGGCCAGGGACTGGGACTGACAATAACACACTGGGGTATCTTCATTTTCTAGCCACAAATGACACGGGGTTACCAGCACAGGAAACCTGGGAATCAATGAGTGAATTCCCGCTGGTGCTGGAGCTGTTGGGTCCTCTGCAAATGAAAGGCTTAATATGAGATAAACTTCCCAGCCCTGAGTCTCTAAACCCCCTCCAGACAGTCTTTTCTTGCTCAATAATGCCTCCAAAGTAGAGTGTTTTGGAATAAGGTCTCCTGGTCCAAAATGGGGACGGATCAGAAGGGAGAAAAATTGAATTAGCATGGACATTGTTCCTCCCCACCCAGCCACAACCACAAAAACTGAAATAACTCAAATCATCTCATGATAAAATAGATGAAGATAATGGCCCAGTCTGCCCAGTGTCTTCTGTATAACTTCAGCCCTCACAGTGTTTTGGGAAAAGCAATAAAAAATCTCTAACTCACACAGGGATAATTCCATAGGTAGCAAAATATTCTGGTGGCCATTTGGGAGACCCAAGCTTTAATCAGATGTACAGAAATAGGGAACAGAAAGGAGGGAAAAGCTTTAAATGCCCAGAGCAGCTGTGGCTGCCCCTGGATCCCTGGCAGTGCCCAAGGCCAGGTTGGACACTGGGGCTGGGAGCAGCCTGGGACAGTGGCAGGTGTCCCTGCCATGGCAGGGGAGGGATGGGATCATCTTTAAGGTCCCTTCCAACCCAAACCACTTCATAATTCTGTGCTTCTGTGATTCTACATAAAAAACTTCTTAATATATTTATGGGTACCTCACCCAGTTTATTTACTGGACCCGAAGGAAATGTACCCAGAAAAGGGAACAGAGCTGGGAAGGGGCTGGAAAACAAATCCTGGGGGGAGCAGCTGGACTGGGGGGGCTCATCCTGGAGAAAAGGAGGCTCAGGGGGGACCTCACTGCTCTGCACAACTCCTGCCAGGAGGGGCAGGGACAGGAGGAGAGGAAATGGCCTCAAATGGCACCAGGGCAGGCTCAGGTTGGAGACTGGGAAAGAAAATTTCCCTGGCAGAGTGGTCAGGCCTTGGGATGAGCTGCCCAGGGAGGTTTGGAGTCACTGGAATTGTCCCAGAGGAGTCTGGGTGTGGCCCTTGGGGACAGGGTTTGGGGTGATGCTGCTAGGGGTGGGGTGGCATTGGGTAATCCTGGAGGTCTCACCCCACCTTGATGATTCCATGATTCCTGGGAATGCTCCTCTGTCCTGTCTTTCACAGCAAGAAATCAGCTGCCCCAAGAAAATCAAAAGCATAAACAGCATAAATGGAATTCGTATACAATTGCACTGAGGCAGAAGAGCATCAACACCAACAAAATAAAGACATTTCATTCAGAATCAGCTCACACCAAGAGAATTTTTGCTGGTGCTAGCCAGAGAGCAAAAATTCAGTGTCATGAAAATATTAAGGTTCCAGCAATGTTTTTGTTCCCTGCTGGAATGAAAACAAAACTTTAAAAACATTTTTCTGACTTGGAAGTGGCTCAAAAATTGCTATTTTCATATTGAAAAGCTCCAGGTTTTGGTGCAGGCCTCAAGACAGAAACCCTGGCCTTCAGAAAACTTGGTCAAACCCAATACATCTCCACAGAAGAACCCAGCCTTGATAAACACCATATTTTAATGCAATGACATTTTGTTGAGAATATTCCAGCCACCCTGAGCTGTGGCCTGGGTGAGATTGGGCAATTTGGAGTTATTAATATTGCTAAATCTTCCTTTTCAAAGGCCACCACGTCTCTTGATGATCACTGGACATAAGGAATTAATAATTTAGGACTGGGGAGAGGGCAGAGGGAGGGTTGTGGTGTGGTTTATTAGACCCAGGCATGGGGTTGTAATAAAGCTGCCAGCAGGCAGGTCACAAATCATATATATTTTTTTAAATGTATTATTTTAAATNAGCTCTCCTGGAGCCCCTTTAGGCCCTGGCAGGGGCTCTGAGCTCTCCCTGGAGCTTCTCCTCTCCAGTCTGAACAGTTCCAGCTCTCCCAGCCTGGATCTAGAACAGAGAATTCCATGATCCTGTGAAATAAGAGATTAAATAAGAGTTTTCTGTGGCATTCCTTTCCTCTCTGGCATCACTCTGTCAGCTTTCCTGGCCCTGCAGATCAATCCACACACTTTACTCCTCTCCCAGTTTCCCACACACTGGCCCTGGTTACAACAGCTCCTGTGCCAAGATTTCCTCAGGAAAAGCAGTCTGGGTGCAGGATGTGATTGGTGAGCTCAGCTTTGATCACCAGGAGTTCACACACTGAGCTCACTGCGAGATGTTCTCCTTAAGTGGCTGTAAAACACCAGCGGGACACAGGAACAGCAGAATATTTCCCTCTTCATTTTCCCTACAAGTTAATTTGTAGGCAATTACTGCAGCTTGAAACACTTGCACTTGCTCTGCAGGAAGAAGAAGGTTATTTAAGATTTTTTTTTTTTTGTCATTAATTATTGATGATTCAGATCAGGAGCCATTTATTACCTCCTTATTTTACAAACAGTTTTCAGTGTAAGGGGGTGTGTGGTCCACATAGACATGGATAAATCATTTATTTGGCCAAGAAATCGTTGTGAGGGAAAGGATTTTGCCTTTCACACCTTGGATTTTCAAAAGCAGGGAAGCTGAGGTGTTGTCAAGCCTCGTCTGGCTCCAAATTGTGTTGTTGCAGTGCTCCTCTTGTCACATGGAACACTTGTTTCCCATTGATAGCACGGAGCTGATGGCAGATAATTGCCCTGACAGATTTAGAGGGATCAGGCAGAGTTGAGAGCCAGAGGTTTATGGAGGAGAAAAAGAGGAGGCTGTGGTTTCACTGATGAGGAGAAACCACAGGGAGACAGCCTTTCCTTGGATTCAGGAGCCAAGAGCCATTCACGCCTTGGGAATGCTCCTCCAGGGCTTGTGTGAGCTCCCCCTTCCACCACAGAGGACCCAAACCAAGTGGTTTTAGCAATCCAACAGCTTTGGAATTTTGGCTGCACATCCTGGGATCAGAAAATGGACAAAGAGAAAAATCCAATCCCTCCTTGCTGGTGGTTTCCACACCTGAGCGTGCAGGAGAACTGGAGAAAAGGTGACATCGGATCATGGAGTGGTTTGGGATGGAAGAGACCCTAAAGATTATCCAGTTCCAACCCTGACACCTTCCACTGTCCCAGGCTGCTCCAAGCCCCGATGTCCAACCTGGGCACTGCCAGGGATCCAGGGGCAGCCACAGCTGCTCTGGGAAATCACTTCCACCCTCACAGCCAAGAATTCCTTCCCAAAGTCCCACCCAACCCTGCCCTCCTTCAGTCTGAACCCGCTGCCCCAGTTGGTTCCTTGGCTCATGAGTTGAGGCTGGCAGCGCCCAGAGTTTCCTCTCCTTGTACAAAGTTCCAGGCAAAATTTTCAGGTGATTTATAACACAATTTCCCCCTATTTTCTATATAAACATTTTGGTTGAAAAATAGGAATAGGAAAACCAGGATACAAACATGAAGTGAAGGTGATTTTGGCTAAAAGGGCAGGTTCTGTGTTGGAGTCAAGGAACTGGTCATTATGAGCTTCTGAGAAAACTGGGAATTTTACAGATTTTTGCTAAACTTAGAAATTTGATTTCCAGCTGGAACTGGACCTGGCTTTGGCCTTGTCAGGGCTGCATTGGTGAGAAGGTGAAATGAGCTGCTCCCAAGAATGACGGGAGAAAATCTGAGCAATTGTTGAGAGAGAAAACTGAATTTTTAAGGGGAAATATTAAACATCTGCTTGTCAGTTATTCATGTGTTCCAGGAATTTGCAGAAATTATTTCGTGTAAGTTTGAGGTATTTTGGAGTCCTTTCACAAATCTGATCATCGAAGTTGGGATGAGGAGATTTTGCCTCAAATACTTGGAGGTTTTTCTGGTGGGACAAACAGAACCCAGGCACAATTAAAATCCTGTTTAATTAAAATATTTCTCTGCTGGATAAAGTGACGAAAAGTGATGAATATAAAACCTTCAGTCACTCAAGTCCTGTAAATCCCAGTCAATAATTTTATAGCCTTTCATCTCTTCTGCTCTTAGCACAACTTAAAAGCGTCGGAGTGAAAAAATCGTCTAACAAGTGCTCCTGCTATAACAAGACTATTACTTCCATTGATTTTTCCAAGAGGAAAACCCCCAGCTAAAATTCCAGAAGGAGATGAATACAACTGCCTTTTAATAATATTAACTTTCTGGAAATCAATATTTTCTCTCATTTTACACCATACTTTGCTACACCCCAGCCGCTGTACAAGCCATGAGAATCGATGCAGAGCCTGTGGATCTGCAAGGACCTTCCCAAAGGCTGGTGTGAGGGACAAGGATTAGTTAAATCTGGCTTGGAAAGTCAGAGTTTAAGTTTAACCTCAAGCTGAGGTTAAACTGAGGTTGCTGAGAGGTTACAAGGACATTGCTAAGACGGATTTTAATGAACCAGATAAAAATGGATATTAGTTAGGACAAACAGCAAAAAATTCTGGAAATAATTAGGAATTTATCAATTAGAAAAGACACAAGGGGAGAGATCTTGATAAGTCTTGATTTATCAGCAAATCCCTGTGGAAAGGCAGGTGTGATCCAGGGATGTGGGAGGGGAAACACCACCAGGAGAGAGCTGAAATGGCAAAATGATGCTGGTGGCTCCAGACCCAGAGGGATTTTGGGACAGAAATGTTTGGGTTTGGTCCTGATGATGAGAGATGTGTGAGGATGGAAAAGTTCCAATCTCCAAGCAGGGCCACCCACAGCCAGTCCCAGGTCTAGATTTGAGTATCCCCAAGGATGGAGACTCCACAATTTCCTTCTGCCAGCCCTCAGTCCCTTGCAGGAAAACTGTTCCCTGGTGTTCCTGCGTCTCTCTTTGGACAATTTTCACACCCTGCTTACTTAAACCTGTCAATATTTAATTTATTTCATTCATTACTTTATTAATTTCGTTTATGAACACGTGTAGGCAGCTCAGGGACATTAATTACCAACACAGGCTAATGGGAAAACTGGGATAAGAATATTCCAACATCCCATGGATGCCAGGGAATTATGGATTTTCATTTGTCCTGAAGAAGCTCCAGGGCCTGGGATCCTGCAATCACTATCCCAGCTTGCTCCAAGCCCTGTCCAACCTGGCCTTGGACACTTCCAGGGATGGGGTTTCCACAACCTCTCTGGGTAACCAAAATAATCACCCAAAATTTGGTGTCCATCTGCAATTCCACCTCCAGGGTCCATCTGGAAGCTGAGCTTTGGAAAAACAGCTGGAAAACTTCAGCTCCAGTGGGTTGTGTCTCCTTTTCCTCTTCTTCTTGGTGGAAAAAACCACTTCGTGATGTGGATTACAATGGGGGCAGAACCTACACCTGAATGTAAATATAGATATTTATTGATGGGGCTGGATCTAAATTATCTTTATTCCAACCCAAGCCTTTCCATGACTCCAAATCCATGATTAAATGAAGTTCCATTTTATAACCAAACCTATTTTCAAGTATTTTCATCTCTTAGTCTGAGCTAAGTCCAGCAAAGGTTTGGCTGTGTTAAAATATTCCTGTGCTAAAACTTAAAGAAATCCCAGGAATGTTGTGAGATTTCACTGTAGGAGCAATAAGGAGGAAACTTTTTATTCTCCATGCTTTCCTTCCAATTAATTCTGTTGATAGAAAAAATTGTCTAAAATAGGTTTCCTGCCCAGAAAGCTGCTTTAAAGCAGGTGAGATTGCCATGATTAGCAGACTGGAAGAACTTTAAAAATACTTTAAAATTTTTAAAGCTTAAAAACTTGAAAAATTTTAAATTTTCCTGAGGAAAGAATATTCCTGTCGTGGATATTTCTGTTTTGGATGAAAGCCTTCTTGCCAAATAAAATTCCTGACTTTTGATCAATTCTACAATGAAGCTTTGTCAGGTCCAGCAGTGAGGACAGAGACCTAAAAGTCAAGGCCTGGAGAATATAAAATGAAAAATATTTCTCATTTCCAGGCATAAATTATCTGCCTGGGCATAAACAATTAATTTGGCTATTGCTGGGATATTCCAAGTATTCCTTTGCTTTTTCTACACATAACCAGAAGCTGCTTCCTTTTTCCAGTTCCAGAGTCTCCCTTCCTTAACATGGCCTCGCTGTTCAAATGTTTTTTGGGGACAGGTGAAGAAATTAATTAATAACAAGAAGAAATTCTTTGTTTCCCAAGTGATTTTGATGTACACACCACGAAAAAGACCCTGCTGGAGTTCTCTGCAAGAACATCTCGTGCTGCTTTCAACTTTGTCAAGAAAATAATCTAGGAAAAAGCTGTTTAAACAGCAGTCCAAGAGCCAGAGCCAGAAATCGTCAACTCAAAAGCTTTTTTGTTGTTTGTGTTATCATTTTTTGTTCATTTTTCTTAATTTTTCACCAGCATTCCTGGGGTTTTCCCTGCATTCTCCCTACTGCATCTTGTGAAATCACAAGGATATTCCAGCCCCTTTAGGATTTCTTATTTATTAACCTCTCCAAAACACATCCAAGCATTTTTCCTTTGCCTTCCTCCCTGGATGGATGTGCTGCAGGAGCCTCCCAGCCTGGAGGATGTGGCACAGCAAGTGAAGGAAAAGCCCCAGTTCTGGCCTTGAATTGTACCAGGGGAGGTTCAGATTTATGAGGAAAGAAATTTTATCCCTCAGGAGTGGTCAGGAATTGGAATGAGCTGCCCAGGGAGGTGGGGGAGTCACTGGAGGTGTTCAGGAGGTGTCTGGATGTGGCACTTGGGGTGATGATGATGGTGCTGCTGGTGGGACTGGATGGTCCTGAAGGGCTCTTCCCACCTTGATTCCACAGCTCTGGGATTTTGGGATGAGTGGTGCCAGGCCATGATGAGCCACAGGCATCTCCCATTACTGGTGGAGAAGCTGGATTTGATCCAGGTGCTCAGAGCCTGTCCCAACATCTCCTACAGGGAACTGTGGCGGGGTTAAACTCTGCTAAAATTCCTCCAGAGCCCCAAATCCCAACTCCAATGCTTTTAGGATGGTTCTACAGGCAGCTGGGAGTGGCAGGGGCTGGGGGCAGCCTGGCTTTGATGGGAATGCTCTCTGTAGCTGAATTTTTGGTGCCTGTGAAGACACAAAAACACACACAAAGTGAACTTCTCCCTCCGTCCAGCTCCAAAAGACACCGCTCCCCAAACGAACGATTAATGCCTGAAAAAAGCCTGAAAAATGGCTCTCCCTTTGACCTTTCTAAGGTTTGTCATTTAGTTGACATACCCATTACCTCCAAAATCAAATGTGTTTGTCTAAACATTATTCTGATGTTTGCTTTGGGCCCCAAAGGTCAGACAGCTGACCACTAACTCGCTGACAGTGATCAATTCCGGCTGAAATCCTGTCACTGGGGCTGTTTATTCCACGATCCATCTCTGCTTTGCCAGCCTCCCCCGGCACTTTCTGCTGTTGAGGCGCTTTTAAAGCTAACAATAATCCAATTTGGGATTGATCAATGGCAGCGTGTGGTCAGTAAGCAAAATGACAAAGTCTGCGTGCGGCCGCTGACCACAGGCTGGGGGTGTTGTACACGGGGCTGATTGCAAATTGAACGGATGGAAAAAGTTCCCAATCCAGCTCTTCCAGCCAGGAGGAGGTGGTGGGAGCCAGGATTTGTGTGCTCAGGACTGACACTTCTCCTGTGTGGCAAATCTGGTTCCTCGGGTGCTTGGTGCGAGGTAAAAACTTGTCACGAAGTGTCCTGGGTTTCGCTGGGGTGCTTTTCCAAGCCAGTTCTGCTGGGAGTTCAGCCTTGGTGTTGGGAAAAGTTTGTGGTAATTACTGGGAAGAAAAAACACCACTCACCTACACTGAGCTCTGAGCATGAAGTAACAAGAGGAGAGAGGGGAAGTTTCTCATTCTCAGGGCTTATAGGGGTTTTTATTTAATGGGAAGGAACATGGAATATCACGGGGTTATTTCCTTCTTTTTAGTCAGGTAATGCAGAGTAAGGGCAGAACAGGAAGAGGGAACAATTTAGGAACAACTTTCTGGGCATGCATGGAGAATATATATTGCCCAAATCATTGTCAGATATTCTGGTACCATTTGGCACTGGCACAGATTGCCCAGAGAGGACACAACGACCTTAAAGAGGACCTTAAAGACCACTCAGTGCCACCCCTGTCATGGCAGGGACACCTCCCACTGTTCCAAGCTGCTCCCAGCCCCAGTGTCCAACCTGGCCTTGGGCACTGCCAGGGATCCAGGGGCAGCCACAGCTGCTCTGGGAATTCCATCCCAGCCCCTGCCCACCCTGCCAGGGAACAATTCCTAATTCCCAAGGTCCCATCCAGCCCTGCCCTCTGGCACTGAGAGCCATTCCCTCGCTCCTGTCCCTCCATGCCTTGTCCCCAGTCCCTCTCCAGCTCTCCTGGAGCCCCTTTAGGCCCTGCCAGGGGCTCTGAGCTCTCCCTGGAGCTTCTCCTCTCCAGCTGAACATTCCCAACTCTGTCAATCTTCCCATCAAGGGTTTTTAGTAAAGCCTTTTAATCAAAGGGTGGTAGTGCCATCCTTTCAAAATACTGGAGGATGAAACAGAGGAGTGAAATCAAGGCTGGGTTTTAGGGCAAGGTT
>VXAX01005450.1:588502-605774 GCA_013399835.1 Leptocoma aspasia | reverse complement strand
GAAAGAAAGAAAGAAAGAAAGAAAGAAAGAAAGAAAGAAAGAAAGAAAGAAAGAAAGAAAGAAAGAAAGAAAGAAAGAAAGAAAGAAAGAAAGAAAGAAAGAAAGAAAGAAAGAAAGTAAAAATAGTAACATTAAAAAAAAATCAAATCCAAACACCCACCCACCACCAGTATTCCCCAAAACCAAAAATAAATCCAACTAACCAAGCAGCAAATCTGAACTAAAACAGAAACCCCCAATCAAATAGGGACCAATAGAAAAAAACCATACAATAGTAATTTTAATCTCTGTGTTAGCTTTCACCATCCCCTTTCTCTTCTGAAAAATGTCTCAGAACTTTTCTGTTTGCTCTAATATTATTGCTCTCCATTATGTTTACAATGAAGTGCTGCTGTATTTGCCTACAGAAGCTATGCAGCATGAAGAGAGCTGCTGTCTGGGAACCCACATCCCATTGACTACAATTGCTTGAAAAGCAGACTTACCACCAGGAGCAGGAGCAGGAGTAGGAGGCAGAGCAGCTGCTTCAGGTTTAAAGTGAACCCGCAAAGATTCTCTTCCTGTTGGTAATGCTTCAACTCTGGCAGCTGCCAGTGAGTAGAGATCCATAAAATTTTTAAGCACGTGCTTTAAATAAAAGTAAAAGGAATCAATTAGTGCCAGGCAAGCTGCTCTTAAATGCCAAACAGCACACATTCAAATTTGTTACAAAAGGCAGAATTTTTTTTTAGCGGAGAAATCAAATACAGTTTGTAAGCCAGGCAGAATGTCAATCCCAAGATTTAAACATTAAAAAGGTCTAACACTGGATTTTGTATTTCTTCTAAAATGTTGAATATTAATATCATTGAGGAGAAGGGAATGACTCCACACCCTAGTTAGAAGATGTTTTGATGAGATGTTTTCAAGCATGAAGTACAGCATTGAGGTTTTGATATAATTTTTTCATTTTATTTCAATACAAGACTCAGTGCACGTTCAATTTCTGTTCACAAAAAATTGCCACACAGTTTCAGGCTAATGTTCACACTTCCAAGATGAGTCAATTTACTAATCCTTCCACTCCACAGCAAAAAAATTAACTTGCCAGTAACAAAAGAAACATTGTAAACCTACAGACCTCTGAAAACAAATAATCTGATTGCACTATAACTGGAAAAATGTAACTGCTTCCGTGTATGTAGTGGAAGAATGTCCCAATTTTGTTATATTGATTAGATCAATGATAAAGATAGCAGGACAAGAGATCACAGATGATTTGGCAGTACTGGTAACTTTATATCTACCCCAAGTAGTCTCAACTAACTGTTGAAATTATTGGTCTTCTTTACAATGGTTAATCACATTTTATTTGTTATAATTTGTTATAATTTGTATATAATTCAGATAATATGAAATTGGTCTTTTGAATGTAAACCTGTGATATAGAGAAAAATCAGCTTCGTACCACAAACAGGGATTTACAAAGATTTTTGCAGTTTTCCTTTCCTTGCTTTCACATTACTGATTTTCAGAATACATGTTAACACAGCTAAAATCAATCAGGTTATTTCATTGTGGTGTCTAGGAAACAGCAGTGGCAAATTAACCCATATCACGTCTTTTCTCATCAGAAAGAATCTCCAAAATGTCTTGGTGCTGTGGTTCTAGTCCTAAAAGAGGATTCTTGTAGATTATTAGGCCTTTAATTGAAATGTCCTTCTTACAGACTAAGACAGGTTGAGAGGACGTGCCTGCAAACAACTCCACTGCTTTTAATGACAAGTGTGCCTAAAGTGATTCCTAACTGCTTACCTCACTCAGGATTGCAGGATTGCCCTTAATACAGTTTGGCATAGAGTAAAATTAAAATCCATTATATGACCTCTGTCTATAAAAGGCAAATTTTATAGTAAAACCTCAATAATGTGCTTGTCCTAGCAAAATTAGTATTTTGAAATGTGCTAGTCTTTAAACCTTTAAATGAGAATTAGCTTCTATATTTAAATATTCTGAATAGCAGTTTCTTTTAAATGAGGAATGCTCAAAACCCCACAGTTAATTCTAGAACTGTGGGTTGAAAAAATCTGATACTAACTAAGAAGGAGTATGAAAATCTTGCCTTTTTTTTTTGTTTGGTTTTGTTTGTTTGTGGAGATCTTACTTGGTTTTGGTTTTGTTTGTTTTTTTTTTTAATCAGTCTTGTGTATATTAATGGGAAAAAGGGAGGGGGATAGAGGGATATTAATTTTCAAGTATATGTACTTCTGTCCATGTTTGTATTCCCATCAGTTATTTAACACTGTAACTGCAAAATTAAAAGTTGCTATCATTTCTGAAATACCATGTGCAAGAGTATACATGGAAATTGTCCTTCAGCTGTTGACTGCAATAGTTTTGAAGCTTTTTGCTCTCCACATGCTCAGTCTATCTGCCTGTTGTATCTCAGATGCAAAAAAATGAAATGAAATAAAAAAAAAATTAAACAAGATTGGTTTTAGACTCTAACCTGGAATGCCATAGCCTCTGGCCTGCCCCTCATTGCTTCCTCTGGAAGGGTCTCCAGCTGCAGGCTGGGGGGCAGCGTGGCTGCTGCAGCACCTGATGCCACGGCCTGGTTTCTGACCTAAAGGGAAAAAGCCCCAGCATGAGGTAATTCTCCTTCAGACACACCAGCTGGGATGGACTGCATCCCCTTGAGCCCATTGAGTGGACTTGCATTGATCACGGGACTTAACCCCCATGAATAAAGTACGACTGATTGAACTTTCATTGCAAATAAATCTCTAGTTAACCGTGCTGGCAGAGAATGCTACCCAAAAAAAAAAAAAAACAAAACCCAAAAACCAACCAAAACCACCTTGCCCTGGTCTGAAAAGAGAAAGGCCAAGGATATGGCACGTAGTATTACTGTAAAAACACAGCACTTGCTGCATGATATCTGCTTTCAAAGTTTGAAAGAAGCCAGTATGAAGATGATGGTCACACAAAGGAAATTTTCTATCAGCACATTTTGCTGTAGGTGAAAGATGCAGTTTAGGTTCTGTCACTTTCCATGAACATTAAAGGAAAGAGACTTGAAAAAGATATCTGAAAATCAAATTAACAACAGTTTTGGTGAACGCAGAAACTAAAATAAGGAAGAGATTCCCATCTTGCTAGGAACTGAAGATGTAGTAAGGGAAATTGACACTCCAAGTAATGAAAACACTTGTTTTGCTCTGTGTTGATCTAGATTAAAAACGGTTATAAAAGCATCTGCTATTAGAGCTATAGTTGAAAATAGTCCTTTCTCTTAAATAATTATGTACAGTTTTGTTGGACCTACAAAATAGTCCTACACAAGCACTTCTTGTACAATTGTACAAAATCGCACAATTGTACAAGTCAGAGAGAAAACTTGAGATTACAGTTAAGTTTAAAATATGATTAAAAAAATACCATGGAAGTTTCTGACCACAGATTCTGACTTCCTGCCTTTTCTTTTCCTATTTATGATGTTTCATAGATTAAAGTAGCAGACACAAAGCCAAATGTTTTACAGCCACCAAGTATGTGACATCTCATTATTCAGTAGAGGGTTAACTCCACAACAATTGCTAATTTTTTGTGTGTTCCATTAGTCTCCACTTGGCAACCAGAAACAGTGCTCAGTGAGGGGAGGAAAGTGAATTTTGTCATAACTTCTACATTTAGAACAAGTTGTATGTGTACTACAAACTTGCATTTTATTTCACTGTGGTTTTTTTCTGATGGAAGAAGTTGAGGGAGGAAACTTCAACTCTAAGGAAAGGAAGTTGCTTTGCAGCAACTGCTCTCCTCCCCTGAGAATAAGCAGTTCTAACGCTTTGGTGTTTGTGGAAACACAAATCAGAGGGAACACTTCAAATTCTTACCGCGTTCAGGGCAGCCTCCACAGCTTTCATATGATTTATGATCAACTCTTTGTCTCTATTATTAAAACAAAACAAAATAAGAACAATGGAGTAACTTTATAGAACTGAAGCTCTATAGCTCTATAGCTCTACCAATGTAGAAATTATTCTTCTGCTACTTTATGGCTGTAAAATAATTGTTGATAACTCAAACTGTTAGAATTTTCTCTCTCTTTCATATCCCTAATGCAAACCCTGAAAATAGTTTGTGTACTACTATTTGGTGCATTTCATATGAAAGATACTTCTGTTGAAGATAAGCAATTAAATAGACATAATTATAGGCCTATCAATGAACAACTATCATGGCTTGGATATAGAGGTCATAAAAAGCCTATATTATATGTTCTTGTATTATATTCTTGTATTGGAAAACAGTGACAGATTCTGTTTATTTCATCTGCTTTGCTTATACGTTCCAAAATGGAGAAAAAAACCCTATTTGTTGTGAAGAATTGCTAGAATAATGAAGGGAGGGGTAGTTTTCTTTGTTGCTATTCAGCTGCTATATACAGGAAAAAAACGTCAGTTTTAAAGTCCCTTCACATTAAAATAACCTTTTCTGGGTATATGTATGGCCACAAGGAATTATCTTTACTAAAATGTCCAAAATAGATTGAGGCAAGATGAAAAGGGCAAGCTTTCTAGAGCAAATCCTTCTGCAGGTGACACCTGCTTTGATCAAATCATACCAAATAACATTCGTTGTTTTAATTCGCTTGTTCAAGATTTCATTGAGGACTATACAAATTGCATTATTTCCCTGGTGCATAAAACCCTTAAAGCTTCTCAGATGTTGCTCTTCAGAGGTTGAATGATCCCAGGTATGATGAGAGATTTTAATTAACTAAAATTTTTTTAGATCCTAGCTGTGGAACAACAATATTAATAATAGTAATATGGGAAACATATATGTATATGAAAATTCAGAATTTTAGAAGCATATAATATGCTTAAGCAGGTAGAGGAGAAACAGAAATATATATAGCTTATTTAGCAATTTCGTAAAAGTAGAGAAACAACTTGTAACAAAACACATAAGAAAGTAACCTGCTAGGTAGAATCAACTTGTTACAGGACACATAAGAATTTAGTTGCTAGGTAAAGGCCATAAAGATAAGAAAACCCAAGAAAGCAAGACTCAAGTATTGCGGAAACCCAATAAAGCAGGACTTTTTGCTTAAGGACTCAACAAGAACGAGGCTCCTGGTCTTGGCCAGGACAAACTGACCTGGGAGTTAGCCAAACCTCCTACTTCATTAAGAAGACCCCTGCCCATGACCCCCAGTGGGCATGGGCCCAGAAGACTAATTATAATATGAAGTGCAGGGAGGTGGGGAATGGGCAGGGAGGTGTGGGCCTGTGGGATCAACAGGTACTTAAACCTGGAACCTGTCTCACCAGGTAGGCATGTATGGTGGAAATACTCCCCATGCATCCCAGCTGGAATAAAACATACCTGCTTTACAATTTTAATTGTAAAGTCCTTACTCACCTACTCAATACATACTTCATACTATGATACATATTAGAAAACAAAGTCTACAAAAATTTATTTTTTGCATATGGCATAAGAATAGCTTAGTAATAAGCTCATTCAAGTCAAGGGGGCTACTTTTGACTACAAATCTTTTCAAGACCAGTGCCTGAGCCTTTCCTTCCACTCCAGGTTATGTTGTAAGTGGTGTGGGAATTATGTCTAAATCCAAAACTCCCTGAAATCAGCTGGAACATCTGTCTTGTCCCACAGGAAAGGCAAGGTCCGAAATGGGTTTCAGTCCCTTTAGCAGCTAAGACCTGTCCCTAGCTGATGCTTCAATTGAATGTATTTACTGCTTCTTGATGTATTTACTATAAATAAATTGTATCTGTCTATAAAAAGATGGCGTGGAAACACAGAGAACAAGCAATCATTTCTTAAATACACAGAACTTTAAGGATCTGCCAAAGAGATGTTGTCAGATCAGTAAGATAGCACTGGCATTTTGTTTGCCAGTTATTGCAGCACCCAGAATTTGGAGCACTGTTATGGGATAACTGCATAAAACGTATGACCTAGCATTTTGAACTAACATAACTAACTAACATAACTAACATAACTAACATTTTTGTTTTTAGAAGACTATCCCTGAATTAAAAAAAAAAAAANAAAAAAAAAAAAAGAGACAGGTGTAGTTTTCTCTTCTAGCCTTACACATGGCCAGGTTTAAAACCCTGCCCATGGAAGTAGGAATTGAAATTTTTGTCCATTTTAAGTGACATCCCCCAGGCCCCAGGGCTCACTTTGCAGCCTGTTGGAGGGCACGTTCTGCCTCCTGGAGATTCTCCCACAGCTGCTGCCGGTCCTGCTCCACGTCTTTCAGGAGTTGGGTCTGGTGACTCAGAGCTTGGTCTAGTCTCCTCAACTCCTCCGTTGCATTAGAGAGGCTCTGCCAGCAGACAGAGAGCAGAGTTACTCTTTAGCCCAAATAAACTTCACTTCATGCCATTGGCTAGTGACCAATGTGGAAGACGAATTGATTGTGAAGTAGATTTGGACCACTGCATAGTAAGATTTTATTAATTTTCTAACAAAAGCATTACTGACTCAGAATCCCCCCAGTTTTTATATTTGCTATGTATAAATGTGTTTTAGAAAACAAAATTATTATAGGCAAAAAAACCCCAAAACAAGCCCCCATTGAAGACTTTTTCTTAAATTATTAAAAATAAAATGTCCATAGCTTAAAAAAAAATGAGTCTTTGAAGTGTTTTCTCAGTAGCCTAGAATTCCAGCAGACTGAGTTGTATGTGTATTTACTCCTGTTGTTTTATTTACACAAGGATTGCACTGTTTGGCTTATTTAACGAAAAGTAAAATTCTGGTGACTGTTCCAGAAGAATAATCTTACCATCAGAGGTACACTGGAGTCTTGGGTTCTCTCTGCTTTGGTAGCTGAGTGCAATTCCAGTCTATCGCTCAACTCCTGAAGCCGTCGCTCCTGTTCTTGTAAAAGCAATTTTGCCTCATGCTCACGCTGCAAAGCATTCTGTAACTCCTCCTGTATATTGTCTTGGTTGATTTTCTGGAAAGAGAAATAAGTTGTGCCTGCTTCTGTAACTATATTCAGTGGTTTCTCTACCCGGCTTTCTGAGTTCCACGTGCAAACACACCAAATTCTAAAACAAATGCATGCTTAGGATTAGTATTGAGTTTTTTTAAACATGAAGACAGATCACTGAACGATAAGATGGCAGACCAGTTAATTGCTGTATTTTTTATAAAGAGCATTCATGTAAAGCCTTGGCATTCATTATTCTACTCAAATTAGCACCCTAGGATGCAAAACTTCAATATTTAGAAGGAAAAATACACAGATCAATGTTCAAAATTTTAGTGGATATCTTATTAACCCTTGTAAACATCTTTGTGGACTGTTCTTCTCCTCCAAAAACTGTTCCACAAAGAAGGAATAATTCTTCAAGGAAAGTTGTCATCTTCATTTCTACTACAATCTAAAATGTGACAATTTTCATCTAACTGTCCCAAAACACTAAGGGAATAAAACCTGTTAAGAAAAAACTGATGATTAGATATTTTTGAATTAAAAAAAAAAATCAATCCATTTTATTAGCTAGGAACAGGAAGGACAATGGGTGAGACACCATCTAGCAGATATTCTTGCTTGGAAGTGTTTGGATTGGGACACACTGACAGGTTCTACCAACTCCAGGTTAGGGAACCCACAGTGTTTCAGTAAGTCAAACAGCAACAGCAAAAGACTCAGGGGAATTTTGTGCATTTGTGCTACTGAGAATGTAGGAAAAGGGTTTTTTTCCCCCTGCCATACAGTTACTTCTTCCGGGAAACAGACCCACTAAATTTTGTATTGTATTTATTATAACATTCATCAACATCCATACAGAGTTTAAACTGCTATATTTATATTTCATGAACTTCTTATGAAGATGCTTATTGAATACCCTCATTCCAGCTGACTTTGTTGAAGTGAAATTTTCTTTTAGGAGACATAAATCATATCAACATTTCCAACAAATGGGAGAACCTGGATTCTGAAGACCAAACTGTAATTTATACAGGATACCTCCTTCTACAAGGAGGTATCTACAAATCAAAAGGAAAGTCCAGTGGGAAAAGGGTATTTCTAAATACATCTGCCTTCTAGTTTAGTGACATTGACAAGGCAAGTTTTCTGGAAAATTCTGTTCAAAGTAAATCAATTTTATGCTTGTTTTCCAAAAGAACACAAATCAAAAAATGTGTAGAAAGGAGAACCTCTTTTAAGCAGGAGAGTATCCAAATCAAATGTACTTACATGCTGAAGTGCATTTAATTGGTCTTGCAGTTTGTGTGCTTTTTCAGCGTCTTTTTGCATCTCATTGAAGGTCCATTTGAATTCTGCAAGCTGCAGGTGCAGTGAGTGGAATTCTACCTCTGTTGCATGAAGCCTTCGTGAAAGTTCGAATATTTCTTGCTGCAAGATGGCTATGTTTTTCTGTCAGCAAACAAAAACAAGTTGATGGGCTATAAAACCTGATATTTTAGCAATAAAATAAATCATATTTAAGACCCAAGAAAATGAAGACAAAACTATAATTTTTCCCTCCATCTCTAAAAGACATACACAAGGGCAAAAGTTTCAGCCTGTAACCTAACAAGGGTTACTGCAAATTCTGTTTACAAGGAAGTACTACTTTCACCTAAGGTTTAGTATAAAAGATTATGAGAGAGAGAGTTTATTCTTTCATTTTGGTTAAAGGGAAGACAGTTGTCTTTACTGGAAGAAAGGATGGTAAACATGAGAAAATAGAAAACAATAATAAAGAGCAACCTTAACATTTACATCAAGCCAAAAGCAAATTTGTTCTTATGCGCTAATACAGATCTGATAGAACTTGAAAAAAAAATCTTTTGCTTGAATACACTAAACCTCCTCCAAAAATTCTTTGTCAATAAAAGACCCATTCACACTCTAATGTGTGACAAATCAACTTCTGAGTGTCCATATATTGGCACTGCATTGTCATGGACTCATCACCAGCCTGAAACAAAATAAGTGGTGCTATCAAGGGAGCTTCACTGTTACTGTAAACCTTCTGTTTCCATGAAGGGAGACTGTAAATCTGCTTACTGTGCTGGGCAGTCTGTCATACAATCTGGCTTCCAGGGCCTGGGCATTTACTCTGCGGAGTCCACAAGCCAGCCTCTGTATCAGGGAGTCCTTCTCCAGGTGACCTCTGCACCCATAAAGCTTCTCTTGAACTGTCTCCATCAGTATGCTCAGATTGTTCATCAGTTTTGCAAAGCAGTTCCGGGCTGCACTGATAAGTGAGTTTCCAGAAAGCCAGGAGTTTGGATCTTTAATAAACAACAACAAAAAGGAAACATCAAGCAGGTTATGAATTCCGGTTTCTTGTAATATCCTGTTGTTTTTCATTTATATAGGATGGAACCTGTAAATATTCTGAAACACAGAATACTGAATCTGAAACGCTGTTCAAACTTCGCTTTTTAATGATATGAATTCAATTTATTGAAAATAGCATGATCAAAGAACAAAGTATCTGAAACTGAATCTAAACACATTTGATTCAATGGCAGCTTTTATACCAATTTAGTGTTTAGTCTCCTGGAAAATGCATCACCTCGTCTTTGTCCTGCTATTTCCCTTTATTCATATAAATTATCCCTCTTCTAATAACCTTTTTTCTGCAACAAAAATGTGGGGGCTATAAAACTACAGGTTAATAAAGAACCAGGGATGGCAAGAATGCAGATGAACCAAGGAAGCCTGTATCAGTTCTCACTGCAAATAAACTCCAGAAACACTCTCCAGCCTTCTCCTTCCATTGCTCTCTATACTGGAAGGATAAAATATCCTATCACTCATTAAAGAAAATTAATGTGCTGCGACAGTAGTGAGATGTGATCATTCAGAGAATGTAGAAGAATTTATTTTACCCTGCAATAAAACTACTCCTTCAGGGAAACAGCCCCACTAAAATTTGTATTGACTAGCTCAGGGTATAACCTCTGGTCAAAGGTGTCTATCATAATATTCAGAAGTATCTCTTCAGAGCTACGATCCAGATTAGTTTAGATAAAATTGTAAAAATGGAAATGATATGACCACCCTGACTTATTTTTTTAATAGATTTCTGCTACCACAGTATGCTGTTAAAATTACCTGGTTTTCTGAGAACATCCTGCAGTTTAGAGACGGAACTGATTATTGCAGTGTAGAGGTTACTGCTAGTCAACCAGTCAAGTGCTTCAACACAGTCAACTCCTTCCTCTTCAAAACCTGTGAAACAGAATTGCAGCTAGCAGGATAGCTGAATCACTAAGATACGGCACACTGCTGTCTCCAGCTCTTTCAAAATTAACCAAAAATAAGCATACAAACAACAAATGAATCAGGACAATTTAGACCATTTTAAGCATGCTTCCAGAATTACTAAATTAAAAAAAAAAGTAGATTAATTTTCTAATTTGCACAACATTTTTGATACCATTTATCCTTGTAGGGGGGAGTATAAACTGGTCTGGCAGCAGAAAGGGACAAGTAGACATAATCTCGAAAGAAAATTTTGAAATCCTATGCTAATATTTTACCTGAATCAGAAAGCAATTTTTGTGGGTTTTAGTAGGAAATAAATATTAAAAATTATTAAAAAAGGAAGAGGAAATACCTCTCCAAAAAAAAAAAAAAGAAAGGGACAGTTAATCATTTAGGAACATTGCAAGATATTTACCACAGAGAAGATGCTGTAGCACCTAGTTTTGAAATCCATAGCACAAATATCAAAGATATCAGATATTGCTGAGTTCATGTGTAATTGCAATTTTGCTTGCAATGCTTAACAGACTAAGGCATTTCCTCTTAGAGTGAAAGACATTTGTCAAGAAACATAAAAAACATAAATCCATAAATAACATTTGTCAAAATGTCATTAAATATGTCTTTATGCCCCAGCAACAACAATAATATTGCTCTTTGTTATTCCCTAACGATGTAATTTGACATAACACTTTGACAACATTTCACTTACGTGAGACATGACGCCTGCCTTTGGATTCTCCCACACAAACTTGAATTCCAGTGCTTCCTCTTGAGCCACCTGTCCAGATGAAAAGGGAGCAAGAATATCGGGCCAGAGCTCTTAACCTGTTAGCGGCCAGAACTGCAATCACAGCCCTTCGGAACACATAAACCAGGTGC
Organism: Leptocoma aspasia; assembly: GCA_013399835.1. NCBI lineage: Eukaryota > Metazoa > Chordata > Aves > Passeriformes > Nectariniidae > Leptocoma > Leptocoma aspasia. The sequence goes on along the minus strand of VXAX01005450.1, from coordinate 594,637 downwards.
TTGGCTCTTCTCTGCCTCAATCTTGCTTCATCTTGGTTGTTTTCCACATTAGCAGGCAGAGAATAGAGGAGTCTGATGATCTTCTGGTTCACTAATCCGTGGAGGTTCACCTGGCCCTGGAGAAGGTCTCTTTGGCAAGACATAGCGCACAGGCGGCCGTAGAGAGGACACAGGGCCCCTGACAGCAGTGCACAGGCTGCCAGCAGAGATGAGCGCTCCTTGTGAGCATCTGATAATGAGTTTTTCACTGAATTGTTTTCGTGGGCCAGTTTCTCGCAGATTTGTTCAAGGTCATACAGTTTTTGCTTGTTTTTCTGCGCCGTTTCTTCACATTCCTGCGACAGAAACAAACATGGAAGAAGTATTAACTAGATGGTTTTTACCTAGACAAGAACTAAAAGAAAATTGTTCGTTTTGCCATTTAAGTGATGCATTAAAGGAGCAAAAATTGTTAATAATGATGGTGATGAAAGTATCTCTTCTAGTAAACAATTACAGAATCAGATGTATGAAAGCAAAGCAATGGTAAGAGGGAAATTGACATGATCATCAGCTGCAGATGGACTCCTGATTTCTGCAAACAATCCACCAATACTGTGACAGCTCACAGAAGGTCCAACACCACCCGTCTGCCCAAAATACAGTTTTATGAGTTGGCTTAACAATAATAGTAGCATCCTCCAGTTTCAGAGACAACATTGCTCTACCAAGCAGAAAGCCAGTGTAAGTGAGAGGAAAAAAGTAAGGAAGGCTGGAACATGAAACTAAACAGATTAAATTTTTCAGCATGCAAAGACTTCCAGTCCGGAAATCTGCAGCAAACACAGAATTATTCTGATGAAGTAAGTTGCAGTAATTCACAAATAACAAGGGACATGTATTTCCTTTATTCACAATGCTTTTAATTGAAACAGATGTGAAGGAGTGTGATAGTAAAGACAGCAAATAGTGGTAATAGTATAGTATTAGTAGTATAGTATAGTATAAAAAATAGTAACAGGGAACATTTTGGATTGCAAATAACTCATCTAACAAGCTGTGACAGTTTTACAGTTTTAAACCACTTCTCACTGTAGTATCAGTAGAACTGAGTCACTTAACACTGTTGAAATCTAGCACTGTTCTTAGGCTCAGTACATATGTAACTAAATTTATCCACAGGTGACACCACATTATGGTTACTCTACACAATCTCTGCAAATGACGATTCTGGAAAAGTAGCTGCCACCCTCAGTAATTCTTAAAAGAAGCAAATTCAATCTTACAGTTTTAACATCACCAGAAAAAAAAATACTACCAACTGTAGATGAAATCAGGCTTCTCAAAGCCTGATTGGGGCTGTAGACCAAATACTCTTAAACAAATGCCTCAAGAAAGTAATCTATTTCTTATTTTAAATGAAGTTAATATTAGCACAGTGGTGGGTTGGTTTGTTGTTTGGTTTTGGTTTTTTTTATTTACTTTAAATAGATACTAAAATTCCCAAGTGACGTTAAACTACAAGGGGCTTAAACTACTGAAATAATCCAGTAAATGTTTATAGAAAAAAAAAAAAATTAGAAGTTCACAGCACCATACCTGTGCTCTTGCATGAACTTCTGCAAGGAGATTTGAGTATTGATGTTCAAGATACTGCTTTTCTTTCTGCAAGCAATGTTCCTGTGCTTTTAACTGTTCAGACATTTTCTCAAAAGCCTTCTCCTGGTTCTGCTGAAGGTCATTCATAGTGTCAGTCTTGTGCTTGCAAATATGTTCTAGGTGAGATATCTGTGTGACAAGCATTTAAGAAGAAATTATTATTTACCTTTTCACTTTAAATTAAGCCCACACTATTCCAGCATAAAATCTAAACTGTAATTTCTTCAATATTTTTATTAAAACTAAGTAAAACTCTTTCATGACAGATTAATTACTTGGTTCTCAAAACAAAACTGAAATATATTTTGAAACAAAGTATTTTATTTATTTTCGGTTTTGCCATCCTTATACCACCTTGCAGATGTTTGTTACCTTCTTTGTAGGAAACCTGAGCCAGACACTTCATACATTTTTTTAAAAAAATTGTATTAAATTTTAGTAAATTAGTAAATTAGTAATCTAAGTATATCCTTTAGAAGCTTGTGATGATTGCAAACAATAATTTAAAAACAGCCTTTAATTTTTTGTTTGTTTGTTTGTGGTTTTTTGTTTTCTCTTCTATTGGAAAGCCAAGACATTCCAGATTATCATTAAGTTTTAAAACAATTTCAGGGAATTCTAGCATAGAGAATGTTTTCCTTACAAATAGCTCATAAGTTTATGATGTATTTTCAACAAGCATGAAGGGATTCACTCTTGGGGTTTAACGCTGCATCTCCCATACAAACTAAATGGAGGAATGAACCAAGCCAAAAATGATCTCCAAATGGACACACCTGCACTTTGTTACTAGAAAATATCAGCGGGATACTTCCAGATAGATCACACAGAACCGTAGAAAAAAAGTTTTGTACAGCACAGTCTAAAATCCCATAAAAGCTTCTAAGTACGTGAGAAGAGCCCTAGAGACCTCACAAAACAATGCTTAATTAAAAAGCAAGCAACAATAAGACACACACCCCACAAACACTGCCAACAATTTTCACCCCTTTCCTTTCTCTTTCCTTTCCTTTCCTCTTCTACTTCAAAAGAGAAATAAATCAGAACACAAAGTGAAACCCCAAAGAGTAGCATAGCTTAGTCTCTGGAGCCAGCTGACTTATTTTAAAAGGCGTTTTTTCCTTCCTAAAAACACAAGGTTTTCTGAGGAGAAAGGCCACGTAAGCTCACTTGCACTAAAGTCACTCAGAAAAGTACAGCTCCTCCTTCATGCAAATACTAACATGTTTTATAATAGGTATCTCTATTGTGTTTCTGAAAAAAAAAGGCGTAATCCAAAAGTTACAATTGAACAAAAAATCCCCACATTCTTTCAAATAGTATGGCATTCTTTCAAACAGTACATCGGGATCATAAACACATAATTTAAAGATGGTATTCCTGGAGAAAGTGTATTTTGCCTCTCAATTATGGTAAAATAAAGGCTTGCTTTATGACTGTAAATTACTACATTCTGTGAATTTCTTCATCAGTAAGATGAATTTATTATCTTTTAATTAGGTCCCTGTGGCTAGTATCTGATAGTCCTTTCAGAATGTCCTGCACAGAAAGTGGAGCTGAGAGACCTGATGCACGAACCAGTCACAGCTAAATGCCCATGGCAACAAACTGAGCAGTGGACAAGCCATAATTAATGGTGTTCCTTTGTTAATGTCCAAATGCTTTTTGGGGGATGAATGTCAGTCCTTTTCAATGAGACTGCAGCGTGAGCAAATGTCACTGAGGTTAGCAGAGGCAGCTGGTGCCTGAGGACACTCACCCTCTCCTTAGCCTTGTCGAAGTTCAAGATCAGGGCTTCCACATTCTCATGCAAGAGTGCACAAAGCTCTGTCCAAGGTAACCCTTCCAGGGGAATGTCTGGCTGTTTGGCAAGCACATGGGCATCTGCCATCCTCTGGTATAAGTTTAGGAGGGTGGACAGCTCCCTCTGGAACACAAAGAAAAATTAATTGCTGTATCTGGGCAATGTTAAAATCAAAAGAGATGCATCATATGTGTAGTAGCAGTGCTGCATGCAGATGAAAGCAAGCCCTCAAAGTTCATTCTTACAGCTTTACAAAATTCCTCTGTTCATTTCTAGTAATTGCAGCCATAATATTGCATAATATTGCAGCGGAGTAAGAAAACAGATTTTACAAAATTTATTTAATTAGGCACAGTATGTAAATAAAGTATGTGAATAAATCCCAGTCCTGCGGGGGCCACAACCATGACCTGGCACAGATAAAAATTTCTGTGCTCTTAGTGGATGCAATTCATTCACCCATGTTAATACTTTGAGGTGCATTCAAACTGTGCCCCAACACCTGCACAGCACACAGAAAATTGTCCAGTTGACTTGGCAGCACAACAGGCTCTAAATTCTTTTAAAATTTTGTTTTGCATGGATTATATATGATTAAATAGCTGGCCAAAATAGACCTACAGCTCCATCAGTCAAACTCCACAAGCCATGCCTCATTTATTTACAGTGATTTTAATCAGTGGTATAATAAATTGATTCAGGTTATAAATAAATTTTAGCAACAACAGCATGCAGTAGAAATTAAATTCTTCATACTTTTAGTACATACAAGCAACTTAGAAACTTTGATTAAGATAATAGAAAGCTGTATCTCAAATGCCATGAGGACAAAGTATGTAAACCACTGTATCAGTACAGTCAGAAATCAATATAAGATTATCAGACTAGAGTGGAAAGAACATATTCAGGGAGCATAAAAGAGGTATAAAATATGAAAAAATACTGTATAGGTCAGGAAAACAGGAAGAGAAAATGAAGGAAAGAGAACACATTGACTTTTTCACACAATTTTGGCAGGGGTATAGCAGACACAAACAGCAATATATTAAATGTTATCTATACTTATTTTCTGCTACAGTCTTCTGCTTTTTCATTTTGGGAAGCAAAATCAAAGCTGTCTCAATGGAGTTAACAGGATCACATACAGGCACTCCTGCTTCCCAAACAAATACAAAAAGCTTTGGGAAAAATACAAAGCCAACCAAGGCAATAAATATCTAATCTCATAAGGGGACCACTAATACAACTCTTCCAAAAATGAATGTTTTTATTACCTGCTCAGGACAGTCTTGAAATCCTTTGAGTAAAACAATCAAAACAATCAGCTCTATGAATATCACAGTGAGACAATCCTATTTTTTTTAACCTTTCAGTAACATAACATTAATTTTGAGTACACCATTAAATACTGTTTCCATTACCAGAAATCTTGATCATGAAAGGAATTTTGTTCTGAATTCTTGTCATGTATAACATATATTTTACTAAGGAATACAAATAAAAAGGAAAACTACCACAGCAACAGCTAGCAAGCACTTAAGGTTTCTAGTAAAACATTTTCAGCTTGTAATTATGTTTTGTAGTTATAAATAGCAATCATTAATGTCTGTAGTTAGGGCAGACAGTTGCTTTTCTCTCTATATATTCCTTTTGTGCCTGATGAAATTACTTTTTCAGGCTAACTAGGCCAGCAAATGTCTTTTAATACATTAATGCTTGCATGGAAGAAGCTGTTATTCTCCCAGAAAGAAAAAAGAAGATTCTAATTTTATTTTTCTTCAGTTTATTAATTACAGATCTGCCTGGGCAGTGGATGACACTAAGACAAAGTGTGGAATAACTCCATCAACTGAGCAAAAGACACCCAGAAATCTGAAAAGTCTCTGATGCAGGTCTCTGCTCCTGTCAACAGGGAACAGACCTCATTTACCTTCCATGCTCAGAGCTCTGAGAGAGAAAGAGAAGTCGTTTCCAAGCCACCACCAAAAAAAGATTATATTGCTAAGAATAGGAACAGAGCAAATGTTACCACAAAATGAAGGGAGAGATTTTCTAGACAGGCTAAGAACTTTCCTTTGTCTCTGCTGCTATGCAAAAACATTGCAAAATTATTATTCAAGGTGTAGCTGGGTAAAGACAGTAGAAAGGCCCAAAGTGGTCATATCAGAGTAGAAAGATTTCAGAAAATAATCCATCAAAATACAGCCAATGTGCCAAATCCACAGCAAAACAAGCAAAAACCAAAACAACAACAACAACAAAAATCTGCTTTTCCACCTTCAAACAAACAATTTTCAAGCAATGTTTTACACCTACTTGCACTAAAACCAAAAGGGTGTATGAAATAGAAATAAACATTTCTACAATGGTAGCTAATTTGTAAACTTGGCAAAAAAGTTGGGTAGAAAGACAGAACGTTCTTCACACAAAATCATAATCCATATCTACAAAATACCTTCTTAATTAGGAATGCCAGTACATCCTACCCATACTTAAAAAGCCTTTTCAAATTAGCTTCTGCAAGGTGTTGATTACATTTATTCATGTATTAAATTTTAGAAAGGGTAACATAGTAACAAACAGGGTAAGAGAATGGCAGAGTTCTGTCACAGCTCAGCACAGCAAATGCAGAAAATCCGCAGCACAGTAAATATTTTGACTCTATGTTTAAAAAAACCTAAACAATATCTGCC
>VXAX01005450.1:524522-588474 GCA_013399835.1 Leptocoma aspasia | reverse complement strand
TTTTTTTTTTTTTTTTTTTTTACTTACTGCTGGGCCTTCATGCAGGCTGAAGCTGGTTGCAGCATCCACTAATCTCCCAGAGAGTTCTTCAGCTCCTTTTATTACCTCAGCCCCACCTCTCCATTGCACATTTGAGGATGAAATTCTTTGTAAACTGGAAAGTTTCCACAATAAGATACTTTAACCAAAACTACTTTTGTCAAATGTACTGTATTTTAAAGGATAATCAGTGAATATGGCAGATACCATGTTGGCATACCACATGGCTTCTGAAGCTGCTTGCCTTTTTTAATTGAATGAAGAAATTTAAATTCCTTCTAAGAAAGACTTTTCAAGTGGTTATATTTCCAGTTACCAAGCCTTGTATCATGCAATTCAATAGATTATTTGGATATGACCTCGAAATTACATATAACAAACAGAATTCTTCATGTTTTAATTAAGACAACAGCTCCCTTCAGAGAGACCATGTCACATCTTGCATCATCAACCTTGATTTCAAGTACAGTTTTTGCTCCTAAGGTTTCCACATGCCTGACTCTACCCTGGCATGACTTTTAAAGCAGACTATCCTGAATTTTAATTTGTTCTTGTACTGTGTCAGTCAGGAAAACAGATGTATCAAGAGCCTGGCATGACTAAACAGGCAGCTGATGAGGAAACTACGAGGCCTAACAGCAGCGTAAAAGAGAGAAGCAGAGACAGGAATCCAAGGAAGAATTTAAAAAGATTGCCTGAGTATTTAGGCATGGTGTCAGGAAAGCCAAAAGCTTGTTTAAAATTGATGTTTGCAAAGAATGACAAAGGCTTTTCCAGCTCAAGTTTTAAGATGTAAAAACATCTCCATGACCATGAATCTTGAATGAGCTGCTCAGGCCACAAACTTCCTTTCCCGTAGGAAAAGCAGTTTCTTTTGTTCTCCACTACTCCTTGTGTGAGTAAGTCAACATAAACACCTGTGTGTACAGACCCATATAGTTCTAGGCTGAAAGAGAGGTCACCCAAGTTCTGTTTTCACACACACAGCAGACTGTGCTGGGCAGGAAACATCCCAAGGAGTTTCTTCTGCTCTCACACATTTCAATATTTTTTAACCATTTAAAGTTTTCTACAGCCATTCAAAAGTTGAAAACAAATATTATCCACTATAAACGATACACAGCTTCTTGGCAGGGGTCTTAGAGATTAAACTGAAGTGGAAAACAATGTTTTCATGATAATATAAGTGTATATAGAAAAGCCATATTTTCTAGACCTGCTGGATATGTTTTCCTACACTCACCCCAACCACTACTAGACTCTGGACCCTACCATAACTATGATTTTAAAAAATTTTGGTTTGGCAAATAATCTGTAACAGGCCAGTTATTATCTGTACCCATTCACTATAGCTTTGGTTACTGATATTTGGTGTATTATTTGGTTGCTGGGACTGTTATTAATGGACTGCCAGGTTCTGGACCTTTAGTTTGGTTTGGCACATTGCAATAGATTTTTTGCTGACTGAAAATTGCAGAGAATGCAAACTACGAGTTGTACTCAAGCTGTCTGCTGCCATTTTACAATGGCTTTAAAAGGAAACTTAGACTTTTTTACCTCTCTCATGTGCATTTTCTGGCTCTCTCAAATCTTTCTTTGCTACCCCTGAAAAAACTTCTCACCTGCTGCCTTGCTCTTCATTCAAAGCACCTTCAAGTTCTCGAATTCTTAACTACCAAATGATAAGAAAGCAATTAAAAGGAAGTTAAAGACTACCATGGTCTTTAATGCTATTTGCTGTTCTGTTCTGCTTTTTACAGGTGAATATATACTATTAATTTTATATGGAATTAGAATGCATTGAACACATGTAAAAATGTATTAATACATAGAGTTCAAAACAGAGAGAAATAGATATGCTGACTAAAAGCACATTTTTTTGTCCTTTCATGGTGTTTGGATTTTCCTGTTTTCAATTATTTATTTTACTGGAGTTAATCCAGGGGAATTCTATTTTTTTAAATAGACGTGTCAAAGGGTGAGATTAACAGTAAAAGCTACACTTGCACTCAGAGCCAAGCTCATGTGTAGCTTGTTCATGTACATAAAAAAGTAAGAAAACTTTACCAGTTCTTCACCCATAAAAGATAAATCTCTAACTTCAAGGAATGTTACCCTTCCAGTTCCTTTGTATGTTGTAAAAGTAGAGAAGGAATCAAGAAAACTGAATCATCACTACCTATTTAACCATCACTTCAGAAATCTAAGTGCCTGTACTTAGAGAAGGTCATAAGAAAATAACTGACTGAAGAAGTGGAAATGCTTATTTGTGTTCCTCAGAAAACAAGAAAAATTAATTCCCTTTTGTTTTCTCATTTAGTTTTTCAAAAGTCCAGTATGAAGGCTTTGTTAGTCAGTACAAGATCACTCAGTAATCATCTTATAGGTTTTTCACACTTGTTTTTTAAAACAAACCCTAATTGCCTTAATGGATCAAACCCTGTGTGTTACAGTTTAATAATACAAGAATTTAATATTCAGGTATACATATTAAATTTTTTTTGTCTATTCAAACTTGTCTGGTAACTGCAGATATAATAGCTTTGGAGCTGAAATGTACTCTGAATAATTACATTTGGAACTGCAGTCTCAGGATGCATTAATATCTCACACCTAGAGAAGTTGGATGTGTACACTGTATCTCCAAAATTGTCTAAGTGTCCATTCCAAAGATATAGGACAGGATATTTTAACAGTTTGACTATTGTGAGACATTTCCTTTCCCCTCACTGTTTCAATACTACTTTGAATTCTCAAACGTAAGAATGTGACATTTTATTTTAATATTTATTCTATTAACTTGATATTCCCTGAAAAAAAAGGTAATATTTTTCTATTACCTTTTGCAACTTGACACTTATTGCAAAAAATCTACTCAGTGTTTTCACTGGAGCAAGGAAGTCTTAACATCTTTGGAAGATAGTACCTTTACAAGTTCATCTTCTGTTTTACTGCAAACTTCTACTAAATATTTAATAAAAAGTTTACCTGCATGATTTCTATAGTGTATTTACATTCTATATGTGCTAGTTTTGCTGCTGCAGCATTTTCTTCCAGTTTTCTTATTTTCATTGTAGCTGCCTAAAAGTACATTTTGAAAATATTTAAGTCCAGAAAAATGATAACATCATGCAAAGATAACTTTATTTGTTCAGTTTATTAGGTCTCCATAAACCAACCTGTGGTATCTGAACTACTTGCACTTTGGAACTGTGAAAACTCGTATCAATAAATAAATAAAAGGAAGCAATTACATACCCAAAATATTAAAATAATATTATTGTTTAGTTAAAGAAATTGATGTAGGATTATGTTCTTGCTGCATTTTTTATAATCACAGATACCTATCTCCAAATAAAGGCCTGGACAGGGTATTTCAATTGAAAAAATGCTTTTAGCAAAAGCAGTAACTACAGAGCTGCTATAATTCACATGCCATTTTAACTACACTGTTTTCTATCAAAAAAATCTTTTCACTTTGACTGATTACTGATTTGAAAAGAACAATAGACCCCAAAATGATTCCTGCCTTCAAGAGATGCAACAAAGATCAAGAAAAAGACATTAATATTTAAAGTCATTTAAGACACTTAAGGTTACACAGATACAAGTGAAGTCATTGATTTTAGACAGCTAGAGCAAAGTAGCAAGTATGTGAGACTAAATCCTGACTAAGCACTTCAGTTAGGGAAACATTAACAGAAAAACAAATAAATAAATAAATAAAAATTTTAGCATACAAGCTGTTGGCAATAAATTTAAACTCTGTATAATCTCACACGTTCACAAAAGGGAATAACTGAGAAACAGAGATCCGTGGAAGGCTTATTAAAGAGAAAGTCACAGCACAGAGCTTACAAACCTACTCCACAACAAATCACCCAAAATGCTTAACCTTTGCCTCCTCCCACAAGATTAATGTTAAATTTAAAAAAATGTCACAAATCCTGCACAGATACTCCCTCTATACCTCCGTATTGCTAAGAGTGCTTTCCCAGTGACATAAACCTCTTCCCATCTGCTGTTCAAACACCAGTCTCAGGTCAGGCTCGCAGCCTTCACCTGTGAATCCACCTTTCCTGCGAAACTGACGCTCCACGTTTTGTTAATCAAACACAAGGCACTCACAGCCTAACTCAGAGGTTCCACCCCTCAAAAATGAAACTGCTCAGTTGTGCCAGTGCTTGCTGAGACTCCCAGCAGCAGGCAGAAATCTTTACCTCCAGATCTTTGATGAGCCTCTCCTGCCGTTTATCCTTGAAATCCAGATGGCTGGCCTTGAGCCTCAGCATCTTGCTGCAGCCATGGTGCTCTACCTCCATATCCCTCAACTTCCTGAGCGTGGTTTGCAGGGCAGCATTCGTTTCCTAAAGGTAAATAGGTAAATGAATAAAAAAATACATCAAGAGGTACGTTTTCTAAGATAAAGTATTGCAGTAGAGAGTTCAACAGAGGAGACCGCATCAGAAGATGTTAGAATTTTAAAATCTAAGAGGCCAGCACATGTCAACAGAAGTTCACCCAACAGCAGACATGCTTTTAATTCACCTCCAACAAATCCAAAAATCACTGTGAACACAATCTTCTGTGGTAACACTAAAATCAAAGCCAGATCTCCACAGAAAATCTTTCCCTAAAAGAGTACAGCCCTTCCAATCTCTTCTGTCTCCCAGCTCAGTGGAAATGATAGAAATAGGGTGCATCTGGTGAAATGATGCATGGGGACAAAAGTTCATTTTTGTTATGATTTTAACTCCTAAAACTTCAAGTCAGATGTTTTTAGAAAGAGTTACTCCCATACACTAAGTAATTTTAATTTCTGCTATTCTGAAAAGTATTTTCTTCTATCTAGAAACTGAATTATTTTAAACATTTATGAAATATGAAGTCCTCAATAGCATGCCCAGCAAGACAGGTTTCTTCCCTTCAGAATGATAAATAAATAAATAAACCAAAATTAACCATTTTTACAGAAATATATACCTGGAAAGATACAGAAATATTTATTTCTTCAGGTTTGTCTTCCTGATATTAACAAAAGTGAACTGGGAAATGTGAAATAAGTAACAGATAGTTTGCTGTAAAATACTACAAAAAGCTTAAAAACATTTTATACTGGAAATGTAATTAACATTGGCAAACTAAAATTGTTGTGAGTATATCAAGCTCGTTAAACAAGCCAGCATGAGCTGCAGGATTTCAGAGTCTTGAAGAATTTCTGAACTTTTTGGAGGCCGTATGACTATTTATGACTGTTTAATACTACCCCCGTAGCCACCTGCAAATATTTGCTCATGAAAAGCATGGCTGGCCTTCTTCTTCCTTTTTTATTTTTTTTTTTAAATGGAAAACCGTGTGTAAACGACACAATCTCACCAAGTATTCTAAGGAAAAAAACATGAAGGGATATGATCTCCTGCCTAACCACGAGGTGATGCTATTGCCCTTCCTATCGAAGTCCAACACCTCCTATCCCGGGCCAGGATACGCCCAACAGAGCTCACCACGAGCCTTTCCCAAAGCAGAGAGGGTGACTTTTCCTGCGTGTCCCAGAGACACATTTCAGTACTCTCTGACTCCACTCCCATCCCTACCTCAGCATTTTCATGGCCAAATTCAGAATTAGGGTTCATGAAGTGCAAGCTTTTCCAGCCAGGATTTGCCTACATGCTCAGAATCCAACTTCTCTGCACATATTAAGACCACAATTAAATCTCCTTAGCTTTCATTTTATAACTCAGAATAACTAAAGGAGATTTAAACCTATAAATACACAACACAAAAGACTGCAATGCATTCAAAGCCCTAATTTATAAACCCAAATATTTCTGATGTATATCTGACAAGTTTAAATGAATTAAGCTTTCGAGCAACAACTAATGCAGTCAAGTCCAGATTTAACATTTTTTTCCCCCGGAATTTTATAACTACACATAACTGTAGGGTGATGGGCAGGGGAACAACTACAAAAGCAAAGTGGAAAACTGGAACATTTTAATACTGAAGGCAGGTTAGGGTTTGGCATCTAGTGAATCACATTTTCCTTTCAGAGAGTTTTGAAAGTTCTGAAAGATTTCTGAGTTCTCTCAGAACTCTCTTCAGAGACGTCAAGATTCTGAAATCCTACAGCTCACACTGACCTGTTTAATGAGCTTGATGTATTCATAGCAATCTTAGTCTTGTCATGTAAATTACACTTCCTACAATCTTGTAGCTTTAACACATTTACCAACAAAACCCCTTCCTGTACAACCAGTGGCAGAGAACACTGCCAGAGATAGAGAACACAATGTCCCAAGCCATACACTGCTCCTTTTGTCCTTTTTCGAGGACAAACATCACTTGACAGAGCACAGCATACTTTTTCAACATTGATCTTTTGATGCAGCATTAAACTCTCTGAAGGAAGCTTCTATAAAACACTGTACACAACAGAAAGCAATACCCTTCTAGATCCTCCTCAAACCAACTCAGCCACTTACTGTTAGCCAGAACTCAGAGCTTACCCTGCTGCACCAGCCACCTTAAAAAAGAAAACTCTGTCTAAAAGTAGGCTTCTTCACAGCCTATATCCTGCCCTACCTTTATAACAATCAGCTTTGAATGAAAACTGACTTGTGTTGCTGCTTGTTTTGAGGAGGACTTTAGGTCCTGTCCACAAACTCCTCTGTTTTTCCCTACCACTGTGTACTGATAACTTGGGTAAAGTGTTTACCATGACAAACAGCCACAACACATTCCATTAAAGCCCCAAACCAGCCTTACACACTAAGTGCAACTTCATAAAGCTGTAATCTTCAGAACTATTCTGCAGTATTTAGCTATTTGGGGGACTTTTTTTTCTCTTAAACTAGAAAAACTCCAATCCACCACACACTTTGCACCAGAAAAATCTTTCAGCCAGCATCTTATGAAACTTTCCGTCTATTAATACCTCATACCTGACAAGCCTTCTCTGTTTCGGTTTTTTCATTAATAAGGAATTGCATTTCAGCAAGGGATCCTTTCAGGATGTTATCCCTCTCCCCTGCAAATCTTTTTTTTTCCTCTTCCCACTGCCAGTGAGCATCCTGAACCATTTTCTCAGTCTCTGCTGCTTTCTGCTGATGTTTGTCATTGAGTACTGTTGTTCACACAAAAAAAAGGGAAAAAAAAAAAAAAGAGAAAAGGACAAATGCAAATAAGTATGTTCAGAAAAAAAGGTATAATGAGCACATGTTTTTCTGTGTATTGTGATATCTGTGTGTTGGAACATTAATGCTTCCAGTTTCACTACAGAGAAACAATCACATTTTTTGTTCCTGTAGCACCTTTCACACAAGGACATAGAAATGCTTTGGAGATTTTTACAAATTAACGCTCTTCTCCCTTTGGAAAGGAATAAAAATTCAACTCTTTCAAGTGAGGCATCTATAGAATGGGGAACTTAATTGCATTTTTCTGCAATACTTGGCTAGCTTATTTCTAAGTATCTGTGTGATACTTCAGTCTGTATCAATTAATTTTAAGCTCAGTTTAAGTAATAGTAAAGGCAGACACCTGCCACATGAAAAAGACTCCAGGAAAACCTAAGGAAGGTTGGGCTAATGAGCAAAGGTTTAGCTTTTCTGGGGGAATTCTGCTGCTCAAGAGATTTAAATCTTCTGCCCAGTGGCTGCCCCAAGATAGGGAAATACTGCACATACTTCTCTGTGAAAGCTTAAATGCCCAGGAAAAGTTCTTTTCTTATAAGCAGTTTTGCTAGGACCTTTGCTTCATTTCACAAACTGGCTTTTGGGTCAAACTATTTGTATTAGCTTTTTATGTTACTGTGTACAACTAGCTATGTTGGCATTTATGTGATCACCACTTTCTAATAGATTTTTATTTGAAATTCATCCCATTCTTCTGAAATTTCTTCCTAGCTGGAGAAGGGTGAAACAACCAGAAGGGACGTGTTGGGACAACACAGAGAATTAGTGGACACAATGATGGGGAAGACCTGTCAGATGTCAGGAAGTCAAGCCTCAAGAAGAAAAGCAGGAAAACAGTTTGGAGAAAATACTAAAGACAGGACACAAATGAGGTGCTCTGTCCAAGGAGTTAAGTTGGGATTGTATCAAAAGCACCACATGAGGTGAGCAAGGCTCCAAGAGACGAGGAAAAAGAAGCAATAAGTTAAAAACTGAAAAAGAAATGACAAGCAACATCACAACTATTTGGTTTCTTTGACATTTGTCACAATAAAAACAAAACCAGAAAAAAAACCCCGACAAAAACCAAAACAAACGAACCAAACAAAAAACAGTTTGAGAGATTTAAACCAACTATAAGATTTTTATAAATTGTGTGTTCTCCAAATGAGTGAAAGTGCAGATTTCTTATTATCTTAAAAAAAAAAATCTGGCAGTGTAAGTGCACTTGCAAGTTTCAGAGTCTCCTTCCATCCTTGTAAGGTTACAAACTCCAGGAGTGCTCCAGTCTTTTCATGAACACCAAAGGTTCACAAATACATCCTGTACCAAATTTAAAGAGTATTATACTTACTTAGGTAACAAAAAATGCATCTCCCCAGCTTTTAAGTGTGGGAAATCTCTCTCTGTTTGAGAAGGATTAAGAAAATTTGAGTTTCTGAATGCAAAACTAATAGCAGAAAAAATGTCTAGGTAAAGCCCTCCCTTTCCACATACTACTGTCATAACACACGTTATTTGTATAAAAACAAAACCAAAGATGACATGAAGTGGCCAGATATGAGCAATGGAAAGCTGGAAATATTTGAAAAGATGAAAGAAAAAAAGCTGTACGATGAGAACTCCTGGGGGGGGGGAAAGGGTTTTTGGAAAGAGTGTAAACAAATAAACAGGACTAGATTTTTTTTTTTTTCCTGAAATGTAAAAGGAAGAACTGCTGGACATAGTGATAACAGGACGTGGAAAGGGACATCTTAATTACAATTCTGTACACACTGAGGGAAGGAATAACAGAAGGCAAGGAGCAAGAACAAAAAAGGGATTGATAAGTTTAGCAGGTTATATTTAATTCATATGAGAGAGCAAGGGTTTTGTAAACTCTTATGAGCTTACAGAAGCAGATGAGTAAGACATGGGAAAATAAGAGACTTCCAAAAAATGCTGTAACCGTTAAACTTTGTGCAACCTCTGCCTGTTTTAATGGCTTGGCACTGATGTAGCCTCTGTCTATTATTTCTTTGTTTTTTTTTAAAATTACCTTGCAGTTCCAGAACTTTGGTTTTTACATCAGATAGCTCGTCCTCTGCAGAATACATCTGTATGTGTGCTGCTTTTCTAGCAAATGACATTTCACTCTCCAGACGCTGACGAAGAACCTCTCCTTTCTCGAGTTCCACCCTTAATTTCATTATTTCTTTTTCATAGCGAGACATCTAGAGAATAAATATTTCGGAAATTGCACTCACAGCTGCCATCTTATCCCATCTGAATTTTAAGTACAGTCTTGAAACAGCACATTTTAGATACTTCTATTTTTTAATGCAAACTGATCCTGTTCCTAGATCCTTTTCATGTACCTTAAACATACCCCTCTATTTTACCAAACATACTCTGCCTTAAGAAAATAAACGTTATAACTATATTCCACAGGCAATTGTCTGATAACTGTATTTAACAACTAGAAAAACAGTTGTGTTGGGATACTAGCTTATCAGACACCAAGTAACACACTGTGTAAACACAAACTTCAGTCCAATGGTGTTCAGCAGTCACAATAGCATTTAATAGCAGAATGCTATTAAACACAACAAACAAAACAAGGGAAACGCTTTAAAAAGGGTTCTTATCTGGTGTAAGAAAGATAGTCTAGTCACTGCTGCCAAAAACTGGACCCAGGAAACCACATTCAAGCCATTTGAATGCAAGAAGGTGGAAAGTAAAACATGCATTTCTTCAGAACATCTACAAAGCAGCAGCATCCTTATTAACAGGAGCTGCATTCATGGGAAATAATTTAACCCTGTTAAAAAGGTTTTCCCTGATGCTCCTGTGGCAAACTAGTACCTAAATAATGTAGCAGTGAGAAAACACTTCATTAAAATTTTCTTTAGTTTGAATTGTTATTACTGCTATAAGTAACAATTCTGCTCTTAGCAGTTTTTTAGGGGCAGCTGGTGTGGGTGCTCATTCATCTGTTTTCAACTAAATACAGCCAGTAAACCAAGTTTGTTGTTCCCTATCTATTTATTTAGAGATTCCTGCTTCTTACACAGTGACTTGCTCTTGTCACACTCCCATTGCTCCATCAATGGTGGTGTGATTTTGTAAAATGGATCCTTGGAATTACTGGGATTAAAACACTCAAATAAATATTCTTCTGCATACTTTGCTGTTGTGTAGTGCCCAAGTTTCTTACACACACCTTCAACTATTAGCAATGGCACTAAAAGTGAGATCAGTTCCTATGGACATGCATGAGAAGTGTGTAGAGTGCTACTTCTTTGTTATTTTCCAATTAGTGACTGTGATTTTGATTCACCTAATGAGAGGATTATTTTAATGAAACAAATCACATTTTAGGAAACAGGTTACATTTATTCCAAGGGTAAAATAAAGCAAACAAACAAACAAAAAAACCACAAACAAACAAAAAAGTCCTTACATCTTGGTTGCGTTGATTGTTTAATTCCAAATTTTTTTTCTCCAGCCTATGGAGTTTCCTTTTCAGATCTTGAACAGTGTCCATTTCTATTTCATTTCTATCTTGTGGTAACTGTGACACTTGTGTAACATTTTTTGAGCTGAAAAATGAGTTTTCAAAAAACATGAGCATTCCTTTGAAGTTTTAATGCTTCTTTACTTCAATTACACAATTATGGGTCCAGGGTTTTAAACATTCACATAAGTAAAATTGCTTTGTGCAGTTTTCATCCTACTATTACTCTTTGGAGAAAGGATTATATAGAATTGCTTATTGTGCAAGATATGAAAGATGTGGCAGCAGGAACTTAGAGATGGACTTTGGATTAATGAAGTTGATTTGAGCATAACATGTTCATTATTGTTTTTCAGTATCTTTGTTTTCGATAATGAACTTCCATCATTTTTGATAATTAACTTCCAGGAGGCTCAAAAACATCATTCCAATCATGTAAGTTAAAACAACTGGCAAGCTTTTTCTCTCCACAGTAAGTCTAATTTTTAAACATTAGTTACCATCTCAAAACCATCTCTGTCATGAAACAAAGGAACAGATGGGGAAAAAAACTCTCTTTTGCATACTTTGTCTTCAGAGATACATACATCCAAATTACACATATGCAACTGACCACAAACACAACAGAAATTAAAGGTTTATCCAAACTACTGTGTTTTATCATACTTTCCACTACTATTGCAGTTAAAACAAAGTCGACTTGGCAATTAGCAGAATCAGCCCTCGAGCACCACGAACAATAATAAAAGAGTCAAAACCAAGTTTCTATATATAAAGTGAAAAATTTATACATAGAATATACAAACATATATATACACACATAAATATATATACACATACATATGTATACATATACATGTATACATACGCATATAAATATGTATATAAAAATACATATTTATTAACTAGTTAAATAATTTGAAGTGAAGTTATTATAACTTCAAACTGGGCAACTTTTAAGTTATTTCAGTATTTGAAAATTAGTGCTCACATTATTTGATATTTGTTGGTTTTCACATTATTTTAAGTGTGTAAGACTGCAATAATTATTTTCTCCACACAAAAGTGCAGGAGTTTATGGGAAATAAATGTGAAATACACCAATAAAAGGAACATGATTAATTAAGCAGTAAATTGGTATAATATGATACAGAAACACAAATACTAAAATACTGTACCTTTGTCTACATGAAATATTTTTTACAGAAATGACACTGTACTGGCATTTAATTAATGTATCTTTCAAGATTAAAAGTGACCACTTTACCCCTAGATTTGTGTATAGGCACAATTAACATTTTTCATGACCAAAAATTCAAAAATTTACCTGATGACATATGTTTTCTCACGTTTGTTTGGGTTTTTTTTTTGTTTGACCGGCAAAAGAGACACAAATGCCATCAACAAGGGGATTGGTAACTTAGATTAAATCTTAACTTTCAAGACATTACTACTATTAAAGGATGAAATTTCAGTTTTTTTAGCTGCAGACCATAAATATTTTATAACTTAATAAATACTAAGTATATTCCCATTTCAAAGAAGACAGACTTCATCTGTGAGATTAGAACAGCTGTATGTCATCAGAAATTATTCCACAAGGTGCTGTTCTTAACACACTTTATGTATCTAATAAATGTAGGAGATAAGAATCATTAAAACCTGCATGCACTGCAAGAAAGGCACAAGCTCATTATTAGTTTTCAATATTTACTACCAGAGCCATATGACTCAAAGAGCAAGAGATCAGAAACAATTAAAATCACTTCATTTAATGCAACTCAGTTCATGCAGTAAGAAGATTTGGAAATAAGTAGAACCTGAACAGCCAAAGCATCTGTAAGCTGAAGAAAATATTGCTTGTGGACGTCATGTAATAGGTTTGAGAGACCCTTTTTTCTCCTTTTCTGGAGAAAACACAGAAGAAATAAAGGCAAGTAATTTCATTCAGAGATGATGAATGAAGTATCAATCTCAGCTGAAGATAGCTAAAAGCCATTCAGCACCAAGGGGGAAAAATGAAACCCAAACTGACACCTGGGGAAGATTTGGTCCAAGAAACAAGGGTTATGGAAAGGATAACCATTTATTTGGTCTGTAGGCAGCAGTCAGGAGTCATTTGGCTTCTTTAAACCTGGTAAGATTTAATATTATTTTCATAGAGACCACATGGGATGAAAGGAAGAGAATAACCACTTTTTGTAAAAACCTTTAAAGCTTTACTTAAATTACATTGGTTTGTATGGCAGTCAGAGTTAACAANTATATATATCAGAAAACTCTGATTTGTTTTCTTGGTATGGAACCAAAAAGACCCAAACCAACAAAAACAAGCAAACGAATGAAAAAAACCCCAGCCAACCAATGGCAGAACCATTGAATTATTACTATGTTACCCACTTCCTTTTGGTTGTANGGAGAAACTAACTATGCAATTAACTATTCTGCTTAACTGAATCTGTATGTGTGGGGGAAATAAAAAAACCAAAACCATACCATGCACAAATTATATGACACCACAAGCATTAGCAAATTAAGGATGCTATGGAAATTAAAAATGTGTTTGAGAGCATTAGAACAGAGAACATAATATTAAGTACCAGCAAAAAAAGCATTTAGACACCTTTTGAATNATCTTCATGTACCAACTAAAAGACCTACAACCATAAAGCTCTCAGAAGATTCAGTCAAAGACAAAATGACAAAAAGTCAATGGAAAGTTTCAAAGCATGCACAATTTGCAGTCTAACAAAATTCAGAGAATGTTTTCTACTTACATTTTTGTATATTACTAGTTCATCAACTCTTGGTTTTGAACTAAAATATGTTTTTTACCAACTACAGCTTTTATCTAAGACACTACTTTTAGCAGAACTTCAAGAATCTTCAAGAAAGCATATGAGTAGGTGAAGTAGCTCTTGAGTTCTGCATTGCAGAAGGTATTTTGTAGCTCAAAACCTAAATTCTCAGTGTTCACTTCACAAGTCTGCTGGATACAGTCAACATTGACCATTGCTGAAAATCAGCTTTTCACTAGCTTCAATTCCACAGCTGGCAGAAAATGCAGAGTAATTTTGCAACAAAGATAAATGTTCTTTCACTTACTACCTAGCAGTGTTATTTTGCTAAACTTCTTCAGCTGAAGGAGCAGACTGCAGTCTGATTTTCTAACCAAAGTCTGCATTTGTGGAATTTTGCTGTTCCCATGTAACTGGCAGCTTCGTACAGACTAAAGAGAGACAAATAGTTTGTGCCAAAGATCAAACTCTTATCAAGTTATACAGGGATCATGGTAAGACTTAAAGCCAACCTCTACCACCTCAATTAATGTGGAAAACCTCCCTGTGCCTCCTGGGCAGTGTTCCTGCATGCTGGCAGAAACCATCTCTACCTTCTAGTAGTGTCATAGATGACTCTATGACACCTTGCATGTGTCACACCACATCTGGTTCTTCCTCAGCCTGAATTGCATCATTTCAGGCATCTAGGAAATAAATAAGCCACAGAAGCAGGGATTAAACTGCTAGACTTAAAAATCCAGAGCTGGACCTCACCGGTTAGCATTCCTGGGGGAGATGTTGTCTGAAGCGGGCAAACTCATGGTGGCCAAACCACAGTTTTTTAAGTCTATAAGCTGTGGAGAAATAAGAACACACATAACCATATATACTTTCACTTGATGAGCTTCAAAGATTAGTCTCTTCTATATCATCAGAGACATGCTTTACTTTATTTGTCAACCTGCTAAAATATTAATTTTTTTAACCGCTCATACACCACGTCACATGTGCACTTACCACAACTGCAATTTGACATCAGCTTTAGAAAAGAGAATTGTACTGCTAGTCCTCTAAGCCTGAATATTGTAGAGAAATAAATATATATATACAGTATATATAGTGTATATATATATATAGTAGAATATCCACTGAGTTTTCAGAACACCAATAAAAAAATGTTATGTTTGCATAGATTGAGCTACATTCTCCTAAGCAGATTACAAACTCCACTTCTCTTCAAAATGATTCTACNAACTGCTAGACTTAAAAATCCAGAGCTGGACCTCACCGGTTAGCATTCCTGGGGGAGATGTTGTCTGAAGCGGGCAAACTCATGGTGGCCAAACCACAGTTTTTTAAGTCTATAAGCTGTGGAGAAATAAGAACACACATAACCATATATACTTTCACTTGATGAGCTTCAAAGATTAGTCTCTTCTATATCATCAGAGACATGCTTTACTTTATTTGTCAACCTGCTAAAATATTAATTTTTTTAACCGCTCATACACCACGTCACATGTGCACTTACCACAACTGCAATTTGACATCAGCTTTAGAAAAGAGAATTGTACTGCTAGTCCTCTAAGCCTGAATATTGTAGAGAAATAAATATATATATACAGTATATATAGTGTATATATATATATAGTAGAATATCCACTGAGTTTTCAGAACACCAATAAAAAAATGTTATGTTTGCATAGATTGAGCTACATTCTCCTAAGCAGATTACAAACTCCACTTCTCTTCAAAATGATTCTACACAATTCTAAGGGAGATAAATGAAGGTACTATGATTTTTAAAGTAGATCAAATATCCAAGGTTCCCTGTCTAATAGAACACTTGCTATGTTAAAGGCTGCTAAGTCTTTCACAAGCTGCACAGAATTTTTGCATTAAGATGTAGCCCTGAGACCTAAGAAATTAGTTTTTCATAACTCTATTCTTTTTTATTATTGCAACTTACACCAAAACCTCATAATAAACAGGAAAAAAAAAGAAAAAAAAAAAAAGAAAGTAGTTTCATAACATAATCAAAAGGTTTTCTGTCACATCCACATCATTCCAGAGTTTTAAAAGTTCTTTAAATTACTCTGAAGTTACATAGAGGAAAAGAAAAAAATAAATCTGAAGAGTGCCATCTGGGAATGCTAAAGATTTTGAATATGTAATATTCCTCTGTTAAAATATGTATCAATAGCTTACTAGCACACAAAGGGATAAATTCAAAAAGCATCCTATTTCACTTGGGAAAAAAAAAAATTCCAGTGCCATGGAGCAGCTTGTGGGAGCTCCCTAATCAAACAAACAAACAGAGGAAGATTTTGCTTGGGGAATTATGTTTGATGTGTCGTTAAAAACTTGTGTCAGTTTCTCCTTGCAAACTTCTGAATATATGCTGAATACTTCAGAATAGGCCACTGATTTCGAACAGATATGAGGAAGAAATTCCCCTCAGTGTGGATGGTGAGGCCCTGGCACAGGGTGGGTGCCCAGAGCAGCTGTGGCTGCCGCATCCCTGGATGTGTCCAAGATCAGGCTGGACAGGGCTTGGAGCAGCAACCTGGGATAGTGGAAGGTGCCCCTGCCCATGGCAGGGGGTGGAACAAGACGACATTTGAAGCTCTCACCACATTTGAAGGTGATAGAGACCACTCAAGAATGAATCCAACCCTGATCTTAAGGGGCACTAACTTAAAACAGGCAAAGCCCGGAGCGAGCAACAAATCCGCAGCGGAACTACAGAAACTCACCGGACAACGTACAGCGGATTTCTGGAGGTGTCCTGGTGGTGCTGCTCCTCCAGCATGACGAGGTGGGACCGTCGGAGGGAAGCGGGTCCCGGAACCGCAGGAATTCCAGTGCTGGGACCGGCGGGGACCAACGCGGAGCTCTAGGCGGGAATTCCGCGGCTGCCGCGGACGCGCACGGTGATATCACAATGCCCCGAACCGAGTGCGGGGCTCTGCCGGGGCTCCCGCCGCTCTCTCTGGCCTCCCAGACNATGAAACGGACCCTCCAGTATCCTAGAGAAGCACTTTCTCCTTCTCCAAGCACTGCTGCACTTTCTGTAGCTCCGTTTTTAAAGTTCCTGTTAAATTCTCTCCGTCTGCACACTTAGCGTGCAAATGATTTAACTCTTTGTTGGCACCAGCTACAGTATTCTGAGCTTCTTTCAGGTGTTGTCTTACAGCACACATCAGGACACAGGATATATCCTTCAAGACTGAAGGTTTTAATTACAAGAGATAAAAACTCCACAATGTTCCACACTCTCTGGGATAAGTTTCAAAACTTCATTTCTTGTTTGTGACCTGATCTCTTTAAATGGCTTTCAGATGTGGTTTTGCTAATTCTGTGTCATGTAGTTATTTTAAATATGTTCTGCCAAACGAAATAAGGGGGGATAGAGAGTGTATTGTGTGTTGTTTCATTTTTTCATAATTATTTCCAAGAGATTTTAGTGCACAAGGTTGTGATTTTAAAAACAATAAAATAATAAAGTAGAGAGTAAGACAACAAACTAACTCCATGGACAAATCACAGAAAAGCAAGGTTTAAGTTTGGCTATCTGAAATAAAGACTGACTTATAAAATGCCAACTTTCTCACAGTTGTCTTCTCTTTCCTTTTGTGAAGAGAAATTCTCAGGTCCAGTCCATGGCCATGCTCTCTATGTGTCTTCTTTTAGAGTTTCATGTAAGTCTTGGTTTTTATCTGCTTCCTCACTGGAGTGCCATTCTAGTTTTTTGTTTGACTTCTGTAGCTGTTGCTCCTGTTCATTCAAAAGTGATTGTCCCTGATGTTTCCAATGTAATGCATTATTTAATTCTCCTACACCATGAGGTCAAACCTCTCACGGTGTGATGAATTTTCGCTGAAGCATATTTAATTGCTCTTGCAGGCTCTGGGCTTTGTCAGCTTCTTTTTTTCATCTTACTGAAATTCCATTTGAATTCTGCAAGTTGTAGGTGCAGTGAGTGGTGTTCCATCTGTGATGCATGAAGCCTTCCTGTAAATTCAAATATTGTCTTCTGCAAGGATGCTTTGTTTTTCATACTGGACAGTCTGTCACACAGTCCATGCTCCAGAGGAGGAGTCTTTCTCCACATCAGTGGTGCACTTGCTGTGGACTAGTGGAACTGTCTCCAGTATTACATTCAGCCTGTCCATAATTTCTGAAAACGAGTTTCTGGCTGCACCTACTTGTAAGTGTCCACAAAGCCAGGACTTTGGTTTGTTAACAACATTCTGCAGTTCAGTCATGGAACTGATTATTGCAGCATGGAAATTAACTAGGAAACCAGCTGAGTGTTTCAAAGAAGTCAATTTCTTCCTCTTCACAAACTGGCCAATTATGCCTGTGTTTGGATTCTCCTACACACACCCAACATCCAGTGCCTCCTTTTAAGCCCTTGTGTCCAGGGGAATAGGGAACAAGAAGACTGGGCTAAAGCTTTAAGCCTTTTAGCTGCTAAAACTGCTATTACAGGTCCTCAGAACACATAAACCAGGCTTTTGGTTCTTCTTTTCCTCAGCCCTGCTTCGTCTTGACTGTTTTCCCCATCAGCAGGGAGAGCATTAATTAGGCTCCTGATTTTCTGTTTCACTAATTCATGGATGTTGACCAGGTCCTGGAGACAGTCTCTGTGGGAAGACATAAGCACACAGCTGGCCATAGAGAGGACACAGCCATACCATGCTCCTTTTTGCCCACTCCAGCTCCTTGCATTCTCTAAATCCTTTTTTAAGTTGCCTACTAATGTCCTGGAGATCACCCTAGGTTCATAAATGAGAAGAGTTAGAAGCTTATGAAAGTTTTCTATACATGGAGAGAAATAAAAAATGCCACTATTAAGCACAGGCACAAATAAGGAAGAATAAAGAGCAACTGCACAGCCACAGTTGCATACAAAATATGTGAGATTTTATTTCCACAGCAAGACCCAGCTACTGAAGATTTGGAAGTCAGCAGATCTGTGTGTGGCACCTCACCATTACTCTGGAGCCCAGCAATCATGTGCCCTGACTATTGCGCTGAGTATATCCTTAAACAAGAAAACATACCAGAAAAAATCATCTTCTTCCAGATGCCACTCTGAATTCTGCAGGAATAGTAACAATTTGTTTTGTTCTGAGCCAGTTAGCTGGTGGGAAGAGAAATCCTCATGAAAGTATGGTAGTTATAAATTGAACAAACTGGGACTGATCCTAGGAAGCTGGGTTTTGAAGCATTCAGCAGTTTACTCTCCATTCACCATCTCCTGAGGCATGGACAGTGCAAAATTAGAGACAGGAGGAGAATTGGGATAGACAGGTTGGAGATTTCAGGGTTGTTACACCAGGCAGAAAATGCTGGAGAGGTTTTAGCCTTGAATCCTGCTGCTGAGAGCAAAATCTCTTACTTAATAACCCCATTACTCTCTGTTGCTTTTGGGGATTAAACCTCTGTTGCAGCCAAGGATTTTAGAGACATTTAATCCTGACTTCAATTTCCCTGGTGCATGTGGGGAAAGGAGCTGTGTTCCTTGCTAAAAAACATGCCCTGCCTGATGGCCTGCTGTCATCACTGTCAGAGGTGCTGGTATGGGAGAAGATGCCTTTGGGTTTGATCTCATCAGCCAGATTTTCAGCTGCAAAAAGGCAGATTAAGCTTCACTGACCACTGCTGAAATTCAAGATGCAGTTTTTTTAAGGTGTAAGCAAATGATGTAAGTTTTTTGTTAGAAAATAATTAATCTCTCTCTGACTTGAGATATATATCTCTGGTAGGATAAAAGTATAGCTCTAAGGAACATGAATGTTTCTAATACCCAATCTTCTGCTTTCTTGCCTTCCTTCTCCAGGGTCCCACGCAGCTGATCTTATTTTGGGTTTAATCAGATGCTTTTTCATCCCTTTTGTTAGTCTTGTAGTTATGCTCTGAGCATCTCTGACGAATAGGAGGCTCCACTTTGCTCCCCAAAATGTTCCACCTGATCCTGCACACCTACAGGTGAGCCTGCTTTGGGGTGGTGCCTGAACTCCTCCCACCAAGACCATCCAGGTCCATCAGGAGCTTGGTGCACCAAAAGCCAGTCTCCAACAGTGCCTGAATCAGGTCCCTGAGGACCAGCTCCACTGACTCCAAAGGGCTGGAATGAGGGGCTCAAAGCCCACCCACAGGGCCTGGGGCCACCAGAGAACCCCTCAGAGCAAATCTGCTTGGAGCTGCCAGGACTGAGCCTTGCAGGTGACACACAGGGGCTGAGAGCACCTGGAGTGCAGCCCAGGGAAACACTGCAACTGCAATCTTCCTCTGCAGTGAGAAGGACAACTTCTGCCTCTCCTCAGCTGCCATCGGCCTGACATCAGCACTGCTGCCCTCTACCTGAGCAGAAAAAATAATGAAAAACTTTCCTGAACAAAGGTGGGCAAGATCATTCTGGTGACTCATTTGGTTTCCAGGCCTCTAAATACACTGGGAGCTGTCTGTGACAGGGCTGCAGGAAGCACCTTGACCTCCTGCCACAATTACGGAAGCTGCTGAATGGTAGAATTATCTCAACATGTTCAGCAAACTCCTGGAAATTCTTGACCGTGGTTCAGCCTGGGTCAGTTCACTGTCACTACCAACCATCTGAGTCCACCATTAATCCCAGCCTTCCACAGCTTTCAGCAGGGCAATAGAGTGAAGCTGGCCTGATGTTCTTTGCTCACAACTGTGCCCCAGTCTCTGGTCAGACTCGTGGGTTGGTATTTCTCACCCAGCAGGGCTCGTGGCTGGACAAGAGAGCAAACCAGAAAAGTCAGAGATGCAGATGGGAAAGAAGAACCTCAAACTGACATTTGAAATAAGCACTCATTCAATAAGAAAATGGATTACATGCCCAGAGCTCCACATTTCTGCAGGAGGGAAGAAGGGAAAAAACAAGTGCAAAGAGCAGGAGGGATTGTGCTCACCCAGCTCATTGTCAGGCTCAGAGCTCCATCTCGTGGGTGCTGGCCACCAGCAGCGGCCACTGGCCAAGGGGGCTGGAGGCCATCAAACCTCTTGGGGATCTGGAGCTCAGTGGGGCTCTCAGAGCCATGGACACACTTTCTGGTGGCCTTTTACTTATTACTTTTTAATGGCACCCATCTTGAATTTCTCAGCATTGAATCTCTCTTAATGTCCAGTCGGAGTCACTGGTGGCCAAACCTGCACGTCTGGCAGGGCTGTCTGTGAGTTCCTCCTGCTCTGTCATGGCTCAGGCCTGCTTTGTCTCAGCACAGGAGTGAATGGGAAAACATTTGTCATCTTTGAGCTGAGGTGTTGCCCTGATCTTTCCAGAGGCACCGGGTCAGCTGACTCATACCTTCCATAGGTGTATAGTGTCCATATGTTCAGCTGTGAAATAGTCCACCCTAAATGTCATGGTGTTGTAGCACATCAGCTACAGCCTTTGCTTCAGAGAGAACCAAGAGAAAACCATGAAAGATTGGGATAGAGCCTCTACCATGTGTGTTCACCAGGAATAACGATGGGGCAGAGGTCAGTGGAAAGCTGCTGGAGAAACATAGTGTATCATGGACTGCTCAAAGCACATTTGCTGCAGAAGGAATCTCTCAATTAAAAGAGATGTAAAAAGCTGAGTTGATGTTCAAGGCAGTAACATGACAGCAGTGGTGGGCATTGCTGACTTGGGGGCATTATGGACAAAGTGAAGAAACCCTGCCCTGGAAAACAAAAAAAATCCCATACAAAAGGTATAATTTAGTCCTCTGGACAAAGAATATTTCACAATGAGTATTCTTAAAACACAGCCAAGCTAAAATGGCTGTAGTTCTTTAACGATCATTTAAACAGATCCATGCTAAACTATTTACAGAAGAAAACAGAATAAAAAAAAACTAAAAGCCATCTCTCTACAGCACCGATAAATGTGCAGAAACTAAAATTTTCTAATTAAAACACAAGTTAATGGTGAACACCTAGGAAAGATTCAGCTGGCAGCTGAACCCAACACTTCCTTGGGTATAAGGGCCTTTGGAGAAGATGCTGGAGCAAAGTTCACACATCAAAGCTCACACACTCCCCAAAAACAGAGCTCTCATTTTACCACATCACAGTGTCTGGCTGCCAACCAAGCCCTAAAGAAAGCAGCCAGCTGGACCCTTTCCAAGATATTCTTGATTTTCAGCTGAGGCTGCAGGTGGCCTCTTTTCTCATCTTCCATGGCCCTTGAAGCCCTGGCCTCCTGCACTCACCTGTGCCTTGACCAGCAGTGTGCTAGGCCCACATCTTGAGGATCTGTGTCTCTGGAAAGATCAAGGCAACACCTCAGCTCAAAGATGACAAATGTTTTCCCATTCACTCCTGTGCTGAGACAAAGCAGGCCTGAGCCATGACAGAGCAGGAGGAACTCACAGACAGCCCTGCCAGACGTGCAGGTTTGGCCACCAGTGACTCCGACTGGACATTAAGAGAGATTCAATGCTGAGAAATTCAAGATGGGTGCCATTAAAAAGTAATAAGTAAAAGGCCACCAGAAAGTGTGTCCATGGCTCTGAGAGCCCCACTGAGCTCCAGATCCCCAAGAGGTTTGATGGCCTCCAGCCCCCTTGGCCAGTGGCCGCTGCTGGTGGCCAGCACCCACGAGATGGAGCTCTGAGCCTGACAATGAGCTGGGTGAGCACAATCCCTCCTGCTCTTTGCACTTGTTTTTTCCCTTCTTCCCTCCTGCAGAAATGTGGAGCTCTGGGCATGTAATCCATTTTCTTATTGAATGAGTGCTTATTTCAAATGTCAGTTTGAGGTTCTTCTTTCCCATCTGCATCTCTGACTTTTCTGGTTTGCTCTCTTGTCCAGCCACGAGCCCTGCTGGGTGAGAAATACCAACCCACGAGTCTGACCAGAGACTGGGGCACAGTTGTGAGCAAAGAACATCAGGCCAGCTTCACTCTATTGCCCTGCTGAAAGCTGTGGAAGGCTGGGATTAATGGTGGACTCAGATGGTTGGTAGTGACAGTGAACTGACCCAGGCTGAACCACGGTCAAGAATTTCCAGGAGTTTGCTGAACATGTTGAGATAATTCTACCATTCAGCAGCTTCCGTAATTGTGGCAGGAGGTCAAGGTGCTTCCTGCAGCCCTGTCACAGACAGCTCCCAGTGTATTTAGAGGCCTGGAAACCAAATGAGTCACCAGAATGATCTTGCCCACCTTTGTTCAGGAAAGTTTTTCATTATTTTTTCTGCTCAGGTAGAGGGCAGCAGTGCTGATGTCAGGCCGATGGCAGCTGAGGAGAGGCAGAAGTTGTCCTTCTCACTGCAGAGGAAGATTGCAGTTGCAGTGTTTCCCTGGGCTGCACTCCAGGTGCTCTCAGCCCCTGTGTGTCACCTGCAAGGCTCAGTCCTGGCAGCTCCAAGCAGATTTGCTCTGAGGGGTTCTCTGGTGGCCCCAGGCCCTGTGGGTGGGCTTTGAGCCCCTCATTCCAGCCCTTTGGAGTCAGTTTGGCAAGGTGATGTGCCTCTGGTCGGCACACTGAACCTGGGCCCTTCCTTGGGATCAGAAGGCAGCAGCTGCAGTGATCTCTACCCTAAATGTCAGCATTTTAGTAGCATTTGCCCACTGTCAGGAGTTCACATTCCCTAACGATGAGGAAAATTCTTATCTCTTTTGTTCCTGTTTGAGTGATGTATAGCGAATACTTGACCTCAAACAAAGCTAAAACTGGGGGAAGTAAAACACATGTCAATAAAAATTGGACATTGTCTCCAATCACAAGGGCTGTGCTCTACTACAGGTGTTTTTTCATTCACCTGAAATACCTGCCTTTCTCCTTTCTTTTGACATGCTGCCAAGTGGTGGAGTCACCTTTCCTGGAGGGATTTAAAAACTGTGTAAAAATGGTGATCAGGGACATGGTTTAATGGTGGGCTTGGCAGTGCTGGTTTAACAGCTTCAGTAGAGGATCTTAAGGGGCTTTTCCAACCTCAATGATCCCATAAGCCTGTGATTATACATTGCCCAATAAAACACCACAGATTATATTCATTTCACTATTGTGCGGTGGGAGTTCGATTTAGGAATGGGGAAGCAGAGGCCAAGGGAAAATGTTTTCAGCTGGAGGGACACTTTTTGGCCACAGAGAAATATGAAAGGATGGAATAAGTCATGGCATTAATGAACCTAGGGAAGTCACGGGGAACACTGCATGCTGCTAATGACTAGGTGGCAGTCATCCTCATTCCAAGGTCATGCTTTAGTTAGAAAGGAAACATATGATGTAGACCAGCTGAAGAAAAAGGTGCAGTGCTTTTCCTGCAAGAGAGAAGTGCCTTCCAAAGGTCCCAAGGCAATACAAAAATAACGAAACAGCTTTTCAGCTCTTCACAGTAATATTGTTTTTTTCCTCCATTTAACTGATGGCAAAATCAAGACTACTATTTTAACTTCTATGCCGCAATTGCTGCGCAAATAGATAAGATGACTTGGTAAGTAGAAAGAGCAAGAAGTTTTTATGCTGATAAGATGTTATTATTGACAATTTGATGCTTTTATCAAGTAGTGGTAATCAGCCTTTACTTGCTTGATAAATTCATAGCCCAGAGTGTTGATTTTATCAAAATTACCTTCACATTTAAGGACGTAATTTTCTGCTGGTAAAATGAAGGATGTTCTCAGTAATTCATAATTGTCCCATTATTTGGTATTTTTTTTTTATGTTTTAACATGTTCCACGAGTTTCAAGGCAGCTTTAATGCTCTGCATGGTGTATCAGCATGTTGAATAGGAAGGTACCTGTCAGTGTTTTTATTATACACAGTCTTCTTGCTAACTAGGAAAATAAGACCTGAGGATGTTTTTTATTGCTGACTGTGAAAAACACATCACATTTTCTCACACCAGAACCCAAAAAAAAAAACCATTACCCAATTCCCCTTCCACTTCAAAAATTATATTATTTATTAGTGCCTACCAGCGCACAAAATGATTAAAAGAGTTCTGTGTCAGTAGGGACAGCTGCCACCAAATGTGATGATTCTGGGTGCAGGGTTAATTCTGGTACCACTGATGCACTGCATACATGTCTATCCAGAAATAAAGACTCACATGGTAGACATTGCAACCCCTGGGGAGGCTGGTGCTTCCCCAGGGCAGGAGGAAGAATTTGCTGACAGCATGGGCACTCCCATCAGATGAGCTGCTGGCCAGTTCAGCAGCAGCAGGATGAGAAAAGAGCTGGCTTGCTACAACCACCTGCAATGCACAAGGTGACAATTAACACCAGCCAGCACCAGGAAACCCTTCCACTAAACCTGAGCTGTGAGCTGCAGAGAGGAACCCTTTCTTAATTTACCTCTATTTACCAGCTTCTTATACTTAGCAGCCACTTTCCAGCCTGCCTTTCTCCATTTCCACCCTAGCTTTTCTTACATTGTTGCCTGAAACAACAAGGAATGCATCTAAGGGTTTGCAGCTGAACAAGATGAAAACCAAACAGCTGTCTGAAATCCATGTTTTCCTCTGCTCCCATGCTTTCTTAACAACATTACTCCCGTAGTAGGTTATGCTTAAGAAACAATACCCTATACCTGATAATCGTAGCAGATGAACTTTGTCACATTGAAAAGACTGTTTGGGTCTTAGCAGAGAAGTGAAACACAGATTACACACAGTGTTTTGTACCACCAGGTATTCAGAAGGCCAAAACCCCCTGGGCAGTGAGCAACAAGTGTTGCCTGGCAGTTTTACTGATGTTTTTATTCTGGAAGAATCCAAGCCAAAGAAAGCACTAGAGGGCACAGTTGCAGGAGAGCAAAACCAACCAGATTTGGACTGCAGTGAAACACTTGACACACTGATGAAATTACTCTCTGATAAATTAATGAAAATCAGGCTTGGAAGGAACATTCTCATTTCAAAGTTGGCTGAAGGACAGGAACAAAATGATAGGTGACAATATAGCAAACTGGGGAGTGTTTGTATAATACAATGGCACAGGGATAGGTGTCAGGAGTTCTTCTATTTAACACCCTCATTAACGATTCAGAAGAAGAAACAAGCAGAGAGTAATGAGATTTGATACTTGGGAGGATTAGTTAGAACTGGTGAGAGCTGCAAATTAATGCAAAGCAACAGACACCAGAATCACAGGCACAGAAAAGCAAAAGGCACAAAGCCCGCGGGTGGAAAGCAAAATTTAATAAAGAGAAACCTGGGGGAATTGCAGGCAAGTAAACATTAATCCAGCAAGGGGAAACCTAGGAAAGGGTAACGTGGGAAGTGATCTCAGCAGGAGAGCTGACAAGTTATCACAGGCCAGGCTGTGCTGTGAAGATGCTTCAGTGACACCTGGGGATATGTACGTCTGCATTGCCCAGCGAAGAGCTCCAACACCTCTGGGTGCTGGCACCATACTGGGAATTAATTCCCAGCATCGTGCTCAGCTGCCCTGCCCTGCACACGCCTGCTGCAGCTGGAATTCAGGTGAGAGCAGTAACTGTAGTGGGAAAGGAGCTGTGTAGCTCAGTCTCCAGGAAAAGCCTGGAAGTGTTGCAGCTTCACTGCAGTAGTACAGATTGGGAAAGGCATGGCTTGGAAAAGGTGGTGGGGAAGCATATCTATCACCAGCATAGGAAGGAGGGCATAGGAAAGCACAAGGCAGCTGAGAACACTAGAACCACAGTTTTGACTGTTGAGCAAGGAAGATGGGACCCTTTCCAAAGTATTTGAGCCATAGTATACATGGAAATTCCAACATTTTAGAATATAAGAGCAATCTGAGCAAATTGTAATGACAGAGAAAATGTATAAAATCCCCTCAGTGGAGGGACCTGTCTGTTCAAAACTGCAGACTGTTGTTGCAGAGGAGCAGCAAAGGC
Organism: Leptocoma aspasia; assembly: GCA_013399835.1. NCBI lineage: Eukaryota > Metazoa > Chordata > Aves > Passeriformes > Nectariniidae > Leptocoma > Leptocoma aspasia. The sequence goes on along the minus strand of VXAX01005450.1, from coordinate 562,137 downwards.
AGAGGATTATTCTATGTCCGGGCAGCAGTGGGACGTGGGTTTCTCTGCCTGTCCTCAGCAGAAAGCAGACTTGTGTCAAGCGAACTGCTGAGCAGCATCCAGGGAGAAAGAGCTCTGGAATCTGGCAGCTCCCAGCTTGCAGCCTTTCTGTTTACAGCAGAAGAAAGCAAGTCATTCACAGAATCCCAGAATCCCAGGATGGGTCAGGTTGGAAGGGACCACAGTGGGTCATCTGGTCCCACCTCCCTGTTCCAGCAGGGTCATCCCAGAGCACGTGGCACAGGATTGTGCCCAGGTTCTGGAATATCCCCAGTGAGGGAAACTCCACAGCCTCTCAGGGCAGTCTGTTCAGGGCTCGGTCACTGCACAGGGAAGAAGTTCTGCCTCGTGTCCAGGTGGACCTTCCAGGGCTCAGTCCCTGCCCGTGGCTCTGGTGCCATTGCTGGGCCCTGGAGCAGAGCCTGGGCCCTGCTCTGCCCCTCCCTGCACCCAGGGACACCCAGGGACACCCAGGGCTGAGGCCCCTCTCAGCTGGGGCTCCTCTCCAGGCTGAACAGCCCCAGCTCCCCCAGCCTTTCCTGGTGAGGGAGATGCTCCAGGCCCTTCCTCAGCTCCACAGCCTTTGCTGGCCCCACTGCAGGAGCTCTGTGTCCCTCCTGCCCTGAGGAGCCCAGAGCTGGACACAGCACTCCAGAGGTGCCTCCCAGGGCTGGGCAGAGGGGCAGGATCACTCCTGACCTGCTGGCAAAGCCCTTCCAAGTGCACTCTGGGATCCCATTGGCCTCCTTGTGCCCAGGACACTCTGCTGGCTCAGGGACAGCTCCTTGTCCCCCAGGAGCTCCAGGTCCTTCTCTGCAGAGCTGTTTGCCAGCAGATCACCCTGGCCTGTGCTGGTGCTGGGGGTTATTCCTGCCCAGGTGCAGGACCCTGCATTTCCTTTGTTGAATTTTGGCGTGTTCCTGACTAGATTGGCTAGATTTAATTCCAGATGAGCCTTGGCTTTCCTTGTCTCATTTCTACTTACTCTGACAACCTCTTTACCTTCATTCCAAGTGGTCTGACCCTGCTTCCAGCTCCTGTGTATCTCCTGCTTACTATTGCATAATGACAGAAGTTCCTTGTTCATCCATGCAGATCTCTTGCACCTTTTTCACTCTTCTTGCTTCATTCTGCTCCAACTCTAGTCTGCTTAATGGAGGGACTGTCACACAAATCCTGTCTGCCAGCTGTCTCCTGCAGCCAGCTTCATCTTGTTCTGGGAGTGTTTATCAGGATAAAGCCAAAGTTTTGTCTAGCAGAGAAAAGCAGTGCTGGGAATTCATGTATTATCTGAAGCCAAAAAAATAATAAATAACATTTTAATCTGGCTGAGGGACTTCTGGGCAACCCTATGTGTCAGCAGCAGTACTGAGGGTATGCCAAGCATTACCCCAGATCAGAAGGTTTTTGAACAGCAGTCACACAGATGGCACAACAAGCTATTAGACATGATATGTATAGGAAGATGACTCAGCCTTCCCCTCTTCATGGCAAACAAAAGGTGATCTTGCCCCACCTGTGTTATTTTTCTGGTTAGCTGAAGTGGTAGTGCTCATCTAACATGAGTTTTTGCCATTATATTAATGACAAAAACCAATGTAGAAATAACATTGCCTCATTCCAGGATGAGGATGGTCACCTCACAAACAGGGACACAGACAAGGCAGAGGGTGTTTAACACATTCTTTACCTCTGTCTTCAACATGGATGATGGAACAGGGAAGTCTCAGTGCCCTGAGCTGGAAGACCACAGCCGCAAGAATAATTAACTCCCAGCTGACTCTTAGGTGGGATCTGCTGCTCCAACAGGATTCCTAGAGATCTGTGGAGCCTGATGGGATTTGTCTGAGAATCCTCAGCTGCTGATGTCATCCCAAACCCTCCCTCCCTGGAAAATGATTTTTGAGCAGTCAGGAACTGGAGAGGTCCCAGCTGTCTGGAAGTGGGTTAACATTGTCCTGATTTTTAAGAAGGGCAAGAAGGAAGACCCCAGAAACAACAAGCCTGTCAGTCTTATTTCACTGATGGGTAAAATCATGGAAAACATTATCTGGGAGGTATTGAAAGACACCTGAAGAACAACACAGTCATCAGTCACAGCCAGCATAGTTTTGTAAGGTGAAAGTCCTACTTGCCAAACCTGATTTTCTTTCACAACAAGATAACGCCCACTGTGGGTCAAGGGAAGCCAGCTAATGTAATCATTTTTGATTTCAGCAAACCATTCCATACTGTCTTTTGCAGGATCCTTCTGGACGAAATACCCATCCCACAGCTGGATAAACACATCATGTGATCAGTCAGCAGCTGGCTCATGGGTTGGGAAGAAAGAGCTCTAGAGAATCAGGTAACATCAGACTGGTGACCTGTCATTAGTGGGGTTTTGCAGGGATCCATCTTTGGGCAGGTTCTCTTCAACATCTTCACAAATGACTTGAATGCAGACACGGGAGGGACACTAAGTCTAACAACAGCATTAAGCTGAGAGGAGCTGTTGACTGCCTCAAAAGAAGAGGCCTGGCAGAGAGACCTTGACAAATTAAAGGGCTGGACAGTCACCAGCTGTGTGAAGTTCAGCAAGGGAAGGTGCTGGATTCTGCTCCTGGGATGGTCCTGGAGATCCTGTTCGATGGCCAGCTGGACACGAGCCAGCAGTGCCCTGGAGCCAGGAGGGACATCCCTGTCCTGGGGGCACCAGGCCCAGCATGGCCAGCCAAGCCAGGGCGGGATTGTCCTGCTCTGCTCTGGGCTGTGGCGGCCTCACCTGGAATGTTGTGTGCAGTTCTGGGCATGGCAATATGAAAATGACATTAAACTGTCAGAGACCAAAGGATGCCATGACGATGATGAAGAACCTGAAGGTGAAGCCCTGTAAGGAGTTTCTGAGGACATTGGTCTGTTCAGCTGGAGGAGACTGAGGGGAGTCATCATTAGGGCTTCAACATGCTTGCAAGGGGCATGGAGGAGCAGGTACCAATCTGCTCACTCTCTGAGACCAGTGACAGGACTCTAGGAAATGGCCTGAATTTGAGCTGGGGGAGGGTTTAGGTTGGATATTGTTGTAGCTGAGTTTAGGAACAGCAAGAAAGGTGACACGAACTCCATGATTCAGAAGGCATAAAACTTATTTATTAATAGAATATCACACTCTTATAGAGAAGATCGTGCACCTAAGACCTGATTGGTCTTTAGGAGACTCCTTGATTAAACAAGGAACAACTCCTTCTTGTAAACATCCTGCACAACACCAGGTGCAAGGGATAAGATAATAATTGTTTGAATTCTTTTCTCTAAGTTTCCCAGACTGAGTTATCTCTGTTCTCTCTCCAGAAGAACTGAGAATAACCACAGGATATCAGGAAAGGTTTTCCCCCAGAGGACGTTTGGGCCCTGGAACAGGCTCTCCAGGGCAGTGGTCATGGCACCAAGACTGACAGAGTTTAGGAAGCATTTGGACAACGCTCTCAGGAACATGTGTGACTCTTGGGATGTCCTGCATGAGACCAGGGCTTGGACTCAATGATCCTGATGGGCCCCTTCCAGCTCAGCATGATTCTGTGATCTTTCTCCTGGCCACCTGTGGGCTGGAAAAGGTTAAAAACCATGACAGCTGCAGGAACAGAAGGGCTCTGCCATTTGCTGTCTACGAAAAAGTGTGAAGCACTGTCACCTAGTGACGCTTACCTTTGTATGTTTTCCACTGATTTATGTAGAGATATATCCATGCTTGTTTGTGTATATTGTTGGTAATTCTACAGGACAATGACCACTACCTTCAGGCTGGGTAGCTCTGTTTCAAATGCAATAGCTTTGGCTGTTTTACAGCTTTCTGGTCCTGAGGATATATATTTTTTTCAGATTAGCTACTCTCTGGAGTCTGCTTTGGAACGTACAAGAGAACCATCATATGCCCACATGCTACAGGACTTGGAAACCTTGCAAACAATGCATAGATCCAAGTGATGGCGGTGAGAATTAAATGCATTGGATACTGTTTTGTCATTCATTTGACTCCACCAGAAATGCCCTTCACTGAGGGTGAAGGCTAAGAGGGTTGAGGGCAGCCTCCATGAAGCAAAATCCTTGTTGTTTTTAAATGTCTAAATCCCAGGAGGCTGTAATCTTTTTCATAATTTGGTTATTACTGAAGGACTGCAGTACCGCTGATGAAAACAAAGTGCCTGAGCTGATGAGCTCCACTTGTGACTCAGGAAAGGAGGAGATGATGGGGCAGGGTGATCTAGACATCAGGTGCAATGCTACATACAATGCAGTAAATCACATCTCTTCCTCTTCCACTCTTACTCCCACACACAGAGAAACTAATTGTATGACTCCACACACTGCAGATGCAAACACAAGATATTTGGAAGCTGAGCCTTGACTTAGAGCTAACAGAACATTCAACTAGTTCAGTGCATACTCACAGCTGGAAATCCACGCACAGATATTTTGTTCCAGGGAGGTGCAATATAGGCTGGGTTTTAAAATATATCTGACAGGTTTTAGCTTCTCAGATGCCACTGAAAGGTAAGGAAAGTTGGGCCCCTCCTTTCCTCTGCTTCTTTTAAAAGTTTCTGTAAAGACAGACCCTTCCATCAGCAAGAATGTTTTGTGGTGGTCATGCTTCTGGTAGGTGTCTGTGGTGTTTTTGAACAGTGCAACAAGCTGAGCTGGGGAAATTGCTATCAGCTTTTCTGAGAAAAGTAAACTCTGATCATCTCTAAAGGTAGGTACATGTTGATGACTGCTCCCAAAAATGGATAATGGCTTAGGCTCTCAGCTAGTATAAAATTACAGGGGTGAATTCAAAGAATCGAGCTCATTAACACAAACTGCAGAGCTGATGAACCTTGAATAGCTGGAAATGCTGGGCTTTGGATTTTATAATTAGACTTCTGATAGGGAAGAGAGACATGAGAGATCAAGAAAGCAATTAATTCTGTCACAAAACAAACCATATCTGACTCATCAGCATGAGCAGCACAAAGATCTCTAAAATTTGTCCTTTGAAGCCAGGGTACAATAACAGAGCTGCTTGAATAAAGAGAATGGAAAAGCACAAAATGCACAAAATGTGCTCCTTCTTGCCTGGCTCTGTTTCCAAACTTCCATCTCTTTCTTTTCAACTGCTGTGGAATAACACCCAAGTCAAATAATTTTCATCTGTTTTCATTTCTCGGGTATGTGAGTGCATTCAGAGTGAGCAATGCAGATTACCCAAAATTAATAACAAAGCATCTATCTTCTGACGGTTGTTCAATCTTCATGCATCTGTACAGCCCCATAATATGAAAATGAATTAATTGTTATAATACACTACACATGGTCTAGCTTCTTATAAATGGAGAGCATTCCCTGAGCTTCCAAAGAAGAGTAAGGTCACACAGGTGTGAAATACCTGAACATCTGACATGCTTATTAAGGACATGAAGTTATCCTGTATGGAAGTAAGGTCTCCAAATGTATGATGCTTGTCAGGGACTCTGCAAGTGTAATTTCCCTAATAAAGAAGGTTTTACACACATTTCCCAGAGGGAAGGTGATTCACCATGCCAGGTTGAAACCCAGTACACTGCAATGTAAGCAGCTCCCGGGACTTGGTGGCACAGTGTATGGAAATCCAGGCATGACTCACACACTCAATATAGGATTGTAGGGAGGTATTTGCAATAATTGAGCAGAACTTTAGCATCATATCCCCCCTGTTCTGTGCAGAAGTACCATGCAAGAGTAATCCTTTCTGATTCAGCCAAGTGCTCAGGGAGGTGCTTGATTCCATATATGCACTTAAACAGGACAGGATACTGATTTAAGCAAGTAAATCACACGCAGCCTGTGCTTTAACAACTTGCTAAAGCAAAGAATGCCTTTTGTTTTTTGAATTGATTTTTATCAAGCCTGGGAGGTTGAGGAAAGAGAACAACCCAATTGCAGAGGACAATCTTGGGCAGCAATGGGAGATCCCTGCAAGTTTTCTGTAGCCATCAGTGGGCTGGAGTGCTGAACACATGGGCAAGAGCTTCAGCCCAGCTTTACAAAAGGAGGATTCAGCACGTCTCAACACCATCCTGGGAGCGAGAAGGAGGAAGAGATGAGGGAAACATTAACACTGCCTGACTGTAGACACATAAATTCAGTGCCTGAATGAAGAGTGTGATTCACAGTTGCTGTATACATCTGGAGACAGACAGTCTCCTCTGTAGTGTGACTCAGAATGACCTCTGGAACCTACAGATGCTCTAAAGGAGACTATGTCTGCTAACTTTAAAGTAAATACAAATAAATATTCAAGGCATTATGAATACTTCTTCCTAAGGAGCTTCAAATTCGATGCTCAAAGCCTTGAAGGAATTTTGACTGCAATGTTTTTGCTAGAGACTCAAGATCCAGAATTTGCAGAGCCAATACACACTTGTTGGTTGTGTTACAAAGCCAGCAATGTTTAACTAAACTGTTCAAAGCCCCCTGCAGGGTTATGGCTATCTTTTGCATTGTAAGAGTAGAGTTATTTTTCTGTTAGTGCAATTGTAGAAATACAGAATTGTTTGGGAAATTCTTTGGGAAATTCTTCACCCCCAATTGTTAAAGGGGTTAGCAAACAAGCAAATCTCCCTTCCTCTTCTGTCCCACTCCAAAACAATCTGCACTATTACTATATTACTATGATGGAAAATCCAAGCTAAAGTTTAGCTTTAAGCTCTGTTTTACCAAATTAGTTCTGCAGCTTCTTCCTTCTTGCTGCTCCTGCTAAGATTTGCTACATTCTAGCATCAAAGAGACTTTACATGGAGTTGTACATGGAGTTGTTACATGTGCCCATGTGTGCACTTTTCTACGTAAAAGTGTAAGCAATGAACAGCATTCAGACAGCCTAATGCCTGAAACTCATGGGTGAAACAGTGTTTTTAATGACTACTGGTGTTTTCAGAAAAGTTTCATTCGAGGATGGTGCACCTCTCTGAAGTGAGGTAATGGAAATACAGTGTAAAAGAGGAGAAGCTCATAGCTGAGAGTTCTTACTAAATCCTCATTTTTTAATATGTCTCTCATGGACAGTGAATTAGGATGGAAGTAGCTGAGCTCCCTGTTGAACTGTGGGACTGAACTTCATCTTGACATCCTGGATATTCATGGTGCTCTGCACCCCTCCAATGCTATTGTGAAGAGGGGAATTAATTCTCTGGGTCTAATGGGGCTGGCATTTGGCTCTCCTCTTTGTCCAGCTTTTATGGATCTGAGCCCTTCGTGCAGCAGCACATGCAGAGCTGCATGCCCTGATCCTAAGTGCACTTCCTTATCAGAATATATGGCACTGCATTAGGCTGCATGTTTATGGCTTAAAACACTGGCTGATAATGTGACTATAGTCAAACAAAATGCTACATGCAACAGCAACCAATTCATTTGTTTTAGGGAAAGAATATGACATCAGAAAGAAAGAGATATATGCTTAGCTACATTTGATTGGAGGCAGTCACATAGCTGAAATGATATAAACATTAAGATATATCTTCCTGATAATCACCCACTTTTGTATATTATCTATTTATTTTTCTCTGGTATCTTAGTGGGACTTGGAATATATTAGACCTGGTTTTTTTTTCCAGTAGGCATTTAGTGCATTGCTGGAAGCAAAATTTCTCATTCTTTCTGGTTATATTATTCTCACAAATAGCAGTAGAAGTGGTATTTTTAATGGGTACTTATGTAATTAAATAGAAGAATGTTCACAGAAATTAGCTTTATTAGTGCCTAGTGTGGTTGGAGTTTGAACCTTTTCAGTCTGCAGTTAGAAATATTAGATAGCAGATTGATTCCAAGCAAAATACACATTTCTGGAGTTTTCCTTTTCTAAAGCGCTGTTGTGAATGAAATGGCTCCTCAGAGCTTTGAAAATGGACTTCCTTAAAGGAAATACTTGATCAAACAGAAAGGGTTTAGGCTGTTGCAGGTACTCTGTATTGTATAATAGCTCTTTATTTTTTTTTCCTTGTAATTTTTCTTCTAGAATTATTTTCAGAGCTGTACTAGCTCAGATGCCAACCTTTCTTAGATTTGTAGTGTTTGGAAAACTGCAGTGCCAGAAGGAGGCTCTCAGGGACAGTACAGTCCCTTTTATTGCTCTGATGCACAAGGAGTTAATTGTGACTGTCACCTCCACAGTGTGATCTCTGCACAAAAAGAAGCAACAATCAGGTGATTGTGCTCTTTTAAGAAACAGACCACGTCCTCATTTAATCTATGGCACTAAGATAATGCAATAATAAATACTAGAGCTAGCATTTTATTTGTAAGGCCCCCCTTTTCTCTCTTAAAATAGCCTTCTATTTACTGAAAATGCTTATGTTTGTTTTCAGAGTGAAGAGGAGAGGGAGAGGTAAGCAAGAGGACACTTCATTTGAAAATTAAATTAACAAGTTTGGAGTTACAAGATGTGACTGACAGAAACTCTGCTTGGATAACTCAAAGCAGGTGAAGGTAGAAAGTTCAAATGCAGCATTTCAAAACCCAGTCAACTCGAGAGAAAAAATACTGTTTAGTGTGGAAGCTAGGTAGTTTGCTCTAATTTAGGCTTAGAGTTCTCTCTTTTCTGAACACTACTTCAGAAATCCATTTCCTGTGTACATTTACCGTAAGTATTTCTCATAAGGGAATCTATCCACTGAAATCACATTAAGAGTGTTTTAATTATCCTTAGGGCATTTGACAAAGCAGATTTTGTAATTGAGGGGTAGTTGGTTACACTATGTACAGTGTATAAGGGTTTAAGGGTTTGTTTCTCTGCTGACTGGAAACGTGAATAGTGGTGAAGGGAACAACAACTATTTCAGCTGTTTCCATGAAAGGAAGTGGAGACCCATGCGTTTGCCTTGACCCCCTGATTCTTTTTTCTGTGTTATTTCATTTTAGTGCTTCTGACACGCACATCTGTGTGTTAAATAGGCAGAATTCTTTTGACTGTCTGAATTACAGACAGTGCTGCTGTCAGTGATGTCCACAGCAAACCTTACTTGGCTGCTGTTGTGAGGAGGAAACAAGTGAGTGTTACTGGTGAAGAGATCCCTTGAAAGCCCTCATTTTCAATACATTTCACATTTCTTTCCACCCAGCCCCGGTTATTTCCCCAAGCCATTATTTTTCATTTTCTAAACTCAATTTCCTGTTCCTTTTTAAGTCAATAGCTTGACTTTATCTTACTGTTTTCTTTACAAATGTTAAGACCACACACTGAGCTCTGCTAACACATTGTATTATGCTACTAGTAGACAAATTTTAACATCACATCACATACATGTTGCAGTTGCTGTTGTAACATGCCTTTTAAAAAATATGTTTATTGGATGAAATTGTCTCTTTCTCAAGAAAAAATCTGGTTCTTCAATATAATTTATTATGCCTTTTAAAATTCTGTCTGTTCAATAAAATCTTTGCTATATTATAAATACCTGTAACGAAAATATAATTTAAAATTCTGAGAGAAAACTTTTTTTTTTTTACTTTTACATTTTTCACAAAACCCACACAGGCACCAAGGAAAGACTAACAATAAAAATAATTTACTCCCGTACAAGCTGATCTGGGTTGGAAACATTCAAAAGAGAGATTTTAAACTTGTCGTCTGTTGAAACTTTGGCTACAGCATAGGAACTGATCTTAAAACAAAGGAGGGTCTTTTGTTTCCCACCCTTTTAACCTGAACATTTCTTTCAAGGCCTGATGGAGTGTTGTTAGTACTTTCCTTACTGTAATAAACCTGAATGAGGACTGGCTAAATTTGTTGTTATCTGAGGGAACCAGCCTCTAAGCTTCATTGCACAGGACTAAAAGTGGCCCTTACCTTGCCAGATGAGTCTATTCTGAAAATTAAACATTAGTGAAAATAAGTGCTCTCATTCTGTAATAGCAGCAATTAGAAATTTTCATGGTTTGCTTGTTCATTAGTTATGCATTGCCAGAAAGCTTTTGCATGGAAAGGACAGCAAAGGGAAAGCTTTCTGATCTGGACCACTTGCAGGATTTTTTTTCTTTTTTTTAATGGCTTCTCTTCCTAAGCAAATTTCTTAGTAGAGAGGGAGCGATTCAGTACAAGCGGCATTCAATAGTACAGATATCATCCTTTAACTGTTGACTAGAAGAATATTATAGAATCCTTAAAACTGGCAAACAGGCAGGCTAAGCCCAGGATGGGCATGAAGCCACCACAAAGAATGTTTCTTAAATCTTACATTTGGAAAGACAACTTTCAAGGTTGTCTTTAGAGAAGTCCTTTTTTCCACAGAAGATTTAATTAGTTACAGTATATAGGTTTACCTTTTAATTACAGGATTTAGTGTGAAGTTTGAAAAACTTTTATTTGAACTGATGGATTATGGGCAAAATGTAAAATTCCCGTCTTAGAGACACTTGCATAATTTTAAGGAATAGACAGTGAAGAAGAATCGAATCAAATATTTCTAGTGAGTCTGCAAAACACATTTCAATAGTAGACAAGAGAAAGAAAAGTAAAAAGCAGTCAGCACTTTTTTGGGTTTTCTTTAGCACTTCAATGAGATAACTATCCCCTGGGAATCTTCATTTCCTTGTTCTAGATCCCCTAGCTTTTCTGAGCATCCAACATGGCTTTTTTTTTTTTTTTTCAATTATTAGAAGCAAAACAATATATCATTTTGACTCTTGTTAAAGAGGTATGTGTGGAAAGCTGATAATGCTAGGAGGTTGCTCACCCTAGCTGCTTTCTGACAGCCACCTCTGCCTCAACCTCTTCTTCCCACTCCACATTCCATGCTCACCCTTCTCAGGGTATTTTTTTTTTTATCTCAAACAATTTCGCCTTGTCTTCCTAGATGTTTTGGGAATTTATAGTCTTTGGGTGGACTTTTCTGCAACAGCTAGCTTTTCTGTTCCACTTGGCCTGGCTACTTGCAGGTGTAGGCATCTCAGAAGGCAGCTGTACTGCCTTGGAGAACTAACTGAGGCTCCACAGGTAGGAGATTGGAGCCCAAAGTTCATATAATTGACAAATAGATCAGTACTCCATCAGGTGATTCATAACTGGTGGAAAGAAAGCCAAGTGCTCTGAAGTGAGACTCTGTCCTCATTAAACACGTAGGGCCTAGAAAGACCAAGCTCATAATTCAGGCACTTCACCTGGGGAAGTTCCAAGTCTGCTGGACAGAATGCCATCCCATGGTCTGGGATGCCTCACCGGGGGCTCTTTTTTATTGGTGTGTTTCTGTCTGTAGTCTAAATTGTGAATAACTTCATCAGTGTTCACTGATGTCCCAGTCCAACCCCAGCCTCCCAGATGTTCCTCTACAGGAGAACAGAAGGGCAAGGGAGCATTGTTTGGAGAAGGAACAAAACACCTATGACAGAAGCAGTACTGGCTGCAAGTATTAAATCCGAATAAATGACAAATATAACAAAGACTGCAATATTCGTGACAAATCCATGGATGAGAATATATCCCCATAGCTTTGGCAGTTTGGTTCAAAACTGCTTGGTAATTCAGGTTTTGAATCCTACTGCGTGCTTAAGTGAAGAGGGTGGAAGAATAAGTAATGTGAAAATTGTTTAAAATAGAGTATTAGGGTTTTCAGGGGAGTACTATTGCATTTCATGCCTGAGGGGGAAAATCTACTATGAAGAAAGGTTTTGAAAAAAGATAACACTAAAAAGTGTAATTTTCCTGTCTTATCCCCTCACACCCGTTTTTTCCCTTCCTTGATATTTGTATTAAATATGAAGCAATCAAAGCAGCAATCACACAACTAGAGCATACACAGACTTTGGAAAAAAAACTACAGGTGGGGAGAACGAATATTTCCAACTCAGTGCCATACCCTACAGTTAATTTCCTTCATTTATGATATCAACCAATGCTTGCAGCAGTCTATCATCTCTATGCTTGTAAGGTTTGGCATTGTAAAAAAGATCAACGTAGTCACTGTACAGACTTTCTTCTGAGCCTCTCAGCTGGGAGGGCTTGTTCAATTTTTTCAGGGCTTGATAGAAGTGTTCATATGGAATGTTTAACTTCTGGCTTGCGGTCTTCTTTGGCAGCTGCTTCTGATCCATCTGTCTGCTAAAAGCACTTTGCAGTAAGTGCAGCATGGCCTCTGATGGGATTTTATCTTCTGCTTTGTCACTGCTGCTGCTGCTGTCTTCTGTGGCCTTGGGTTTTTCACTCAGGCTCTCCAGTGTGGTATGGTCCTAGAACACAGATCAGCATGAAAAAAGGTCAGGTGTCAATGGAAGACTGTCTGCACTAAGGCTTGCTCTGGTTGGTGATCTCCATCTATGTGTGGGAAAATGTTATTTTTTCATTCAGGAGCCACTTGGGCATCTAGAAAACAAGCAGACCATTATCAACCAAAACAAACTATCGAAAGGACTGTACTGTGTAAAATATCAAGTCCTCCCACAATATAGGCTGTTATAAATTCAGATTCCACATTGGCAGGATACAACACGTCATTTTATACCAGTATTTGTCCCAGTCTTAAGAGGTATTTCTAGTTGTGCTATGGGACACAGCACTCTAAATGAAGGAAACATATATGCAGTGGTGATGGCAGCTCTGATTGTGGCTTATACTCTTAGGAAAAAGATGGAACAAGTGTTTCCATGCAACCTTCTCTGTAGATGACCTCACCTGAGAAAAAGATAGTGAAGTACGGCTAATGGGTGGTCATAACACATATCTAGGAGAGCTTGGAAGACCAATCCCAAATATAGGTTCAGAGAGCAGTTAGTAAGAGGCATGATCTTGTTTCAACACTAGCATATGCCTACAGTGCTTCCTCATTCAACCTAGAACTGCATTTCTAAGTGAACACTCATTTTATCTTCATGTAATTTTTACCATGTCCACCCATTTTCTCCTACAGCACCTGCTAAATCCACTTTTACTTTCTTCCAATTTATTTTCTTGCCTGTGGCTGCCAGACCTGGGAACACTTATGCAATGGGTTTAAAGACCATTATCACGCCCACCTTTCATAACCTGTCTGAGGAAGGTTAAACTCTCTGTGCTTTATGGATGTCCTAATTACTTAATGGGGAGACAATTTGATGTGATGGGATTATTTTCTGAAGCTGTTGACGTAGTCAAGCACTATGAAAATGTGCATTACTACTGTCCTGTACATCCTGAAACCCAGGATCACTCTGCCTTGCTGTATTTTTAGTGCACGGTTATCTGTAGGGTAAACAGGGAGTGCTAAAGGATCTGGCAGCAACAGATCCACTGAGCCAAACCTTTTGAATCAGTAAGTCCCTGACTTTTGTCAAGCCCTTTGTTCCTGAAATTCCTTCCAAACTCACTGAAAGCACTCCAGCAGGCAAAGTTCCTTTACAACGTGACACTTGTTCTCATTAGAATTACATAAATTTAATGTGTCTGTCAGAGGTGTCTTCCTCCCTCCTTCCACCACTCAACTGCATTAGCCATAGAGCTCTTGCTTTAGGAGTAATTTCCTGTTATCATTCTAAACCCCTTATATTTTGCAATTTGAAAACAGAGACTAATAAAAATATCAGTTATTGACATGGGCAAAATTACAATATACACTCAAAACCAGTCAGGAGTTAGATGAAAGGAATAAAAAATAAATACGTGTCTTCTTACTAGGCAAAAAAAAACAAAGCAATAAACCAAAAAACCCACATTTTCTTATAAACTGAAAAACATGCAAGGAATAAATGTAATATAACTCTACCTCTACAAGATCTGTCATCTTCTCCACTCCTCTTCTGTCATTCTGCACAGCATTGTAGGATGTATACACACGTGGCTGCTTCATGTGTTCAGGCTGGGTAGCAGTGCCATGCAAAATCAATTTCCAGTTTACAATCCTCCCCTCATTTTGTATTCGTCTGGACTGAAAAACAAGCGTGGCATCAGAATAGGTTCTCAGGACATAAAAGAGCAAAATAGACACTTGAATGCAAAGTACACAGAAGCGACCAAAGCAAATTATCAGGCTTTCAATACCTCCCTATTGTGTGTGATTCATAAGCACAAAACCCCCACATATAGTAGAGACAGAGTATATTAGAGTGTGGGATTTAATACGATAGCTTAACCACTCAAAATACACACATTTTGATATAACATAATTATTAATTCATCATGTAAGCATCAATGGAATTTTGTCATAACACAGAATGCTAGAAGTTACTGAAGTAGCATTTTGCATTATTAGAACTTGTTCACTAGGCCATTCCTTGGTGATTTCCTTATAAAAGTTACCATTGGAAACGATAAGGTGAAATACTATTCTTTGCTATCGTGTGGTGCTACAACAGCAATCTGAAATACAGTGTGTGGAAGCAAGCAGCAAATGTTTATTTATAAATTTTGGTGGCAGTATAAATAGAAGTAGAAGTAGTAGTGGAAGTAAAAAGTGGAGGAGACAAGGACAGAAAACACAAAAACCTACGAGGTGGGGAAAGAATGTATTATGCCTTGAGGACAAAAATCTTGCTTTATTGTAAGTTTCAGGAAGCTCTCACTTGAAATGAGAGCTAATTTACAAACAATATGCTCTTCTTAACTTCGTTCCACAAAAATGCATTCGAAGAGCAGGATATCTGTAACTGTGGGGTTATCTATAAGCCTGCAGCATTAACACTACACTGCTGATAGTAATATTTACTCCTGGTGCCCTGTCCATCTGCTCAGCTCTTGGCAATACCCTCCTGTTTACAATTTGAGGCCAATAGGGGCTGAAGGCTCAGTGTCTAACAGGAAGCTTTCAGTTTTTGGCAAGATCTGACCCCTAAGGACAAGCTTATTAACAGACAACTTCAATGAGATGAGTGAGCTTGATCACTCTCTCTTTGAAGGGAATTATTTTTCAGTTGCCTACCAAGCAGCTTAATTCTGGTGTCTTGCTGTTGTAATCCATATCCCCAGGTGGCTTTAGTAAACTGGTTTATTTCATATCTGTAGACTACTTGGCTTTAATCCTTAAATGTTGTTCAGCATTAGATACTCTCAGCAAGAAATCAGGGAAATGTGTACATCAGAATAGGTCACTGAGATCCCCCAAAAAATCATTAATTCAAAAGGTTCTCAGTTAATGAAAACTATGCAGATGGACCAAGGGAAGACTAGATCCACGCTGTGTTCTTTTCTGCAAAAAAGAATTTCCAATTAACCACATGTTAATTTGATTTCATATTTCAATCCAAGAATCACAGAAAACTTTATTAAGTGATTAATTTTGGTGGCGTGTGCCTGAAAAACACAGGCATGAATTTTTTTTGACAGGTATGTGCCAGTGAAACGAGAATGGTGCTTTGCATGTAGGTAAAGAACAAGAAAATCTGACCCTACCATTTTTCTTTAATCTTTAATGCAGCTGGATATCTTAAATAGCCCCTCATTTAGCTTGCTTAATGAGCAGCCTTGTTACTCAGCGTGCTTTATAGTGATGAGTGATCATTTCATCTGTGTTAGCTCCCAAACACAGCTAGTTAGCATACAGGCATACTCACCATATCAGTAATTCTTAAAATCCAGGTGCCTGCTGGATTTTCCCCCCATGTGTGGACAGACATGAAGTCCCAGTTCTTGAAGCCATTGGGAGATTTGTCTCTCTCTCTCTCAGCCAGTAAGACAGTGCTGGTCCCTGTGTGGGTGCAAGATCAACACTCTGATTGTCCAGGCACTGCCTGCTCCTACTTTTCATATTTGTCAGCTTGCACACTGCCTAGAGCAGAGGTGACCTGGAAAATACACTGTTCAGCAGTGGCTCCTTTAGCAGTCGCTCCTGTAATTATTTTTACAGCAGTGCTTAGGAGTGCACAAGCTGTTAGGTCACACCAAGAAGGTACATCTTGTTCAGTGTTCTATCTCTGGCACGAAAAGGTAGTGAATGCACATAAAAGAAGCATAAGGAGAAGATGTCAGGCACAACTTGTCTTTCCCACCGATGAGCTGTTCAAGAAACTTCTGAAACGGAAGTTTTGAAGGTAAAACTTGTGCAGTATTATGAAACCACAGTCTTATCATGATTTCATCACTGGTTTGGGGTTTTTGTTTGGTGAGTGGGTGTATATTGTTACAGCCTTGCCTTCCAACAGGGTGAAAAATGCATTTGCATTGTTATTATTACAAAAATGCTACAGCTCACAAAAGCATTTCTGCAGCAAAAGAGGTTCTACTGCACAGGAGGAAATTTGTTTGGCTTGTTGACATATAAGGAAAAAAGCAGGGGAGCAATATTTGCATAATAAGGAGCAGTGAAGCCCCAAGGAGCCTTGTCACAATTTATAAATATATTTAAAGATAGCACCATAAATACAGAAAAGGAATGACATACATTTTCTACTAATGTTCTGCAGGAAAGGTAGAAAAGCAGCAAGAAACAACAGAAAAACAATTTAACCATGAAAGCAAAATGATAGTGCAGTGGAGGCAGCAGTACTTGATGATTGCTACCTAGAACATAAAAATTAGATCAGCCTGATATTTAAGCTCATATGTGAAAACTTGTCCTTTTTTTCCTATTAATACCAGTTGATCTAACAGACTTTACTCTTCGTTGTTTATAATTTTTTTTTGTCTTATTGTGTTGTTTCAGGACATTGTCAAGACAGTTTGCCATATTCTAGCTCATTTAGTACAGTCGTACTAAGGTACCTAACATAATTTGGCTTTTTAAATACACCAATGGGGAGATGCATGAAGTGAAACCTAAGGAATCAGATATCCTCAGCTTTCCATTAGTCTGCTAAATCACAGAAAGTCTGATAAGAATTATTGATCTATAATCCGTTGTCTGCCAGGAGCCCTGAGGTTTCATAGGTCCAGTTGCCTCTGTGAAAATGTTCTGTGCCTTTGTTTTCTGAAGTATCATTTTCCAATCTCTTTTCACAAAAATAACCCAGAACAAGTGAAGGCTGAAGAGGGGTCTCTATAGCTCCCTGGATGCTTTACCCTCACTGTATTTGTCCAATGATACATTTAGCTCTCTTTAACCATTGAAAACCACATTTTTTCATGAAGTGAAAGTTACACACTATGGCAACACAAACAAAATGTGTCTTTGCCTCCTGTACCTGATGGAGAAACCAGAGTGACATGAAGATCACCTCTACGGGAATACTCAATCGTTGCCTCGAGCTGCACGTGCTCCAGAGATGCAATGGAGTTCTCTTGACCCTCGCAGGCCTTTGTGGGAATTTCAATGATGACTTCTTCATTTGCTCTTAATAATCTGTCAAAATTAAAGTAGTTCTCTGATTACCCACAGGAACTCTTGATTCTGGGTCATGAAGTGTAAATGACACGTTTAACAGCCAATTCAGAATGATGAGAAAGAGTCAATTCCAGCTCAAGAAAAAAAGGTAATGTCTGCTGTTCATGCTCTGTACAGAGAGAGACTCTGCATAGCTTTCTCTGCACAGTTCCCATTACTTTCAAATAGAATGGGTACCTAAATCTCCACATAAATAATTCTAAACTCAGTATCATGGGATCTTTATTTTCGTAATGTAACATACAGGACTGCAATAAAAATACATAAAGAGCAAGTGTGGCATACATCAGTAGAGTATGGTCAGTAGAGGGTCAACACTCTGTGAAACAAACAGAGTCCATAAAAATAATTTGATAGTAAAATAGCATAAATAATAAGATTACCAAGCAGCGACTCTCCAAAACACTGCAATATATTTCTGCAGACAGACCTTTGTTGCATTCATGTGGTGTAATTTCAGCCTTTGAAATAGATAATTTTTTCTGGATAAAAATCCATATGAGAACATGTAGAGACAAAAAAGAGTCTAGATATCCTTATTGATTAACCAGCTCAGTAACTAATTATAATTAATCTGTCTCTTCAGGCTCACTGTGCTGTTGGCACGTGGCTGATAAGACTTTTCAGTGAGCCTTTGACACACTTGTGTTTCATAAGAGAAATGCTACAGACATTACTAAAGCCCAATATATCACCTTGATTGCAACATACACAAGCCTGTCACAGGAGAAGAATTGCTAGGACCCATTACAGACACTTTTATTTTTTAAAAATCTTCGTGAGACATCAGTATCTTTTTATCTGTCTTCTGATGGTTGCTAAAAATTCACAACCTTGCTGGTTGGGCTCAACCTCACAGTATCATTCTTTCATACACTGTCTGCACAAACAGACATAATAATCTTAGTCTTTGTTAAGGCTTCATGCTAGTAATTTCCCTCAGTCTTGCAATAAAAAAAACAAACCAAGAAGCAAATACTGCTTGCCTGCTCCTGGGGAATATAGTCTGGCAAAACTCAAACGAAGTTCCTTATTCTCATTCAGAACAATCTGTGAAGAATATGATCCTCAGGCTTTATTACAATACACACCAGCTTGGTAAATGATAATGCAAATCCTTACCTGGGTTCAAAGCTCTTGTCTTTGACAATACACTCTCTCTTTTCTGGTACACTTTTCCATCTCTTGGGATCAGCTAAATCCACCAAGGCATTGGCGTTGAGTAGCCCAAACCCAAATCGGCTGTTGACCATCAGTCCTGCTCCATTTTTTTTCCATCCTGGATTTCCAGCCAGTGGATCATATTCTGAGGTCCACACTACCAAGTGCTGCATATCCCTCCATGTTAGATCTGGGCTGTTTGGAAAATGTTCCTGGTTAGTTGTTTCAGGGCTATCTATCATTTTTCTATCAATTATTAGACTGAAACAGAACGTGTTTTGAATGTATATGGCATCCCACTGTTTTATAACACACAGCATGTTGCACTTATCCTCACAACACTTCTCTGGGCAGACAACATTTCTGTGTCCTTGAAGAACAGGTATTTAGCAAGAGTAGAGTCCAATCCTCCAAAACAATTCAGGCATTTAAGTTAGCTAGCAATACTAGAATTTCCCACCCATCTTTTTAGGACCTGGACTTTGAAAACTGGGTATTTGATTCCATCTGTGACTCACTCTACCCTTTAAAATATCTGAGTGTCTTGGCTCATGTCACCAAAGGGTGTGCAGTAGAAAACGGGGCTGAATCTACACGATACAAGCATTAAACCAATGCACTACTG
This sequence comes from Leptocoma aspasia, assembly GCA_013399835.1. Taxonomy (NCBI): domain Eukaryota; kingdom Metazoa; phylum Chordata; class Aves; order Passeriformes; family Nectariniidae; genus Leptocoma; species Leptocoma aspasia. Next base: position 543,039 of record VXAX01005450.1, on the reverse strand, counting down.
CCTAAAGTGTTTTCTGTGAAAAAAGTTAATTGTCCTGTCCTTTCTTAGCTTCCACAAGGCTTAAATTCTGACTACCTGCCCTGCAGGATCCAAACCTGGCTGCTCCCTGCTTGCTCTGACAGACAAGCTTGGGCACCTTCCCTTTTATGCCTCATCACTGGCAGAAATTCTTCTGTAAATTGGCTGATGCTTAGTTTAAACTCCTGCAGCCTATTGTCTTCAAATCAGATTCTCCTGAATCCATGTACACCCTCACTTTTAGGCGCATCTGACCAGAAATCAGTAAATGCTGTTGCCAATACACAAAATATTCCTCACTCATCACTATTTATTCACATTCGTTCTGCTTTTCTAGGAAGGTGTTGGGGCAAGTAGCTGCTTATTTTTAGTCATCAGTCTGAGCAAGCCTGACTGACAAAAAATGGAGCTGCAGTATGAGGTAGTGCCTCTTAAAACAGGCATTTTGGGGAAGGCAGTGGGGTGGTTGAGATAAAGTAGTTTCAAAGGTCATGGTGTGCCATCTTACTTTGCTTCCAGCGCCAGAGCAAAAATTCCTGCTGCCAGAGGTGCGGATGCAGAGGTCCCTGTGTGAGTTTCTGTACATTCGTTGTGAAGATCAACACTTGTCTGACAGAAAAGGGAAAAAAAAAAAAACGAGAAAAAAAGAAAAAGGCAAAAGAGCATAAATAGACAGTTGTAAATACTGTTATATCCATACTCACAAACATAACTATGTGTCCCTTACTTGGTGCGTATTAATGTACTCCTCACCAGCAGAAAAAGTGATGAGTGTTTAAATCTGTTCATATTTCAATCCACTCTTTTTACTTCAACTATAATTTTAGTATCAAAACGTTTTGTGTTGGAACAAAATACTCCCACTCTGAATATCTTATTTTAGTCTAAAGGTTTCGCAATAAGTGTTTCAGGCTTACTGGTGATTCATGAAAACAGATCATTGTGTTGGGCCTAGAACATTCAAAATTACTGCTTACTAGGAAATTACTCATAGGATTAGCATTGGTGTTCTGCTCCCTCTTCAGCAGAAGAACTATAATTTGTAATGAATAAACACCAAACTCATCGGCCCATTTATCTAAATCTCGACTATAAAGAGAAGCCACTTAGTAAAGATGGATCTCCAGGCTAACTTGGAACGACACAGTTTTAATCCCCATCAGTGCAGTGTATTGCAAAATTAGCATCTACCAGGGCTGGACAGAAATTACAGGTATTTCAGCATTATGGTGCCACAGCAATTTTCTTCAGCACAGTTAAGGAAGGCACACAGACAGGTATGCCTGCTTGTCGAGTTTGGAAGGTTTGGAGGCACTGTTGTTGCCATCTCTCATCTTAAAAAATGTAACAGCAAGGTATAACAGAGGCCCTGACATCACAGGTTTTGTTTTTACTCTGAATCTCTCTTCTTTTGCCCTTTGTGAAGAATAGTGCCATATCAAACCATGCTGAGACCACTTTCACACACAAACAGCGATCACAAACCACAGACAAATTCAGCATGTTGATTTAACTGCATTGACACAATGATTTTGTTTAAACACTGCTTTAAGGTAGAAGACTAGAGGAATACAATCACTTTTTGGATTACAAATCCCTTAAAGTTTCCAGACAAAAGCACTAAGCACATAACATATAACATAAAGCAGGCACTCGAAGCCAGGCATTTAAGAGGTTTTGTTTATTATTTGCATATATCATACCTTTCTATTTGTTCTGAAACTGGTAAAAGCAACTTACAATTCTTTGGTCAGTATAATCCCCGCTGCTGTATGCTGTGGCCAGAGTTGAAGAGCACTTCTCTGCATACCAGGGAGAAAGCCCTTGCTGAGAAGCACTGCTAATGGAGATGGTGTAGATGCTATCAGTGTAACCATCACAGTCACAGTTGTCACCCTGACGACCTCCGTTCCCTGAAGCCCACACGAAAATGGAGCCTTTCCCATTTCGGCCCTAGGGAAAGAAAAAAAACAAACCCAAAAAGGGGAAGTGAACGGTTATCAAAGGGATTTCAGATCTCGAAATGTATCTTTAAAACTCCTTTCCCCAAAAAGCCTAATGTAGCAAACATAGGAGAGGAGCAACTTCCACAAGCACTGTAGAAGAGAGATAGAATAAACCAGCTGTTTGAGATATCCCACTGCTCACCCTCCAGCACAACTCTTAATCTCACTGGCCTAGGTTTAGTGTTCCAGACACAGCAGCTTTCCTCAGGTTTTCAAGTAAAAAACAGACTCTGTGTTCAGTGAGTAAATTTTTCCACATGCTGCTGTTTGATCCTCATCATTTCTAGAAAAAATGCCTTTAAAAAAAAAAAATTGGCAAGTTTTTCCGAAGTTATTAAATTTTCCTTTCCTGTACTCACAGGAGGTATGGGTTAGTAGTGTGAATGATGGACACACTGAAAACCCTCCCTTCTCTCACAGATCCACGGGTCAGCATCACCAGCCTCCAGGCATAACCATGTAAAACATCACAGCTATCACAGAAGAAACATGCATCACTATCCAGTCTCAAGCTCTACTAGTTCTTCAGAGGAAAAAAATATGTTTCGTGTGACAAGCAAAATTTCATGTGTTGTTCATTATTAATATATATGCACATATATGTTCATTATTAATGTACGCACATTTAATATTCCACAGCAGTTGGGATACAATTGGTTTTTTATCATTCCATTTGGTGAGATTTGAAGTTATTTATGCGAATGATATTTTCAGTATTTAAAACATTAAAAGCAAAGAGAAATAAGATGTACTCTGTGATACAAGTTTTTAATTCGGAAAGACAAGCCACACCAACTACAGGAAATTATATAGTATCTTTGAGAGCAAAGGCTGCAGTCCAGAAAAGCAGTGGTGTATCCCAGCACCTGCTCTGATTTCACTTAGAGTGATGGCAACACTGCCTTGGTTTTTCAGGTTTCACTGTGCTCAGGTGCTTCACCAGAGCAGCAGTGAAGGATCCAGGGATTAGAGCTGTTGTCAATCCCAACACTGGCTGACTTCAAACAGGATGGAGACCAGACAGACCTTTGCAAAAGGAATCCTTGAATCCTGAGAGACAAGTAGGTAAATTTATTCCCCATTAGAAATAAAACAAGATACAAAAAAAAGATACATTCTCCACCAAAGAACCTGCTTTTTCAGAGTAAGACCAATGGACATTTTTGCCTAATTTTCACCTCTAATTCTCCCTCTGCTCTTGCTAGGTATCTATGGGCATATATCCTGTTACAGTCTCTCTCCTCTTAGTCTCCATTATTCCCTCAGAATTTCTTTGTCGGCTGTCAGCATTTGAATTGTTCTCTCCTTTTCTCCTTCTGCCTACAGATGTTAATTGCCCTTTATCCAAAAATTTGTTGCTTGTCCTTCAAGCTATTTTTCTCTTCTCCCCTCTATGATTCAGTCTTCCTCTCTTTATTAGTCCCTGTCTATCTTGAGATATCTTTTCACCTCACTGGCAAGAGCTAGAATAGTTTACTAACAAATTCATGGCAGCTCTCAGTTTGCACCCTATTTATCATCCAAACAGATCCAAAGAGTGTAACGTGAAAAAAAGAAACCCATAAAAGTATTGCTCCCAGTATTCTTCATCATGCATTTGTACTATTTTAATTTTAATTGGATCATGACATGCACCAATTTATAAATTAATGCAATTAGCACAATACAAGCTCATCCACAGGGTGCTAAAATGCATCACTATTTCACAGAGCAAAATATTCATGAAGCAGGAATTTTGTATTAAATTTTATGGGCTTTCAATGCAGAAATCCAATTACTGTTCAGTGTAAAACAAGCAGCATAGAAGGGTGGGTGTAGGGTGAGACAAAGGCAGCAAAATTAAGGATGTAAGAAAAAAGCTTATCTATGGAGATTAGCAGCTAAAAACCAGTTCAGAAAGCCCTAATGGTATTTTCTCAAAAGTCCTTTCTGGCTGAAAATTCCTCTCATCTGTACTATTAAAATATATTGTGTCCATTCAAGTATATTTGAGCAAAGACAGCACAAATAATTTTCATTTTTTTCTCTGGTATCAACCATTTAAAAATTATCCTCTCTGCCAAATTTTTTTGCTTTATTTTTCCCTGAAGCATCATACCTGGTTTATCCCATACTCGAAAGCCTTCTGTGCCAGTCTCCCAGGTCCCTCCACAGTTTTACCATCGTCATTAGGGCCCCAACTTGCACTGTAAATATCCACATGTTCTGGATTGAAACCGATTGAACTGGCCTCAATAGCATCGGTGACTATTCCATCCAGCATTCGTATACCTTCACAGGAAAAAAAATAGAAGCAGACTGGATTTACTTTCTGTTCCCTCCTCCTTGTCTCTGTTAACTGGTTTTAATGTTTCCAGTAAAATTAAGCCATAAGTACTGCAACCGCAGCCAACTGCTGTTCATGTAGAAATATTGAGGACAGCTCCTGTCAGTGTAAAACAGTATAGTTAGACTTTATTTGCAAAGTTCAGTGTTTCTCTAGAAACATTAAAAAAAAACCAGCTTAAAATCTCGTTAGCCTCCTATTTATTTCTTTCTCTCCTTCTACAAAGACCCAAGAAGATGACGTCTTGCTTACTGTTTCTGTTTTTTTCTTATTGCATTCTCTTTCTTCCTCTTTCTTCTCTCTTATATCTGCAACAAAGACTTCTCAAACTGCTAAAACGCCACTGAAATTAAATAGGTTTTACCAACATTACTTTTATCTTTAAGAGTTCTAAGAGTTTTAGTTCAAAGATGTAGTTCTGAATGTTCTGACCAAAGCACTTGTCCCTAGCAGTCATTAAAGGTTTTGCTCTCTCTGTGACGCTGCAGTTTCACCAGCTCTTCAATCTCCACCACAAAAAAAATCTCACTGTTTTTCTACTGCCATGGTTTTTTCTACTGTGAGCAATCCAGAGATATCTAGTCATTAACAATTTATTAGGAGCTGCATGATCTAATCTCCTTCAGAGCAAGCCTGAACTCAGTGGTACTTAAAATTCAGGTGCAGGCAGCGGTGCATCTGCACTGGATCCACTGCAGAGCTGTGCAAAGCCACAGCTCTGCAGTGGGGCTGCTACCACAGTCCAGTGCTGGAAGACAGCAGAAAAAACAGAAGTCTGGCAAAATTCCCACTGTGGCATGGCTCTTACAGCAACAGCAGCAATATAAGAGCCACAGCAGTCAGGATTCAGCCTGTGTTTACAAGCAATAAAAATGTCTGGGTTTCCTTGGATTTGGCAGGTTAGTGCTACAGCAGCTGCACCATTGCTGGCAGTTGGTGAATTATGACTACTCATTTTCTAGTATTTTCCACAAAACGGGGATTTTGCCAAAGCACAGCAGGCAAAATGTAGTCATTCTATCAAAAAAACCTCCAAAACTACCCCAAAATATCCAACAACAAAAAACCTGCAACTTTACCCTTGCAGCTCGGTGTCTTATTCTTTTTTTTATGCTATCAAGCAGGGAAAAAAGACTGCAAGCATAATTATTTTCCCAAATGGCTGACCTCTTAATACTCCTAATACCTCCGAGATAAAGCTGAGCTTTATTATTTCATATTCATTAGTGCTAAAATCAGACAAAGGAGTTAATCCGCTCTACCACAGCTGCTCCACTATCACTCACAAAACTGAGAAAAGCACCGAGGTATATCCTGTGCCTCAGGTACTAAAAACACCACTTACCCAGGAATGTCTTAAACTGAGAATGGTTTGATTACTCTTTTTTTTTCTGTTGGCTCAGACTTTCCATATTCTCTCATGCCAGCAAAGATCTGCCTGTGTGAAAGTGACTGCAAGCCCCAGATGAGAGCTTGCAACACAAAATGAGATAGTGGGAATGCAAGGAGTAATGTGCAGATACTTCCCACAGAAGATGACAAAGACAAGTCTCTAGATAAATAATGTAATAAGGGGGGAAAACAAACAAACAAACAACCCAAAAAACCCCCAAGAACAATGACTCCACACTGATGAAAACAGCTCAAGGAAAAAAAATCACTGCCCTGCCTTCCTGATTGTCAGAAACCTTGATTGTTCAAGTCAACTCAGGGATTTGATGACTGCAGTGATATTCCCGTAAGCAGATTCCAATTATGTCCTCTTGCATAAATTCTTTTCTGTTCTTGCTCCCACCATCAATCCCACAAAATCAAAAGCAGGCAAAGCCCAACGTAATTTCAGACACACGTATATGTATCTGCCTGGCAGAAGGGCTATTTTTAGCAACACGTCACTGTGCACGAACTCTCAGCCCAGTCCTTTGTAAAATGGAGCTTCTTAATAATTTAATTTCCATGGCAGCACCATGGAAATATCATAACACAGTGGTTTGGTCAGGTATGTGTGAAAATACACATACCCTGCTTTATACCGGAGGTGATCAATACACATTTCTCAGCTCTACAAAGACCGAGAGATGAATGTCAAAGGGCACTGAAAGATGTCACTTTGAAAACTGGCATTAAGAGGATTTTTTCTTCACACAGTGCACAGAGAAGCCCATGCTACTCACAGCCCCAAAGTACTGGAGAGGCTAGTCAATGTTTCAGAACAGGGCCAGGCATTGGTGTGACTGGAGAGAACATTCAGAATTGTTAAACTCAGAAAAAAGAAAACAGTTTGTTTTCACAGAAAACAAAAAACAAACAAACAACAACAACAACAAAAAATCAGTGGAAGGTTCAGTTTTACCCCTCAAGGCAAAGTCAAACCAACTGGTGATGCTGAAGGTTGGAGAAGAAGGTATTTCACAGGTTTGTCAGGGTTTCTTTCCCTAAAGCAGATATTGCTGACTGTCAGAGAGAAGGCACTGGCTGTGGACCACTGGATTTGTCCAACACAGCAATTGCTACAAGCAAACAGCCACTTAAGGAAGTCATCCTGAGCTAATGTCAAGTGGGAATGTGCAGTGCATTTCATGGATTTAAAAAAAAAAAAAAGAAAAAAGGAGAAAAAACGGCCTCTGGAGAAATGAATCCTGTTGAGCTTGGATCATCAAAAAAGCTCCCAGCACTTAGCCACTCCAAATTTATCTGACTCTTTTGAAGATTTCTCTTATCTTCCACTGCTCTTTGAACACATTTTTCTTACACCCCTGTCTTAATCAGTCTGGTCACAACTAACAGCTTACAGTTTCTTTCAACTTTCCCATTCTTCCTCTTCCCCCACCCAAGTGTATGCTGCTTACTGGGTAATGTGGATTGCTGGACTGCTTTTCCTGCTCTTGTTTCCCTTTTCTAGATAAATCATCCCGCACAGATAAATGAGCACAGATCATATGCAAATAGCTGTGGAAGAACCTCCTCTGTAGATGCAAGAGCCTTAAAATATGGGCACAGTGGGAGTTCAGACGTCTTTGCAACTTCATCCATTTTGCCTTCCTTTGAAAATCTGACGTCTTCATATTATGAGTGAGATATTTTATTTAAACAGATCATGACAGCATAATGAATTGTGGCAAAGGCAAACTGCAAAGCTGACATCCATGACAGCTTAGTGGAGTAACTGGGAGTCGACAAAACACCACACTGAAATGGTGGGAACGACAGCTACGGGTGTCAATTGCCACTCATCATCCCGTCGTTTAAAAGGAGAAAGAAGGAATAATGGAAAAATTAGGACTGTACAAATAACTTCCTCTGAGCTAAACAACCATTTGCAACTGATACTTGCATCATGATTATTTCATAAACAACTAACAAATTGAGTCACCGATTAGAAAACAAAGCAACGATATTGATTGAAGGGCAAGAAAGACACTACTTGTTTTCAAATTTAACTTCTGGTGACAGTAGAGAAGGAAGGTGTTGAAACAAAAAGGACAGCAGTTTCCATAACTTGACTGACATGACCTTTTGAATGTGATTGTGTAAGTGGAAACAATATGCTGCAAATATTGATAGGCATAATTTTGTGTACTCCTACTTTCATTCTACTCAATCTCTTTTCTTCCCTGGATAAACGATAAGAAGTAATTAGCCCTTCATTCCTTAAAAGATACTGTCTTAACTCTAGGTAAATTATAAGATGTTGCTATTATTGCTGTTGTTGTTGTTAATATTATTGTTGTTAATATTCTTAACATTATGATTACTAGTTTTATTGCTATTATCATAATCATCATCCCTGCCTATACTATTGCTGCTGTTGTTACATATTCTATCTATCTATTCATAACCAAATTCCAGACTTCACTGAAGAAATCCTGACATGTACAGGTGTCACTCAGCACTGTTGTCAGACAGGATTTTGAAGCTTGTAATACTGCAAGATAAATGTTTTCTGAGAATGACCAATCATTCGTATTTCAGATTAATGGTATCTGGCAACACGCAGCATCTGTCTTGTTTCCATTTATATTAGACATCTAATTATTTTTGTTTCCTTACCTCCAACCCTGGAGTTGTAGGCTACTCCAACTCCGCATTTTCTGTTGTTGGCTTGCATGGCAATTTCTCCTGCACACCGTGTCCCATGCCTGAATAAATACAGCAAGAATAAAGAACACATCATAACACCTTTGTTGTATTGTACAAAAAGACTCATCAAGGACCTTGATTTGTTCAAATTCTTTCTTTCAATGACTGCAATGCAGTTATTGAAGAGCTTTTGAATTGCAGCTACATGATACAAAAATACTTACTTCTCCTAAGCTTCATTAAATATAATTTTACCTAATTAATGCTCAAAGGAATATTTTCATGAGATAATAAATGGTTTCTTTAATCTCACTGTAGATATCAGTATTTTAGTAGAGTGAAAAAGTGGCATAAAATTATAGGGCTAAGAAGCTGTCTTCAGACAGAAATATGATACAAATATTTTTTAATAATAAGTTTAGATACCTTTTTTCTGAATGACTGCATTTATTTAGGATTTCAGAAAGTGAGCCTTTAAAGTATCCCCATTGCTAATTGTTTCTTGTAAAAACTATTTTCTATGCAATTCTTTGTTTTTCCCCATCAGTGTTTCTAATTCTTCAATACAGAAAGCCTCCCTATAAGTCTCAAGGTAAGAGCATTGTATTATGTAATGCTACAGATTGTTATTCAATGACATGCTTCAATGTTTCTGGGCTGAATTCCATTTACTTATTAATAAAGATTAGAGGGAACACAGGTAGATTTAAGAGATAATGACATCATAACAAGAGGATAATGGCTTCTTTTTCTAAAATAACACTGTAACAAAGTAGAAATGCCATTTTTCAAATGTCTTATTCATTGTTTTTTTATCCTCAGAGTGATCTTTCTTTTTTTCCCCTCGTACAATGATTTATGTTGTGAATGCTACTGTATTGTCTGATAGGAAACAGGGAACAAATGTATCAGTTTCTTGCTATCAGTACTGAGTAGTGGCACCCTAATTTGTTTAAGAAATTGACTATTTTGTGTACCAGCTTCTAAGGAGGTCCCTCCTGTTCTCTTTCTTATGGACATAATCCATAACTGGACTACGATGGATGTGTCCAGGGTCTGACAGACCCATCAAGAGACTTTTTTTATTTTTTCATTTCCAATGCAAAGCAGAGAATTGAAGTAAAAATAAACTTTGGGGAGGGGGGGTATCATTCCAGAAACACACAGAGGTACAAGAATAGATTATTCCCTTCATCTTGCAGAAACACATCAGCACCTTACACGTACAAAGACATGAAGAAATTCAGGACATTACAGGGAGATTACAATTCTGAAGTTCTTCATCTGGGAATTTTATCCCAGTGTTTATATCGATGTTATGTGAGAATACTCCCACAAAGTGGAACACAGGAAGTTCCTTCTGAACATCCAGTTGTGATTCCTTACTTTGAGGGCAGCCGAGCACTGCCGTAGGTTGCCCAGGGAGGTTGTGGCCTCTCCCTCCTTGGAAGTATTCTAAAGCCATCCTGATGATCCTGGGCAGCAGGCTCTAGAGCTCCCTGCTTGAGCAGATGACATTTAGAAGTCCCTTCCAAGCTCAACCACCCAGTGATTCTGTTACACAAATTCTTCCTCTTATAAAATAATTGCCACAGAATATTCAGAATATACAGAAATTTCTCCACTTGTATCTTCTAACACATCAACTAACACTGTAGTGTTTTGTTCTCTTCAGACAACTGTGAAGCTACTCACTTGTTTTCGTTTGTTGGGTCATATCTAGGAAAGGGGTCATGATCATTGTCATTGAAATCATAACTTGCCTTTGGGTCCTACATGTGAAAAAAGAAAAGCAGAATTAATTCAGACAACTAGAAAAGGCATTTCTAAATTGCTAACAAAAAGGTTTCTAGAGTCTGTATTTATTTACTTGATGTGCCTCATATTGGCAGCAATCAAGCTGGTAGAATTTAATGGCCATTAACAATTCCATAACTTTTTCATGGAGCTTTAATAATTTAGCATTAAACCACTACATACAAATGTGTGTGGGAACTAAATCTACTAAAGGGAAAACAAAACAGCAAAATATCCGCCCTGCTACCATTGCTAAGTGACATTCAGCTTCCTGTGACACAGACCAGGTTCCAAATCATGCCTAAGGCAAGTATTTCAGTCTCTGTACTGCAGGAGCTGACTTACAGAACAGACAATGAGCTGGGGAAGAGTGTCTGTTTATTAAATTTACAACTGGTTAACCTATTCCATAGCATTCTAATGCTCAAACTTACATAGTTAGCATAGATGTCAGTGTGATTCCACTCCAATCCATCATCTAGGACTGTGATGACAACTCCCTTGCCTGTGAATCCTTTCTGCCACACAGGAATAACATGGAGATCCAGTTTGGGCAGGGATGGAGTAATTCTTGTGTCTTGCTGTGGGACAGAAGGGATTAAAATATATCAACATTTTATCCATTTATACCAAATAGGTCCAAAGTTGTGTTCTAAAGATGCTGTAAACAATCTCAGCCAGAACTTGTGTGTTTTGCTCAAATTTTGCAAATACAAAACAAAAATTAGTTTCGTCAAATACTTGTGGGACTGAAAGATTTAGCCCACTGCTTGAATATCCCTGAAGACCACTTCTGAACAAAAAACATCTTGTATTTTTGGTAAGTAGGCAGCAGAAAATGAAAGGATTTTCAGTGGGGATGCACCGATGGACCTTGGAACACTGGGTTAATAATCAGACCTGCTAATGTTTATTCTTTCCATTTGATGAGGAGCCAAGACAGTGCCCGCAGTGCAGTGAGCTGGATTTCCTCCAAGTGTATTTTCTCCTTGGACGTTAAAGTTAGCCAGAGCGAAATAATTAATGGGTAAAACAATTAAGGTAGTCGTTTGGTTGGGAACAACTGTGTTGAATCACAATTTTCTCTTTACTACCCTCATTGCTATTCCTGTGCTAAATCAGCTGGAAGTATGAATCATGTATGTCCTTCTCTTCCACAGCAAGTTTTTTGAAAAGTATCTCCTAAATGGGTCATTTTCCCCCTCTAGTACTAAATGAGCAGTACATGCATCTAATTTAGAAAACATGCTTGCAGCCCCTATAAAAGCACAGATGTAAAAGAAGCACTTACTTTCTGTTTCTCTGTGCACAATTACGTTAGCTGATGACAGGTTTCTCTATGTCTTTGTTTCCAAAGAAATACTGCATAAAATACAAGGCTTAGGAAAAGAAAGTTGTTATGGGGATGAAATTTCTTTTATTTTTTGCTATCTGTATCTGACTGTATTCTTCCATTCAGGAAATTATTTGAGATTTCAAGTTTTGTTCTCTTGAACCCATCAAATAATATTTTTTCCTGGTGATGTGTGGAGTGTGTAGGCAGGATAGAGCTAAAACCATTGTCATCAAATCATAAAAAATAAGGTTAAAAAAAAATATGGAACACAATAGTGAGGCAAGGCAATACAAGGCAAAAAACATATTTTGGAAGAAAATATCTAACACATTTATGCATTTAATCAGAAAAATCCAATGTTCATTGCGAACAAGGCTAAGCATGTTTTTGTTTCTCGTGTGTGAAAACTAGAGGGAAAAGTAGTGAAAACCATAAATAGTGGGAAAAGAAACTAAATCTCCTGGAGAGCAGAACATTGCCAGGTTTTTTTTTCCCTGACTGCTTTTATGAATCATGTGTGTGTTTGTGTATTTGTCTAATATAGACATCTTGGAAATGTCCTGCTTTTTTGGATACAGGCAAGGAAGCAAACAGACATTCTGGATCAAAGAAAAGCTAAATTCTTACAGATAACAATTTTTTTTCTGTTCAAAAGAACTCTTCAGGAATTTTCATGGAAATATTATATGCTATGTGGTTTATAATTTATCTTCCCTAGCTCAAATGAAGGAAAGCAGCTTAGAGTTTGGTATGATTTCTCTAAGATGAACTGAGGAAAAGTATTCCCAAACACTGAGGCCCCATTCGTGCTTGACCTTTCTTTTTGATTTGTTATACTCACCTTTAATCCCATCCCTACTCTGAGTGAAAGCAATGAATCCTAGATTGAAAGTACAGCTAGATGCACAATGGAAACACAGGCTTTTGAAAGAAACCATGTAAAATCTAAATGATCAACTGTGTTTGTCAATTGACACATGCAGACAGAAACTATAGAGTTCAGGAATTTTTTTTCCCTGAGGTTTTGAGCATGTGAGAGAGATTTAGAGACCCTCTAATATATAAATCCTAGTCCATGTAGCTGGAGGTGCTTCTCACATGCATGCAGATGCTTTTGTTTTCATCTGGTGTACGTATTCTGCACTACCAATTTTAATAAAGAAATACATGGCCAGCTTCAGATATGGTAATGGACTTGCGCAAAAACTGCAAATATTTTGAAATTATCATTAGAGTGGTTTTTAACAGTTAACAATTTGTGATATCATCCCCCTGCCCCATACTAAACAGCAGCTGAATTGGCATCTTGAATCTTTGTAGAAGCAACATCCCACAGAAGAGAGAAGGTTGCCTGAAAATGTTATGCACAGAGATCACTCATTTTTACAGCATACGCTGACAAAAGGGACTCTTCATTTATTCCCTTTGGTGCAATCACTCTGATATTGGTGAAATAATGCAGCTGATGGCACAACCACCTTCCCCTGTTCCACAGGGCAACAAATTCTTACCAGATACCACTGCTGGTTCCACATAGGATCGTTGAAAAGGCTTTCTGCTGAGTCTCTCAGGGAGGCACGCTTAGTTCGCTTTTTTTCATACTGCTGCTCTGCCCATGACACCTACAATTATTTGTAAAAATATGGCAAGTGAACCTCTTTAATTTGGGACTTTCTTAACCTGGAGTATAAGAGCTTTCGTCACACAGAGAAATTTTGGTGCCTAAAGCAAAATGAGCAACATTCAGTACAGAGAAGAGGATTGTTTAAACTGTAGTACAGTGAGATTTAGGGAAGAGAACTTGGTGAAATCACAATACTGTAGAATCAGTTAACAGAAAATCATTAAGTACAAGTTAACAAAGAACTCCTGTGAGTGGCACAAGGCAGGTTTTTACATTAAATAAAACCATGGCTATGGCCAGAAGGTCATCTAAGCAATGGTGCTTACTGAAATAAGGAAAACCACGGCCTGCTTCTTTCTCCTGCCTGTCTTTTATTCACTCTCTATTGAGAGTGAAAAGGAAAGAAGAAAGATTATCTCTGGCTTTAGTCTAGCAATCATAATGATGCTGTTACTCAGAGACCAGCTGGACCTCCAAGTCTCCTTCCTAGTGGTGTTTTGAAGAGTGGTCAATTAGCAAGCTATGAATATTAGACTAACTTCATCACCAGCATAATTCCACTTAAGGCAACTGAAAGCCAAAATGCTTCAGCATGCTTTGATAAAGCATCAAATGAGTTGCACAGCCTTTGTGCACAGGCACAGCAGTCTCTAAGGCACAATAGAATGTATTTTGAGTGTGTATCGCCCTTGAATGCATTACTGAACCCAGTTCAGATGAAATCGTGATGATGATGCCTCTCTCTGTGCTGTGTGCTCCTTTTGGAAAGGGAATAAAATGTTATTCATGTTGGTCCTTGTAGGGTCACTCTGACGCAGATAGGGTTGGTCGTTTTCATCCCAAATTCCAAGCAGGCAAAGCAAACTCAGGTTCTGCAAGATTGCCAAGATCCTGTGACAAGCCTCACATGGAGGGTGCCTTGGATCTAATCTCTTACTTTCAAGCTCTGAATAGATTCCGTTCCTTTTATCTACTGTGATTGAACAGCTTTATGATCCTGACATCTATCACCGTATATGAGATAATAATGACTCAGAAGTTATGATTAAAAACTATGATTTGATTAAAATGCAATTTTCTAATGAAAGCCTAATGAAAATTCACTACAAGAACATAAATCCTGTAAAATGGAATCTGCATTAGGCGTATTTACGATTCCCTTTGCTATGTATTTAGACCTAAACCCCTACTAACCTTGGTCATAGAGGATGGATATACCCATGCAAGTGTAGGTATTTTAAACTGCTCTATTGATATCTCAGGCCATACATACTTGTGCACACGTTGGAGCAATTACCTCTGTCTCTCTTCCTTGCCCACAGCAAAGCTTGACCTCTTCACCACCCAACAGTAATTAGCAATTGACAACTTCCATGCTTGTTATTTTTTATCACGGTGAGCAAGTGCACTGAAGGGAAATGAGCTGAAACTCCCAAGCACATGTGTCAGGCAAAGAAGCAAAATGTTTGTCACTCAGCAGCTGGGTGAGGTTCCAACCATCCATCTCCAGCAAAAGCTGAAGGCCCCATGCCAAATCTCCAATCACTGATACATAAAGCAGTAAAAAAAAAATCTCAATTCAAGTCTACTTGCAAGAAAGTAGATTTGGAAACTAGTGCAGGTACTAGAAGTTAGGTAACCAGAAAATTATATCCCTTCAATGTATTCACAGCCTTTATCTGTTTTACAACAAACAATATAGGAAGCAGATAAATATTCAGATTAGAGCCAAGTTTTACCACAACTTTCACACTTAACATACCGTAAAATTCATGAAGGCGTTATACAAACAAAAGCAGGATTCCCTTTTCTCTCCCTTTTTGAAGGTTGAATCTAAATCTTTTTAACTAGGCTGCTGCTGAAAAAGAGCAGCTCTTCAGAGCAAAGGTCCCTGTGTAACTACACAGTTACATGATTGCTTTGTGTTTATACACTTACATAATGCATAATTACATCTCATTTATTCACAGAATTAATTTGCATACTGGATGGTAAATAAAATGGAAATTGGAGTAAATGTAGCAAATCACCTGCAGCACTTTGAATCTAAGAATGCAAGGATGCAATAATGTCTGGTAGCAATGTAATACAATCACTTCCACCCTGCTACAATTTCAGAATGTGATGCATTGAACAGTCTCATTCTTCCTTGTGTAACAGATTCATTTGATGCAGTAAGCCCAAAAAAGAGAGACACTGCACACAAACAATGACATGGGACATGTGGTCATATACGTAGGCATAATTTGGAACTAGTTTAGACTGAATCTCCAGGTTTGAACATCCCCAAGTTTGGATTACTTTCAACTTTAACCAGTTCCTGTTTACAAAGAAATCGATGAGATTGTACAGTTTTGAAACAAAACAGGCAAAACAAATACCCTGTCTTGCCACAGAGAATATTTCCTCCTAGCTGATATTTGCATCTAAAACCTCCAGATAGAAGATTACTCATTCTGAAGTGATTTGTCCTTATATGATAATTTGTTGGTTTTGACAACTGGGTTACTTCATGGCTTGGACAGCTCATGTTGTCACAATGATTGCTGCAACAATGCTGATCTTAAAATCAAGTGTTGTTGTTGTGACATTTCCCAGAAAATAGTTTGTAAGACAGGCTGAGAGCTTTCTGGTCTGCTCTTTAAATTTGTCATGCACCTCAGTTTTTCGTTATGGTTACAAACAGAAATGCTTCTCCCTGAAATAAAACCAGGCAAACAAGGGGTCTGCTTCACCAGTGGGTTGTACCTTAGAGCCCTGTCTCTCCAGTTTGCCTCTTCTCTGATTGCAGTGGCATACCGTTGTTGTAACAAAAGACTGCAAGTCTGGAATGTGTGATGGATCCTTTGAGAAGGGATTTTAGCTTGTTGTAGAAGCCAGTCCAGCAGAACATCAGCCCTTTTCCCCTACTTCTTTTTTTTTACTTAATATTCAGTCACTTTAAATCAAACCTAATTCACATGGTAATTGCACAGACGTGGCCTAATTAAACTTAGTGCATCTATGGATTTTTGCTTTGAATCCAGCCCCTTGGTTCCCTGTTCACATTTTCATCAGTGGCACATCAACGTCTGAAATTCTGGTGCAGCACATCTTAAATCTTAATTTGGAAAGCTGTTGTAAAATATGTGGTGAGGGAGGGTCAGACTCTGCCTGTGAATGACAGAATAGTTAAGTATTATTCAGCACGAGTATGGATGGCTGAATATATTAGACTTGCAAAATGAGGAAGACCTGCCTGTGACCTCTTTAGGAAGCTAGCGGTAAGGAGACAGAATAAAAATTTTTTAAAAAGGAATAAATTTGACACTTACACGCTCATCATCAGAAAGTCTCTTAGTGATATGAATAGCACTTCTTCGGGACCGTCTTGGGTGACTCTTATGTCTGAATAAGTAGTGGTTTTTCAGCGATCCAATCTGTAAGACAGAGGCATCCTTTAATTATCAGGAAGTATTTCCCCACTGTGAGCAAGTACCAACAATCAAAACCTGAAAGAATTCAAGCTGCCTTAAAGACAAAAGAGCAAGAAACTAGCCTATAGATATTTTAATCCAAACAAGGAAGCACTCTTCAAGTAACTAGTGCTTCTCTCAGCCTGCATGCTGCTAGAAGAAGCTGGAGGAGTAATTTCATTCGGGCTACTCAAGTGCAGTCATTACTACTACAGGACTGACATTACACAGCACCTGTTCTAGTGACAGCTACACTCATGGACTCACCTTGGCAAGGCCACATTTTGGTGGGCAGGTCGCACTCCCTTTTTACAGATAAAATACCAATTTTATCTGCTTTTCCTGGGTTTTAGCTGGGCAGGTGTGAAAAGCTTTGCGTGGCTTCAGACACCTCACTGCGGGGCTGGGTTGTACAGGCACCCACTGTAGCAGCATTTTCACTTGCTCAGTAGACAGCCAGCCATCGAGCAAGCCGGGTGCACCCTGCTGGTTTTGAACACCCCTCTGCCCTAAGGACGGGCTCTTTGATAGCTGTGGGGGCAAATGTATTGGCTACAAGGGCAGAAGGACCAAACCCGCAGAGGTGGGATCACACCCACGGGTTTGGGGTGCCGGGAACACGGCCGTGCCCTAACGCGGGGCTGGGCAGGCGGCCAGAGCGGGCTGCCCACGGGCAGCACCGGGGGCACGGAGGGGAGCTGACCGCGACCCCGACCACGGGGCAGGGCCGGGGACAGCAGGGTCCCAGCGCTGGGGGACGCCGTGCCCGGCACAGGACCCTCGCCGGGAGGTGAGACGAAGCTGCTCCCTCACGGCGGTTACTCATCCCTGACAACGCTGACGTCACGGCATCCCAAAAAAGCGCCCGAGGGATGGCTGGAGAGAAGCCCCGCGATGGCGATGGAGCCAGCGGGGCGGAGGCGACGCGGGGCCGCAGCCGACACCGCCCGCGCCCTCCTCCTCCTGCCCGGACTGCCGGGGGAGAGCCGGGCGCCCTGCCCGGTCCCCTGTGGCACAGCGGGGTGCCCGGCCCGTCTCGTCAGGAAGAGCGAGGTGCCCTGCCTGACTCTGTCCGGTCTCCTCAAGGAGAGCCAGCTGCCCTGCCTGGACCCCTCCATGGAGAGCCGCATCCCCGCCCGACCCTGCCCAGTCCCGCCAAGGAGAACGGGAGCGCCCTGCCCGCTCCCGTCAAGGGGAGCCGGAGGTCCCCGCCCGCTCCCCTGAGGAAGAGCCGAGTCGCCCTGCCCCGTCCCCTCTGAAAGAGCCGTCCCTGGCCGGGCGCCAGGGGCGGACCCGGACCCTGGGAGGCTGCGGTGGGGAACCGGGAGCTTTAAACTCCCCGGAGCCCCGCGGGCGGCAGCCGGGCACAAGTTTGAGGGAGAGGGGAGGGAAGGAGCCTCGCGGGATGGGAAAGGAGCCCCGTCGCGGAGCATCCTGCGGGATGCGCGGGGCGGCTGTCCCTCTCCCGGCCGTACCTGCCCCACCAGGTCGTAGTCCAGCTCGTCCGCGATGGCTCTGGCAGCGTCGGGGCCGGCCGGGATCTCCGCTGCCCACTCGTTGAGGAAGAGCCGCCCGGCGCTGCCTCCTCGGGGCAGGGACCAGGCTGCCAGTAGCACGGCCAGGGCCACGCACCGGCCGGCCCAGCGCCGCCCGGCCATGGCCGCGGGACGGGGGAGGGATGCGGGCGGGCGGGATGCGGGCGGGATGCGGCGCCGCGTTGCTACGCGATAGCGCGGAGCGGAGCCCTGCCTGCCTGCCTGCCGGCGCGGCTGCCCCAGGCTCACAGACCCTCCGGAGCCGGAATGGAAATGAGTGTTTACACGTCAAAACGACGACAGCCATCCTGACGTCAAGTGTACCTGGCCCCCGAGCCGG